>CAJQUW010000627.1:0-16090 GCA_907163375.1 Prostheceraeus crozeri | reverse complement strand
ACTTATTAGTAGGAGGGATTCATTTGCTTCGGCGCACGCTAACATAAATTATATCTACTATTGAAAGACTCTGTATTGATGAATCTGCAGCAAATGAGAGTTTAGCAATGTTTCCTTTCATGCTAAGAGAAAACGGTTATGACGACGCTGATTGTCAGCGAAAAGAATGGAAAAGAAATACTATTAGATAATACCGATGCGTGTAACAAAAAAATAACTAAACCATTAGTAAGTTACGGTTTACATAATTGAATCATTGATGAGTATGGTAAACAGTCGGCTAAGTAATTTAATAACAAGAAATATAGTAGAGCTCGCAATTGTGACAATTGTCCATGATCAATTAAGCATACTTATAGTGACAAAATTATTGTTTATAAGTACACCTGCTTGCGTTGCAGCGAATTATATACCGACAAAACCGCTCAGTTCATAACAAGGCTCAATGAAGGCAAAAGAGCTGTCACTAATACATGCATCAGTAGTGCCGTATGCGGCCACATCGTAAGTAAACATAATGACATATGCGACATCGGGATTTTCAGGTCGGTTTCATTGATAAACTCAGCAACACGTGAGACACAACATCTGATGAATCAAAAACAATCACACAACTTCAATCTACAATCAATAGAAAACATAAACTAGCTCAGTACAGCCTGTCTTAACATTTCTATTATCTCACATAGGACGTACAAACAATTCTTAAATATCACTCTTCATAATAAGCCTTCACATAGAATGCAATTTAGCTCTAAACATCGACCGCAGAAGGCGCTGGACGCCAAAGCCCTTTCACCTTGATTTAGTTTAATTTGTCATTTATCCACCAAAACGCATTTATCGAGAGAGCAACTTTGTTATTTTTGAACCAATAACTATTCATTATTATTTAGCCAATGGCGAAGTATTACGAAGCCATTGCTACTATATTGCTATATAGGGCACAAACTTGGTGATGTTTTAAGTGTAATGCATAAACGAGCACATGTCTATTTCTATTTTTGACTACATTTTGAAGTATTATTTTGGTAAGGCCGTAATACTTTAAACTTATGTATAGTTGTGGCTTCGCATGCTTGGATGTAACGGCAGGTGTTTGCTAGTGTATTTGTAGACCTAACCTGTTGCTGAAAAAAGTACTCCGTTATTTGTCAATTCACCATCATTAATTTATCGCGAACATTCAGTGAACCTATTACACACGTATTCATTGATTGTAAAATAAGACAAATATCCTTATTCTGATAATTGAATGCGAATATCGTTTGAATAGAATTCTTCGGGGAAACTTATGGTCTTTATAGCTTTCGAATTACGGTTACTGCAACCGCATTTGTTGCAAATTATTCCACTTGACAAGGTCAAATCGGAGACGAGAACCAAAGAGCATGCCGAAAAGAGTCGAAAGCTACTGCATTCGTCTATGATTGCTATTACTTGCTGTGTTGACTTCTCGTCGGTTGGTATTGATGACCTCACACTGACAGCTTCGCCTAACGAGATCGTGCCAGAGTGGGTTGGTGCGTCATGCTAAATGACATCTTTCGTTTCGCTAATGAAAAGGATAATTTTTCTGTTCGCCCACCCTCAATCGTGAAAAAAATGATAAGTTTTGGTCTAACATATTATG
This sequence comes from Prostheceraeus crozeri, assembly GCA_907163375.1. NCBI lineage: Eukaryota > Metazoa > Platyhelminthes > Polycladida > Euryleptidae > Prostheceraeus > Prostheceraeus crozeri. The sequence goes on along the minus strand of CAJQUW010000627.1, from coordinate 14,457 downwards.
CGCAGTCAAATTTCTTTCGTTAATGGCAGAAAATTTCAGCAGCAACCAATTTTCCCTCAGAATCTTCGCAGTGGGAAAGATGGATAAGATCTTTTAGACTTAATAAACCGATCGGTCATGATCACGTGGATGTCTTAAATAAATATAACCGAGATAGTTGCCATAGCAATCACTCAACACAGAGGAATCCAATAAATTCGAAAATGAGTGTAAAAAAACTATTTAGCAGTTACCCGTTAAGTTCCCACATAACAAACTCAGCAGCTGCTTCCTGGCATTGACAATTAAACTTTCGTTGAATCAAAATTCGTCCAAGTGTTTCACTCCTTTGTATTTTTCGCGTTAAGTTAAAAAGTTGAAGCTAAAAACATATGTTCACAATGGGTTCTACTCGTACATATATGTTTTCAACATCAACTTTTTAACTTTAGGCGAAACACTTGGACGAGTTTTAATTGAACGAAAGATGACTTACAGCTTCCTGTTCACCGCGATGTTATTGGCAATTAATGATGGGATTACGGGAATATGTGCGAGTACATTGTTAACTTAGTGTAAAATGAATAGAAAAGTACGGATCATGACGTAGGGAAACTTATGTGTGTCTGTTTTGTCAATGCGTCATTCTCGTTGAATGTATTTCATTTATTTAATTTACATGTAACTAACTTCCACAAGAGTAAGACTACCATGTACTGTTCACACACGGAACTATACTGCACATCAATTGGAATGAAGCAAGTGAACACTCACTTTGATACACGGCATGCGGAACAAGTGAGCAGAGACGCACCAGCATCAGATGAGTCAGCATGAGAATGTCGGAGTGATCTTTCAGACCATGCTCAACATGACTGAGAAACTCGAATATATCTATTCTATCCAAACAAGTATCTAACAATGTGTACATACATTCAAATGCCACTTTCCGTAAATCCAAGCCATCATCTTCCATATGTTTTAAATGGACCCATTTCTACCTCTCGAATCAGCTCTTTTCGCACCAACGTTTCACGATAGAGTAGAGGCAGCATGTCTGTCAGCAAATCTCGAATCAGCATTGGTTTATTATGTGCAGCTGTGTTGAAAGTGACTAATGCAGCTCGTCGAACATTCAAGTCGCTGAAATATAGAACGATGAGTTAAGCAGAGCAAGTTTGAAAAACACCCGTAACAAATACATTACTTCAAAGAAATTGCTTAATATAGGGTGAAATAAAAATGCGTTAGCATCTCAACGAAATTACGCTACTGCACACGAAGATCTCATTCAAAATTGTGGACTTGTAAAGTTAACAACAACGCCAAAATAACCTATTTTTAGCCTAATTGATTAGGAATTAGTAAGATAAAAACCATTAGAAGTGAATTCCTGCGAATCATGCCCGCACAGAGCTTGAAAACGGTCCTTCCGTACGTTTGACAGCGACTACTCAATTAGGTAAGTGACAGAAAATGTTCATTTCTTATTTTCAAAGCATCATATAGCTATTGACTTGTCTAGCGTCATCCCTTTTCCAGAGGATGACTTAGAATTTTCAAACGATTATTTTCAACATTTGTGACAACATTTAATACTTGAAATAAAATCTGACAATTTATTGCTTGATCTCGTTTGAATCCTTGCGCTGCAATTCGGGTATGCACACGTATTATCTAAACTTCTTTCAACTTAAGATTCTCATGACCACAAAATGAGCATCGTTGCATTCTATGAATGAACATATCTTGAAGCAACCTGTAAGCGAAGATAGCATCAAATACACACCTTAGCCTTATCACTTGTACGAAGGGATTCAAATCACAGGATTGGAGTGTCAAATTCACGGGATTAACATATCTTCACCAGTGATTTTTAAATCCTTCAAATACCAGAATATAAATTCAATATGATAGCATAATTGTCTAAATTCAGGAAAACAGTTAGTCAGAACAATATTTCTATCGCAATTCTTCCTATGCCAGACCAAGCACTCACAATTCACTTGCTTGTTATGGAAAGCCTTCAATTTTTCAAACTTAGTGCAAGCTCAATGAAACATCAATTTGGAGATTCTTAATGAAAATCTGTGCAATAGGTCTATAAAAAAGACTGATTAGCATGCATTGTGAAAGGGCATTCAATCCCGAATGCCCGGTTGCGAATTGTATTAAATTCCCAGTAAAGTGCCGGTAGTAAATAATTATCTCATTAAGATCGAGAGTCCTGTACAATGATGCAATGAACCCGCTAACTTGGTTAATGGAATTCAGTGCCATTAAATTTCATTGGTAAATAACCTGGCAATACTCAGAATTAATCCTTCATAATGTCTGCACATAGAAGGACATTTTCTCTACGTTCCAGGAACAGGCCATAGCCTTGAAAAAGACTCTAAGCAGTGTACATATCGAACAACTCGAAAGGAACAATGGGAATACTCATCAGCTTCAAAGACAGGGCCAATGTCAGAATCGACAATATCGCTCAGACTTAACAGCAATTTGGGCAAAAAATGTTTCTAAGTAGGCGCAGAGTCACAACAAAATTAGATTAGAAATATTTCTTAACAAAGCACTATTGCCGCAATCCATCATCAAAGTTTACACCTTCGCGACATACTTTTCGAATCGTAGGCAGCTTTATCTGCATATCTTACTGACATTAATTTGTTCTGATATTTTCGTACAAGTCAAATCGAAGTTGACCTATGGACATCTAAATCTGGATTGTTTCATTTATGGTGTTCTTCAATATGATGTTTGCGATTTAGTGATGAATTTAGCGTGGCCTCCTGCCATGTCTCACCTTGTCAGAGCTGAATCCTGATTTTCCTTCCAGGTGATAAGGTGGGATGGAGCTTTGAGGAAAGTTTTCTTCAAAGTTGAAATAACATCTTTTCATGTCTATGACCATGATATGACATTTTACCATCTGATTTTTTAGTATTGCCTGAAAAAGCAGCACTGCCTGCGTGCGAAACGTCGTAGAAAGCGTTTAAACGATATACGGCAAATAGGGAATTTTTGCATCATTATTTCTCTTACCATTTTGCATACACATGAAGTCCGTGCAAAACTCAAAATTCTCCTTATCACTGCGCACGTGCATCTTCGGTTCGAGCTGCACTGCTTTACTTACGCAGCTAAAGCGTGGATCGCATGGACGATAACAGGAAATTTTGTAAAGGTTCTACAAGAACGCTAGATAACCTCAACTTAAGAGAAAATGTTCTCGGAAGTTGATGGTTTGAGATACGTTGCTTACATTCAAAGTTTTAATACAGAAGGTTAATTCTCCAAAAAAGCCGATTTTGTGTGAAACCGAAGCTTTAGGTCAAAACAAAACATTTCTGAAGATGATTACTGGATGGTAATCGAAAAAGTTTGTACATCTTAACATAAAATAATAATTGACATCGCAAAAATTCCTGTTCCTTCCAACTCAAAAAATATTATATCGTGACTAGTCAGGGCATCTTCCAAGTACAGACATTTTCTCTCGAAGCTTAGCTATGATACATGAACTTATGATTTGATCGTCAGAATAGAATCATAATTAACGAATATACACCACAATTTCAAATATCCTGTTCTCCTATGTTTCAGAATTGATTTATGTGACCTGTTGCCGTTTTATGTTTTGTAATCACTATCAGTAAAAAATATCGCATCATCATATATTAATATTTTAGTGGAAAGAACTGCTCCATCACGATAATTTGATATTTTTACCGAGACAATTATAATGTGGGGAGAAGACTTCTACACCCGAAGAGTTAGAGGAGAAAGACAAATGTCAATGCATCAGACTAGTTTGAAACTTAAAACATCGAATGTGAAACCGTCATTGAGAATATTGCTCGGTCATCTATAAAAATGTTCTCCGTGCATGAACGTGAGCGAAACACATCAAATGACTGTCAACTCTACTGCGCATTTATAAAAACGATAAAAGCATAAATGTATTTGATTGTATTTTATGAAATGTGCATCATCAAAATAAAATTGCTTTAGCCATGCATTCTCCGTGGCTTTCACAGAAAACACAATCAGCGAAGGTAGCATTATGTTATGCTCCAAATGCTATATCATGTATTGGTCCAGACTATAAGTCAAAATATATCTACTTAGTCACGTGATGCAATTGAGAGGGTGAACAGAAGTCGCCCAATGACGATCTCAGCAACTCTGTAGGAATGAGTGGGAACTGAATACATTACAACCCATAATTTTTACGCCGAATCAATAAGCACCGAATGATAAAGACTATCACACAGTCCGGACTGTCGCATGGACTGCTAGGTCCAATCCTTTCAGTCCCAGCAGCAGTTGAATAGTTTGTAGGTCTACATGAGATCCGACTTACTTTGAAGCATGCGAATTCGGCATATTACTCTTTGAGCATCTGAAAAGTACCAGGACATGTAGAAAATTTAAAGGCAATCCAGAACCGCGGAAACCCCGTGAGTGCATCATGTACTTGAAAATTTACTTGGTTCGTCAGATCGTCAACGTAACATCAGTGTGATGTTTTGTAGTGGGTGAAGTAGACTCTCCAATAGATTCTTTTACAATCGATTAGACTAAACACGATCATCTGTAGTAATGTACCTTCGTATAAAATTTGAGAAGTTCTAATGCTACACACTATCAATCAATCAATTCACCTGTCATGAATGCATTGCAAAACTTCCTTAATTGATTCTCGAAGAAGCTGATCAACAGCTGGATTTGGAACGTTGATAATGGTAAATTTAAAGGCTGTCACAACAGTACAACGCACTCGGGCCAGATCGGGAACACCACCGGAAGCAGCAATCAACTGCTGTCGTAATCTCGGTAAAAGAGTTTGTGGATCCATTAAGGCCAACTTTCCCATGCATTCGGCAACAAGATTTCGAGCGCCCTCTTCATTACAGGCGGCATGATTCAGTAAGAGAGACCAGATTGAATCCATGTATGGTCGCAATTTGTGGAACATGTTTGAATTTTGAGTTACTGTGCCAATTATCTGCAAAACAGAAGGGCAATCTCGATGATAGTATCAAAGGACTGATAGCATTTCCATTTTTTAGCGGAAAATAACGTTAATTTCAGTATATGTTTCAGAACAAAAGTAGTATGATTTGTTGTCTGAGGTCAGATGTAACAGACATCTACGAAAATACTTCGATTGTTCAGCAAGGTTCATTCGAATCTTCGATGGCGTCAGCAGTGAATCTCAGTCATGTATTGGAATCATACCAGTCATCATGCCAGAAGTGAGCATCCCAATTTGAAGTATATATTATTTAGCATATATTATGTGAACTAATTAAGTGGCATTTATCAAGCAACAACGCAACAAAGTTAATATTCCGCCAAAGTGCGGTAGAAGTAAACAATAAATGCTGCCTTTGAAAACACAATATAAATATAATGCTTCATTATAGAGTTGCCGCGTAAGATGAAAATGAGAACATGCACAGACGCTATTCAAATCTGTTCCTGTTATTCGAATGAAGGTACAAGTCAATACTGAATAATCCTACAACATTAATATATTAGTGGAAAATAGTCTAAGAAAATTTCAATGTGGATGAACCTTTCTGTACCACGATCGTATTATGCAAATTTGTAAACACTTTACCAAAATTAATGTGTTGAATGCTGAGTTCGCTAAGTAAAACTATCATTGATTCTTCTTTCTTCATTGAACCTTTTTCTCCATAAATCCTGTCAACAGTGAAAAAAGTCACTTGCGAAGTGCGAATTAAGAGATTTTTCACGCAAGAAACAGCATTTCGAATAAATCGATAATTTGAAGAACCTGCACAGTAGTGCGGAAGGTCATCCTTATTATTACAGATCTACGAGAGTCTAAAACCCACACATCTTTTAGAAATAAAAAGTCAAGTTTCTGAAAGTCTGATAGAAGCTAATGTTCTTTATTCTTATATTCTTCCATAACGCGCTCCATCTGTGTACTTTTCATGATGATAATTTATCATGATATGAATTACCTAGTATATAGGCATCTTAGCGAAGACTTGCCTATTGCAAGTGTTGTTTTCTAATCACCATAATTACACAACATGCAAAGACAAATATCATGAACAATTATTTGGAATTCATTTGTAAACCATGAGTATTACCATTATGCCAAAGTAACACACCCTAACGTGGAAAGAAACGATTTTCAAGGCAACAGTGAGTTCACAATTGATCGAAATGCTGTGTAGTTGCTCACTATCTATGTACAACACACGCCAACATGCTGGAAGGTTGATAGCCAGTTATCGCATATGATCATGAAAAAAAATGTCCATGCTACGTTCCTTTTAGCATATGTGAATGGGAAAATGTAACATCAATTTCAATAATGTATCAATAATTCCGTCCTTATGTTGGATACAAATATCTTTTCTGAAAGCGTTTTTATTTTGTTACACACTTCATTTTTCCAACATATCATTTTTGTCTTCAATTACTTCGCTTGAAAAATGTCGATGTTGCAATATTGCATGTGGTGAGCTGTGATTTCAAGATACAACCATTTAACACAGAACAATGTCAATATCAGATACGGGTAGTTACCTTTCAGATGGGTGGTATTTAATATGTGGGTGTTGTAGCACATTTGAAGGCTCTAGATGACCAAATGTCCCAACAAATTTATAAATGTAGCATTAGCAATATTTAGAGTGTTAGTCAAAGCAGGAAACTTCACAATCATCGCATGTCTGTTGGCTGAACATGTTTCATACTCCTGTCTCCGATTTCAAATTAAAGCAACTACTCAAATCGGCGAAATCAAAAGTAGTAGTTAAACCAGCATATATGGCTGAAGGAAATGTAAATATTTCGAATGTCATAACAAGCGCCCTGGTAGTTAACACAGAGTAGGCAGGGTTAATCTAATTCAATACTCTCATGCGAGTATTAACACTAGAAAGACCAAAAATTTTTTAACCATTAAGGACCGTTGGGTCAATTGACCCACAACAAAAAAAAATACATAATGTCGGTGAACAATTTTTATTGAAATATGTAATAACAAAAGCTGAAAGTGTTGAGATAAGAATTCTCTCTCATCTGACTGTCTAAGAGGAACTGCACGAATTGCACAGGGGAGAGGAACACTTGCCACAAACAAACTTGTGACAGGAGCAGCATGTTACCTTTGTCTTATTGGACTTGCACGTTTGACATCTCGTCCGTTCTTCAGATGATCCGCTCTGCAGGGCTTGAGAACGAAGTGTAGAAATATTGAAATGAGGTGGACGCTTTCGGGACGGTGCCTTGCTGCAGAACAACTTTCCGATGTGTAACAAAAATTCTCTGCGTGTTCTTGCACTTCTCATGTTCATTTCCTTCGCCAAGATCCACGAATTGAGGCATAAGATGTCCAAAAGGTTGAAGAAAACCGCAAGCGGCCATCGCCTTGATGCGCACTTTGTAGAATACAACCTCAACATTTGGTCGGAAATGTCAACGCCGTATTTCGTGTTGTTGTATTTCGTGATAATTTCCGGTTTTTTCTTTGGATGGTTCTCATCGACTTTCGCGGATCTGTGCTCAGTTGATAAAACCAGCACAGTTTTGGTTGTTTTGACTTTGTAAGCCGCAAGCATTTGGTTTTCAGACTTGAAGAATGCAGATGAGTGAACCGGAATATGCTTTGAAGCAAGGCACTGTGCAACTTCCCTTGGAATTTCACGTCTACTTTGTCGAATCGTTCCCAACAGAGTTATGTTCCTCTGAGAAAGATTTTTGGCCAAGGAGCTGGAGGTGAAAAAGTTATCAGTCGTCACTGAAATGCCACTGTTGGTGTAAGCCTTGGTCAAGTTCATGACAACTGATTCAGGAACAGAAACGCGTGGATCACGTTGTTCATCCTTCCCTGTGTAAGGAACCGCGTTCAAAACATACTTGCTATCAACATCGCAAATGAACCAAAATTTGATTCCAAACTTATCGGGTTTTGCGCTAATATATTGCAAGAAAGGGCACCGACACTTGCAGGGGAATAGCTGTTCATCGACAGTTGTGTGTTGTCCAGGAAAAAAAGCATCACCGCACCTTTTCATTGCTGATTCCCATAGCTCTTGAATTGCTGCAAACTTGTTGGCTTCTCTTCTTTCTGACCTGGTTGGTTGTTTTATCATCAAAGCGTATATAGCGTTTTATGTCCTTGAATCGATTTCTGCTCATTGTCTCCTTGAACACATTTATTCCAAATTCATGACTCCAGAATGATGATAGCGGCTCGTTCTTCCCTTGTAGAACGCCTCTAATTATGCACAGTCCGAAGAAGGCGAACAAATCGTTTTCAGAAATTTCAAACTCATGATTTCCTTGTCGGTTTGCTTCAGCTCTAGTGAAGTCAAGGATTCGAAGAATGCTGTCATGACCAAGAAGTTCGATAAAAATATCTTCTTCGTTATCAACTCTGTTCAAAATGAAACGAGTTGCACCAGGTCTTTGTCGTATAATGTTTCGTGCCGGTGCTCTTCCTCTGTCAGTGACGCTTCCAATATCCACCCGAGTCCAATGAGTTTCCATCAGAGGATGTAAACTGCATTTCTCTCGCTTCAGCACTTCTTCTGACGCTTTCTCTTTCAATAGGGTCTTCACTTTCGTCAGTACTTTCCTCTTCATCGCTCACTGCAGGAGATGGATCGTAGGCAAGTCCATTTTCAGTTTCATCGTCACTTCCACTCTCGTCGGAATCCACATTAGCTATAAGCAGTTGCGCGATTTCAGCTGCCGTGCGCCGTGATCGTGCAGCCATCCTGACAGAAAATGAACATTGACACTTCCTCCGATAGCAGTGAACGCTACTCCACACTCCGTTCACGAAAATAGCCAATCAATAATGTCACCTTCAATATCATAGAGCAAGAAAGTATGGAGTGCTGACCCATTGTTCATTGACTGTAACAAAAAGCGCGTGCACGACCAGTGAATGAACGCCCAGGCGTGGCTTCGTTAGAGTGTAGGCGCATTGTTCATTGACTGTAACAAAAAGCGCATGCACGACCAGTGAATGAACGCCCAGGCATGGCTTCGTTAGAGTGTAGGCGCAGTGTTCATTGACTGTAACAAAAAGCGCATGCACGACCAGTGAATGAACGCCCAGGCATGGCTTCGTTAGAGTGTAGGAATGAAGTGGGTCAATTGACCCAACGGTCTTTCATGCATAATTGGTAATAGAAATCGAAACTAACAAATCTGTGAAATTTATTTTATGCTTATATTCAACACATTACAGTTTTAGGAAAAGTCGAGGGAGATAAGTCAACTACTGCAAATTTTTAGAGGTGTACGGATTCAAATATTATCATTTCTGGGTCAATTGACCCAACGGTCTTTCTAGTGTTAATAGGGAGCGTTCATTTATTTCGTGGCACTAACATGTCATAAATATCAGTCATTTGGTGTGACTTACAAATGTTCATCTATTAACCCATTTGCCTCAGAGCTTGCGTATAACAGTGTATTCATAGTATGCTGAGTGTGCACAGCTAGTTTGCGATTGCAGTTTACGCATACAGATTTGACTGCATATATTTGGCAAAAAGTGATACATAGGAATGATAGCCGGCACATTTAGGAATGAATACGATTCTAAAACGAAAACCAAGAGGTACCAATATTGTGCAATAGACTGCTTCCATGCATAAGGAAACCCAGAATTGACTTCATCGAATTTGATGGATGCGCTTGCCAAAGAGGGAGGGGGCGATTATTATGACTTTTATAGCAATTGAATTAAATTACTTTGAGATTATTAGCAAAACTCTTTTCAAAAAAAATTGTTTGGGAACATTCTGATCACATTTCCTAGACTAAATATGTGAACGAATCAATCAGTAGATACAAGACACCTATGAACTGTGTTTGACATGTTATCTTACCTCTCTTAAAGAGTGGAGAAGAAAATACTGCTGTTTTGGTTGGTTCTGAATTTCCGATATGATGAACGGAATAAACCTATCTAACTTGCCAAGAGCTATTTTCCCTAAGGTCATTGCTGCACCGGTTTTGATTTCTTCCGCTTTAGAATCAAATGCTTCTTGTATCGTTCGCATAAGTTCGGCTTTTCCGCTCATGTCCACAGTGCGTCCAATCTGGAAGTCAAGAAACAGGACAATATCAGTAATAGTTGGTAGCACGGCATTGCTTTTTAAACTTACTTCACCTAAACATAACATATACAAATAGCGAAAATTATTGCTAGTATCTGATGCTCGGAGATCTGCAATCATCTGGTCGACGAGTTGAGATTTTTCATTGAACATAACTTGATCAACAGGATCTGGTCGAAGAACTTCAGCCATACATTTAGCAAGGTTAGGATATGCATCGCGACTGGAGGTGTCGGTGGAGGAACGAAGGGGAGCCAATAAAGTGGTTAACAAGAATTGGAAGTTCCATTCACCCGTGTTTATCCGTGCAGCGAGAGAAAAGAAAACAAGGATTGATTCCAAAGCAGCTCCTGAAAATTCATTAATAGATTACTTAAGATAGTATATTGCTTTATTCTAAAATTTACCGTGAAGAAGAGGAGAAAATGCCAAAGGTATCAAATGCGGCAGCAGCTGCTCTCGAATACTGTGAATCACCGACTCTCCATGGACTCTTAAAATAGTTGTCAAAAGTTGTAGAGCTAACTGAGTAAGGTACAGATCGTTGTCTGATATCAAGGGAGGGAGTTCTGATAATGTGTTGGACAAATCCACCGGGTCAATGTAAGTTCCTGAAATGATAGCACGAAAGTGGGATTACTATATGTCAGATTAAGTTACAGGCATGAAATGATAATAGCAACGAACACATGATGCTCTTAAGTATAAACATAGTCGCATGTAACATAATCCGGCATATAATCTCATGAAAATTTTGTCCAATTTGTCTCTGAATTGTCGTTGGATATTGTGGTGATCACTGGTCAAATGTCCTTCATTGATAAAAATCATGATGCATTGAGAACCAAAAATAACGTTAAGAAATGTTTGCTAAACCAGGGAGTACTAAAAATAGATATGACTACCGGGAGGTTGCACGCGCGCTGAGTGAAGGAATAGCTGGAGGCCGATGTTATTGTCTCAAGTCACCTTCATCTGTGATTGCTCGTTGTGGTAAGAACAACACTTGAGGGCATGTTTATAAAGCCGAATAGCAGCTCATTCCATTTGCTTCGTCATTGTCACCCATATCATCATGCCAAGGAAATGCAGTGTTGGAAAATGTAAAACAAACTATCTTACATCACAGACATCTTCTAAAACGCCTGTATATCGTTTTCGCAATATAATCAACGCCAGAAGGTTTCTAAATCGTGATACTTCACAATGTTGACAGTATAATGTATCAATCTTATTATCGATATATTTTTTATTTTCATGTACGTATCGCATATAACCTTAGTAACGTAATACAAACCGTACTTAATGGCATCGATAAAGTATTCATTTTATTATCATCAGGAATATCTCATAAATTTTAGAATCGAGGGAACTGAACTATTCAAATATCTTCAATAAAGAGAAAAGGCTCACAGTTTTCGTATTTCATATATTTATGTAACATAGCACAACAAATACATCGAGGATGAATTGTACATAAATAATAATACACATAATCAGAACTCATGATCGTCACGATCTTCCGGAAAGTTTGCTCAATTTTCTCTCAGAATCGTCCTTTGTCCGATGTAAATCATTGACTTTTCTTACAAAACCTTTGAAAAATACATTTGATAATCTGACAAAGATGTTGTCTTTATTGTTCATGTCAAATAAAAATGCGTCGTGAATATATGAAAAACACTTGACAAAATGTTTTGTACACTTTGTATCATCGGGAAATGAACTGAAGAATGCGTAACACAGAAGGACTAAATTAAACAATTCATTGGAGGGAAATTTGAGTTTCCCTCTGGATACTAATATTACAAATTCACTGTCCTGTGATACAGATGCAGAGTCATCAGTCCGGTCTGGAAGATTCTCTTTTTTACTTATGTAACCTGAGACATAAAAAGAGCATTACGTTCTGAATTTGATAATTTGTCGACCATGGCATGAATATCATCTATGATGTCCAACTCATTTTCACTTATTGGAGAATTACAACAAGTATCAGAATGATTGAAGATGTCGGTGCAATCTACCTCAAGAGTGTGGAATAAGGAAAGTATTCTGAATTTCGCTGCGATAAGAATCTGCTCATAGGATATTTTGTACAAACCACCGAACATTTGACGATATATACCGAACTCACCCTCTAGGTCATCACTTCTGTGATTTCCTAAAAGAATATATTCGACATTTTGATCTTGTAAAAGGGTTTCAGATAAATCAACAATGCCGTCGAGAGTCTGTATCAAGCTTGAAACGTGTCTCTTTTGTTAGAGTAGTTTTTCGAACTTTTCCTAACACTGGCGACATATTGTTGAAATATCTCTCACATCTCTAAGAAAAGAAAGTTGCGAAATAGATGTCACAGGCTTTCTATCATTGTCATTCATATGCAAGTATGCAGTCAAGCTTTTGTTGTTCAAAATCTTCCACATGCGTAAGATGTTAAAGATAAACGATGCTGTTTCTTGTTTGTCATCTTGTGCTAACGCAGCTACAGTTTTATCATTGAAAATCTGGGTAACTAAACCTACATTTTGTTTCTCAAAAGAAGTCGGATAAACTGCTTTTTCAGTTATTGCGGTTCTTCTTATAGTAGCTGTAAGCTCTAAATTGTGTAGTTCCTTTATATCTGACACTTTGCTGACATTTCTTCTGTTTGTCCTGGAGGAACAAATTTCAAAGTCTGAGTTTTTTCTGTTATCCAATTGTTTACGGATACTCTTTAACAAATGTACGCTATCAAACAGCAAATACAAGAACCTGGTCTGGTTGTTTGGATGGGGAATCTTGAAAGATGAAGCTGACTCAAAGTTATCAATAAGTTTCATATGCAATTTTCTATTTACGATAAATTGTCACTCATGATCCCTCTGACTACAACCCCAGCTTCTTCAACTGCCTGATTATTTGCAAGAATACCCGCATCAAAAACTCTGCGTCAAGTTTATAAACAGGAAGGAAACGAACTATCAATGATTTACCGCCGAAAATAGGTTTCAACATAAATGCCAGTACTGTTCTGGCCAATTTTTCGGGAAATCAACGGAATATTCCTACAACGTGCCCCCATCTAAATCTCAAGGATGGTTTTACATACACTTCATCGAACAGAAGGATGCAGTTACTTTGAAACTTTGATACATTACTCGCATACAATTCCGTCAAAAAACTAGTCAAAGCTTCTGATCCTACTGTCTGAGAATCTCCTAGAGCACGTGTACAGTGTTATTGGATGAGGAAGACACAAGACATTTCGCATCAAACGATATGCACTACGACTTACCAAGTAAAATTTCATAGCTTGAATTGTGGTGTACGAGGAATATCGTCGATTTTCTGGTGAAGTACAATTCAGTTGTAGTTGCTCTAGTAAAAATTCAAAATTTGCACTTTCACAATCGACGATCTTAATGATATTCAACAACATTTTAGTTTACAGCAGTAATTTCACAATTTAATTCTATTTTTCGAATTTTTCACGTGGACGATGGCAGCATCAATCTGTGACCAGCGAGAGATCTTCATTTGAAATCCGAGCACATTTCTCAGATCATGAAAAGAAACTTTTGTGTGTTTTCGGAAAACAGATAATGTGAAATCACTCCTAATAATCAAAGAATATTCAATTTCCTCGAAGTTGGAATCGAAAGAAAGTAAAACGCACGAAATTCATCAGATTTGATGACGACGATATCACGATACTCCTTTTGAGTGACTTCATGGCTGAATGTGCTGAAGTCTAAAGGCAGCAGGTTCTTGTTCTTCAAATTGATGGAAGTTCGTCGTATTCAGTTCTTGCTGATGCAGATACACGTCTTGAATGAATTTCTCGGCGCTGTTCTGAGACAGTTCGACGTTGAAAGCTATCTGCGGCAACACAGGATAATATCGAAGGTGGATCGATAGGAACATCCCGGCCCCAAATAGCTTCTTCGTGGCAGTATTTTGTGGACAATGCTACGGCATACACCCATATGTCTTGTAACGTTGTGAAATCTGGTGTTCGGTAATGCAGCCAATCCATCTCCTTGACTCATCTGGGTCTACCGGAAAACGATATATACAGGCGTTTTAGAAGATGTGGACCTGTGATGTAAGACTAGTTTGTTTTACATTTTCCAACACTGCATTTCCTTGGCATGATGTATATGGGTGACAATGACGACAAGCAAATGGAATGAGCTGCTAATTCGGCTTTATAAACATGCCCTCAAGTGTTGTTCTTACCACAACGAGCAATCACAGATGAAGGTGACTTGAGACAATAACATCGGCCTCCAGCTATTCCTTCACTCAGCGCGCGTCTGCAACCTCACCGGTAGTCATATCTATTTTTAGTACTCCCTGG
>CAJQUW010000624.1:0-11973 GCA_907163375.1 Prostheceraeus crozeri | reverse complement strand
CAAGTTGTAGCATTGTTGTGACCTGCTCACAAACATATTTTTATATTCATGTTCAGCTGATGTTTGTTTGAATAATTCAATTAATCGATACAATTCGAAATATCAGCTGTTGTTAAGTGGTCTCTTAGAGATTCAGGAGAATTTAGAATTTGTATTTTTAATTGCTGAATCGTTTTCGTACTCCTGGTATATGGTTTGAGATTTTACTGCAATAACATTAATTAAACTAACTTGAAAATAATTCAATGGTATATAAACTTCATATAAGGAGATTTACACATGGCGTCGAGTGGTATAAAAATTAAAAAACGAACTCTACAAAACAGTACATTAAGAGGATTTTGTCAGAATTTTACAACCTCCTACGGACATAAAGTATAACATTCGGTCATTAATTTTTACTTCAGAATTAATTTCTTATAAGGAATCCTATTTCTAAAAACCCTTTTGGCTTAAGTCTGCTGCCAGGCCTCAATAAAAGATTTGACACTTTCTGCAAAGCAATGCCGACTTTCGTATTTGTTGCGTAAGTTTGAACTCTGCTTACACGCCTCCCCCCACTAAGGGCTAATATTGAAGCTCACATAGTCACATCAAATAGCTTTGACTCTTCTTAGCCATTTATGTCATAATATCGGACCTTTACTTATGTATTATTAAGCGGTTATTAGCGCTCTTACTGCGTGATCTATGTTTTGATGTATTTACTTGTCATTCATGCAGGAACGCTTATTTCGTCCTCAGGACAAATTTTTGACCCTGAACCGTTTGGAATTCTTCAATACTCTACGTTCCCAGTGGTTTCATTTGATGAATACGCTCATATTGCAAATGTTGTTCAAGAATTTCAATTCAACAAATCGGAAAGAGGAGAAAGAGGTGAAGCATTCTGTTGCAAAATTTCTTGCAACAGTTCCTAAGTCTGTCAGTTCAGAACTAGTATCCGTAGACCCATAACCCGCTCAGTGAATGTCTGTAAAGTTTATGTTATTTCTCTATACCTAATTAAGCTATAAATTAGTATGGTACCGCAGCTCAGCTATTTCTCAAACTAAGAAAAAGGAATTTCAATTTCTCAAATATGCCAAAGGTTAGCTCAAATTCTAAACTTCCACTCGTTAACGCAAGTGCGGCGTTAAATGTGCTACCGATGTGCCCCGCTTCATGTAGTCTTAGCGGCAGATAGCAACTGTCCTGCAAGAATGCAGCATGTAATTCATGTTAGAAAAGTTGGTCACTTTTCGCTCGATGTGAAATAGCCTTTCTTTATATACAATCCGCAAGTAAGCGAAATCAATTCAAATTACCAATGCCTAGACAACTCGGTCAGCAAACGTAACAATACCCAAAGGAACTTTCACCAGTGAATATGAATCACTCGCTAATGAATTCGTTGGCCTACCTCACCTGTCAGCAAACCGTTCATTTATGGTTGATATCAGGCTCTGTTCACAACTTACTTTGCACTTTCATTTAATTTTGGATCCGGCGGTTCAGATCGTATCTATACTGCCCTACAGTACTATGTACGGGTTTTTTCACCAGACCTTCTCTAACGTACTTTCGAAAAATTGCACTCCGATTCAAGAATTGAAATATCATTATGATCCACAACTGATAGTCATGTGATAGGAGTTTTACCTGACATTTACCTGTGCATTTCATGGCCGTAGGGAGCCCTCGCGTACCCGTAGTGATCAATTTGTCTTTCTGATTATTGACTGTGCTTGCTGGTTATTCCTAGGTCGTGGATGACACCCCCTCTGCTGACTTGAGTCTTACCAATTAACGGACGTAGATTTAGATATATAGCGAACCGGTACATTTGGCCACACTTTTGCGATTGGTCTCGTTCTTTTGACCAGAGCGACAAAATTCTTCTGTAGCACTCGATTCCTCAACACTATTATCCGACTGCCTGCTAGGATGAGTACGCTGCACAGTTCCGCAACTCCGAATCAAGAGCCCAAGTGGAGAATAGCAGTTCAACGTCTAGAAAACAACAATTGAAGAAGGCCCTCTACCTGCATTAACCCTAAACTCATTTGCGGTAAGGATTCGTCATCAAACTGAACCTGACGCTACGACGACGCGGATTCAAGTCACCGTAAGATTTCCGTTTCGCTTGCTAAGATCAGTCGCATCTGAAATTAAGAAGTTGTTGATTATTGACATAAGCGAGGACGATTGATTCATCTCCATACGTTTACTACGGTTGTCGTGGGTCCCGAAGTCGATGGTGAGATCTCGTTTGTGTGTTGATTAAAAAAGATCATTTCAACTCGTTGTGGTGGATTCAACCACTCCGCATCCCGACAGTTGTTGAGCATTTTTTCGAACCTTGCCTGGAGATAAGTTCTACTCCTAAGCGTGGACTTAACGTTGGCTTATCTCAGCTAGAGATTCGAAGAAGAACTCACGCGACCTCACTGCTTTTACGTTGCAGTTGGTCGGTTCTGGTACAGCGGCTCCTGCACGTCTTTCGGACTTGAACAACGCACGCCAGCGCCTAACCTATGAAGGTAATTTTCAAATATTCCTACGCGCGTCTTGTTTGAACACTGTTTGTGTTACTTGGGACGATAATCTCTGTCTTCGGTTTTAAAAAACAGGCGCCTAAGAGCATGACCATTGCCTGCGTCATGACGCTTGTGCAACTTGCTTCACATGGCATGACTCTTACGAGAAAAAAAGTGCATTTACCTAACTGCACGTAAGTTAAGTTTATCGAGGTAGGATGATTGGTGTCGACGTGATTCGCCTCTACCTTCTCTTTGGACGCCATCATCAATGACCTAGTGCCTCATGACAAAGATATCACTGAGATCGTTCCTCGAGTTTCTGGCGCAATTTTTAACCGGTATTACTTCAACGCATCCCCTCCACTCTGCTTCACTGTATGAATCTATTTGAAAGACAATGACCAGTTCAGGATGGTTGAGAAGCAGCCGATGGACTTTGAATCATTGTAAGCGTCGCTTGCGATTTTCGTGCACTTGCCTTTTATCATCTGACCTCACACGACTAAGTGTCACAACAGATCGTCTTCTGGATTGGTCCCCCTGTTTCAGGCACAATCCTCTCCATCTAAGACGAATCAGGTGGAAGACGCCCGGTGTACTTCTTGAGGCAGGGTAACTTTCTGAAATGGAAGAAAGTACTCTGTCTCAGAGAAGGAAGGTGGTAGTTTTTGGCTGTGTGTGGGGAATCCAGCGACTACACCTAATTTGTATGGCGGCACTTACACTGTACGCACTGTCCAACAGTGCCTGTAAGCAACTTCCACATGAATGGAGTGGAAGGAGGTTAGTGCCACCATGCCGGCAGCGTAATTCCGTTGGGCAACGAAAACTGCTGCAGTACAGTTTTTGACGTACAGTATACATCAGGGCCAAGCAGAAATTCAGTCGCAGACGCGCTGTCACGGGTACCTCACCAAGAACCGGGGGACTCAGGGAAAGAGCTGTTCGCCGGTGTGGTTGTGTCAATTAAGTTCCGATGAATTGCACTTCAGGTGACACTTAGCGATCCTTGTTAAGAAACATCTGATGATGGAGTACTTCAAGAAGTGATGTAACAGCTTATAACTAATGGATGGCCCTGTAAGGATCTCTTCTTTAACCTGACTTCTGTAAAGGATTTTTGGAACGTTTCGTCAGGAACTTACGTTAACTTGACGGAATCGTGTCGTACGCAATGACAAGTTGCGTCGTTCCAGCCAATTTAACAGACCAAAGTTGTTAACTATTCGCCCATGAAGGCCATATGGGGATGTTCCAAATGTAAATCCCCGCATACGAGAATTCTAATGGTGGCCGAAACTTGAATTTTTTTCTGCTCAGAAACTCTGATTAAAGACTGTCCTTGCTGCCATTGAAGCATCCCGAGAATCTCCACTGCCAAATTTCCCAACTATAGAACAAGCACTTGCATCAAATCAGTTAGCCGTTGATATCAATATGGGTCGGTTTTGCTCACTGTGTGTACGGATGACCACCGAATCGCACCGATTTTCAACTCTTCCAATCAAGCCTGCTATATAATTGTTTTGGTCGATTGCTGATTCGAAGTTGATTATGGTGCGAGTTCGTCACTTTCTCTGCAACATCTGCGAGAACTCCATTTGAGTTTCTCAATTGTGCGTTTTCCAGTGTTCGTACATTCTACCATCATAAACTTCAGGACAATGGACCTCACATTTATCTCACACGACTTCGTTTACCTTCTTGCGCCGTAAAGGTATTATTCACCGCCGCTCTTCCATTTACAATCCACAAAGTAATGGCGTGGTTGAAACGGAATTTATAACAAGAATATTTCTAAGATCTTGGAGGTTTCGAAATGTGCGTAGGTAGTGTTTCAGATTTACAAGAAATAATGGATTCCTACGTGTTGAATTATAACACAACAAAAGATTCAACGACCTGGTGAGTTGCACACTATGCGAGTCTACTTGTCCTTTAATTATCCAATGTGACTATCCAGCCTTGCGATGTTTTCTCTCGACGATGACATAAAGACTGACGTTTTGGAACAACGCATCGAAAGATCGAATCAAGAAAGCTGCCGACTACATCGACAGTCGACGAAAGCCGTCGGTCTATCACTCACACGCTATGAAATTGGCGACAGTATTTCTTACCAAGAAAGGGAAAAGCCAGAGGAAGATCCATCAGTCAAGTCGCGACCATACACATTTCGGTTAGATCAATGGTTGTTGCGTATGAAATCCCCGCAATACCTCTTTGAGAAAAGGTTCGTGCCAGTGACGATGACGTATTCCGTGATCACAGTTGAACCTGATACTACTTCAAACCTGGAAGATTTGAATCGCTGTTTCCTCAAACAGTGCTCCAGTGATTTCACACTTTCTCCTGTAGTCCAGTGCCCAGACATCATCATGGGTTTTTTTGTTTTACTGTTCCTCCGCATACCAAAGGCCTGGTCAGTATCAGACGATCTCCTCCTTATTTACGTGATTACATTACATAATATGCATTTCCTTTGCATTTGATTACAATTTTCCCTACAATTTCCTATGAAATTGTTTAATACATTCTTAATGTATGCTATTTCTGTGATTAGGCTACTTACTTCTTCTAGCATATAATCTATGTGTGTATGCAGAAAGAATCTTTTGTTTTAGAGGGGAAATGGTTGGAACCTGCTCACAAACAATTTTTAATTCATGTTCAGCTGATGTTTGTTTTAAATTCCAATTAAATCGATAACCATTACATTCGAAATATCAGATCAGCTGTTTTTTAGTTGGTCTCTTAGAGATTCAGAGATTTGTATTTTTAAATTTCAGAATCTTTTCTGTACTTCCTTCTATGGTTGTATATTACTTCAATACATTACTTAAACTACTTGAAATAATTCTAATGGTCATATAAACTCATAAGGAGATTTAACAAGCATGAAAATGGCCATAGGCAATACAAACTCCCAGACACTACCTCAAAAACACGTTTGCTCACCCCAACCCTATTCATCACTCCCTGACGAGACTGTAGATGTAATTTGATGCACATCTATGCATATTAGATTGGAAATCTATGTGTTTTTTCATCATCACAAACACTCATTCTCCTACCTACTCCTATGAAAAACGTATAGAAAGTTCCAGACACTAGCTCTAAGACACTTTTGTGCTTCACCCCCAAACCCTATTCATTCACTCCCTGAGGAGCCTGTAGATGTAATTTGATGCACATCTATGCATATTAGATCAAAAAATCTATGTGTTATTTTTTTCATCAAACACACTCATTCTTTCACATAACTACTCTCATGAAAACGTCATAGAAGTCCCAGACACTAGCTTCAAAAAACACGTTTAACCTCACCCCAAACCCTATTCATCACTCCCGAGGAGCCTGTAATGTAATTGATGCACATCTATGCATATTTGATCGAAAATCTATGTGTTTTTTTTCATCACAAAACACTTATTCTTCACTAACTACTCTCAATGAAAACCATAGAAGTCCCAGACCAACCCCTCTCAAAAACACGTTTACTCACCCCAACCATTCATCACTCCCTGAGGAGCCTTTAGATGTAATTTGAGTGCCATCTATGCATATTTGATCTAAAATCTATGTGTTTTTTTCATCAAAACACTTATTCTTCACTAACTACCTCTGAAAACGCATAGAAGTTTCAGACACTAGCTCTGAGACACGTTTGCTCACCCCCACCCTATTCATCACTCCCTAGACCTGTAGATGTACTTTGATGCACATCTATGCATTATTAATCGAAAATCCTATGTGTTTTTTCATTCAAAAACACTCATATCTTCACTAACTAGCTCTCTATGAAAAACGCATAGAATTCCAGACACTAAGCTTCAAAAAACACGTTTAACTAACCCCAACCCTATCATCCACTCCCAGGTGAGGAGCCTGTAGAATGTAATTTGATGTACATCTATGCATATTAGATCGAAAATCTGTGTTTTTTCATCAAAAAAACCATTCTTCACTAACTATTCTCTGAAAACGCATAGAAGTTTCCAGACACTAGCTCCTGATACACCTTTTTACTCACCCCAACCCTATTCATCACATCCTGAGGACCTGTAGAAGTAATTGATGCACATCAATGCAAAATAGATCGAAAATCTAATGTGTTTTTTCATCAAAATTTTCGATCTAATATGCATAGATGTACAATCAAATTACATCTACAGCTCCTCAGGGTATGATGAAATAGGGTATGGGGTGAGTAAACGGATCTTATAGCTAGTGTCTTGGACTTCTATTCTTTTCAAGAGAGTACGTTGACGTGATACAGAATGATCGTGTTTTTGAATGAAAAAACACATAGCCGTATTTTTCGAATCTATATATGCATAGATGTGTCATCAAATTACATCTACAAGGATCCTCGGGGAGTGATGAATATGGGTTGGGGTGACGTAAACGTAGAATTTTATTGAGGTAGTAAGTCTGGGACAGTCTAAGCGTTTCAGCATAGAGAGTAGTTAGTTGAAGAGATGAGTGTATTTTTGAATGTAAAAAGCACATAGATTTTCGATCCTAAATAATGCAATAGACTGTGCATCAATGTTACAAAACAAAGACACTGCTACAGCGCTCCTCAGGGAGTGATGACTATAGGGTTGGGGCTGAGTTAAACGTTGTTTTTTGAGCTAGTGTCTGGGACATCTTATGGCGAGTATATCCTTCATCAGACACGTCTTTTCCATATTTTTGTGGACGGCTTTGTGACTTATACACTGTCTTCATATGCCTGATTTATGTTTAATGACCTATTGTTTGCTCGCTCTATTGTTTGTCGCGCTACAACATCAGAGTCGATAGTCAAACGTTTGCGATTTCAGGTATGTTGTGTAGATGCAGTTTGAAGAGGGGCCGATTTCTGCTACCCCAGTGTCCTTGGGGAAACCTGGATAGGCTACATTTCCTTAAGTCCACAACGCGATTTGAAAAACAGTACAGTTATATGCAAATTTGGCAAATGAATATTTACAAAAAAACGCGTGTCCCTAGGATCTTGTGCAAAACGTGACTTATGAGTGTACATAGCAATTAAAAGGCAAAACGGTGCTTTGTCCATCGGAATTTCTTTTTTCTAACTGATTATGAAGATTTCTCTACCATTTCTAGTGAATAACTGTACAATTATATCTAGACAGGTTATTCAGAATGTTAACCGCTATTTTCCCATCCGGAAGGAATGTATTGTACGATGTCCGTGAGATACCTGCGCCAAATAACTGACCATGTAACCCCCCCCCTCCCCCCCGACTTCAACAGGAGGCATGAGAGATTTGCACATGGCTACCACAAACAAAAAAACCTAATCTTAAAAGGAATTTTCCAACGAAACATGGGAAACAAGTGAGACATCAAATTTTTTTGCGTCTTAATTTCAAAATGGCAATGATGTTCGCACTCGAACCGGCAGATTAGTTTTCCGTTCCGAAATAATCTACCGATCTAACATGTCATCACAACAGTTTCGCATTCAATTTTACTTGGAGGGGGATGCTATAGGATGGATATATTTGAAAATACAATGTACTTTCAATGGTTATTTTTGTACTTGATGTTTATTTTGAATGCATGTTGTCTGCAGATTATTATTTTTCATCCCGTTCTTGATGCTCTTATTGATACAGCAGCAAGTTTTATGTTGAGTAAGGAGCGCTTGCACTGTGCAGAAATTATACGAGGACAAGTAAAGGCAAGAACGAAAACCAGTGAAAAAGAGAGCAAACGGCTATCAAAAATTGAATTTAACAACCCTGCCTTCTTCTGTGGCAGCGATTAACTAATACCACCTACTCATTTTTGAAACAAAGTTTTTTGATCTAAACGCATAAAAATACGCTGTAACTAATCATTGGACGCCTACATTTGATATACTTGTAGAAATAAATTTCCAATTTAATGACAATTTTGCGCCCGTCAAGGCACCGAAAGTGAAGGAGTTTATTGCAAAAAATGTAGTGACCTATCCTCGATTTTGTCCATCGGTGTGGTAGCCACATCTGCTAGAATGCTTTCCCTGTGCCCGGAAAATGAAGACTCAAACCTTTGGTCGTGTCAAACCAGAACATTTTTTTAAGATAAGTTGCTTCTCCCATTCTTTCCAAACACAAAGCACAAAAGAATGGGAGTGGGATAAATAAAGCTCCGACCTAGCGTGCATTCCCGGGTATAAACAAATTACTATCTTCATTATTCATTTATTTGAATATTGTGGATGCTTGATGAACAACGATCCATGAGGGAAGTATGTTCCTTGTGGCAGGTAATAGTCCCGGCATCGAGAGCGGAGTTTTCTGCAGGGAATGTGGCAAAAAATGACTTCTTACAGAATGATGTGGCACCCTTGTGTCTGCTACATATCTCTTATCTCTGCGTCTGTCCGAGTTCTAACTGGTTTTCTCCTCTTGTAAGAAAAGATCTGAGAAAAGCAAAATATTTTTCAAACCAATGAGACCAGAAATGACGATTTTTGGCAAAATGAAAACTTCTATGTTTTTCATGATTAGTCAAAAGTACTAAGCCGAAGTCACAATTTTGGCATGGATTTTCTTCAGGGCATATGAAACGCGTATCATGCTTCCTGACGGCAACATATGCGAGAATGTGGGAAAGTGGTAATTAAATTGCTCAAAATTCTCCCTTCAAAGACAGGGATGCATGAGCAACAAAGGGAGTGACATGAGAAAATTGAGCAAAAAGCATATATTCCATATCATCCATAAAATTCCTTCAACCAAGTGCTCTCCGAAAAATAAAATTTATTCGGGTTTTATATCTATCAACAACAGTTTACGAGAGCGCTACAAGATATAATGAAATTAAACAAAATTGTGACAAATATGGCTGAAGCGTCCACTCATTTAGTTAATACCATGATCACAGACATCAGTAACATCTATATATGATCTAGAATGCAATGATAATACCAGAGTTGGAAAAAGTCGGAAATTAGGAATTAAATTTCCGATCCGGAATTAAATTCCATTTATCGTCGATTGGAATTGACCTTGATACCCTCAATTTTACTTTTTCGATAGACTTGGAGATAAATTGGTAAAAAAAGTGAAATCATATGCTCGACGTTGGTTAGCTGCACACAGAGCTAAGAGAGAGAGAGAGATAGATCGACAGATGTAGTTTTTAATCTATCTGTTGAATAAAGGGTGTTATGTGACTTTCGATGGCCTACAGCCCCCGACAATGTAATGTCAGCGATAAAGCAAGCAATGAAAGGACAATCATCTTTGTTCAATTGGTTTATTATTATCTATTAAGTATGATAGTTATAATCAAAATAAAGCAATTGTTTTAATTTTGTTTCTTTGATAGAAAAGCACTAAAATGAGAATAACTTAAATTGTGTACACACGAAAAACAATTAAACAATATTAATATTTAAGACTATAGATTTATAGAGCGATACCAACGTTGAAAGAAAAACTTTACACTTACAGTGAAAGTAGCTGGATATCTCCTGAGACTGACTCATCGAATCTGACGAACGTTTTAACCCCCAATTAGCTCGGCCGATCACAGCCTAATCCAGACTCAATTCCTGAAACTCAAATGAACACCTACCAAACTATGACCGCGCAAGAACTGTCTACGATGTCAACATGTTCAAAGATTGGGAGTGCTATCCAAAACTTTATACTTTTTACTGATTGTCATCCTTGTTTGCAATCAACATCCATAGATTGAAGCCTGGAAGTTCTTCATAAAGCAGTCCAAGTAAATTACTGTTCAGCCATGTCCCGACAAAATCTGTTCAAAAGCATCAATACAATCTACCTTTCATACTGATGACTTTCGACGTTTCTATATCCAAAAAAAGCAGTACTGGAATCGATATAAGGGCACTAATTCTGAGTTTGACCTACTTCAATATCGCTCCAATCGAAACGCATTGAGCTCTGAAATCCATAGGATCCGTCTCGAAGGATACCGAAAGAAGATTGACTCACTTCTAGCTTCTCATTCTACTAGACGAAACTGGAAACTAGCTGGACAACTCTATAAATTTTCTGGTGCACCTCCGAATCTACCGGATCTCCGCTACAATAACTACTATTAACGCTCCAACAAAGACAAAGCAGAACTTTTCAATAAAATATTTTCCGACGCACAACAAGGTGACGAAACACGTATCTTCCATACCGAAGATTGCACCCCAACAACTGATTCCATGATCTCAAATATTAATATATCTGACGATGTTGTTTTCAAAAAACTTTCCACACTTAACACTTCCAAATCCCCTGGGCTGGACAGACTGAGCAACCTTTTTCTTACCCAATGTGCTACAGAGCTAACTCCGATTTTGTCCCACCTATATCGCGTATCCTTAGAAAACTGCAAACTACCTGATGAGTGGAAAATGGCCACAGTCGTGTCAGTATACAAGCGAAAAGGAGATCATGCCAACCCTGACAATTATCGTCCCATCTCCCTGACGTCATCTATTGTGAAAGTTATGGAAGATATCATAAACAACCAACTATCCAACTTCCTCTGTCACAACAAAATTTTGCACGAACATCAGTTTGGTTTTCTCGAAGGTCATTCTGCAGCAGAGCAAGTTGCGCTTCTTCAACAAAAATGGACTACAGCCATGGAGAAAAATCAGACAACAGCGATTGCCTTTCTGGATTTATCCATGCCTTTGGTACAGTTCCACACGAGGCCTTGCGCCACAGACTACTGGCCTCAGGTATTCGTGGTAACCTCTATGGATGGATTTCCAACTACCTCACAAATCGTCAACAACAGACCAGAGTAGGGAACTCTTTCTCGTCATGGAAGCCTCTATCCGCGGATGTTCCTCAGGGCAGTGTTCTTGCACCCACCTTCTTTACCCTCTTCATTAACTCTCTCATAAAGGCCGTTAATTCCAAACCCTTCGAAAACTCTCCGCCTGTTGAGTGTATGGCATACGTGGATGATTCATTAATATATGCTTCCCATACTGATCCTGTCATGGCAGTTGCGTACGTCAACAAATCTCTTCAAGACATTCTTGCATGGTCCAAAATATGGGGTATGAAGTTCAACACCACAAAAACTGTATCTATGCTAATCTCCAAGTCCAAGAAAAGACCCGCTCCGAAAGGAACAACCTTCGAAAACAAACTCATTTCTTTCTCTCAAATCCACATGCATCTTGGCATTGTTCTTACAAATAACCTGAAGTATGAAAATCACGTCAAACATATATGCTCCAAAATAAACAGAGAAACAGAGAACGCGTTTCGTATTTTGTGCTCCAACATTCCCTACTGTAAAGATCTCCTCATTCAACTATACAAGACATACATTCGGTCACACCTGGAATATGGATCCCTCGCCTTCGCTGGAATTGGCAAAGTACTGTCCGACAGGCTTGAATCTCTACAAAACAGAGCCATCAGATATATTTTGCGCTTGCCTCTCCGTACCCATCTCGGTCGGA
>CAJQUW010000623.1:0-316952 GCA_907163375.1 Prostheceraeus crozeri | reverse complement strand
ACCCTCCCCCCAAACGCAAAATCAGCATGAGGTTATTGAGCGCTTGATGATTTCTGCTAGATGTGAAGACTGCATATTATCGAATAAGCTAGATGTAGACCTATAGATAATTTTACTTATATATATATATATATATATATATATATATATATATATATATATATACAAGGTGTTTCAAAAGTAGGCTAACAGTTGATTTTGCCCTAGGAAATCTATGTTGACCGTTCTATTGGCGATTTACACCTGAATCAGTCGATGGATATCCATGATCAGTCCAACATGAGCCCATAGACTTCGAAGTTGTAATTTGCTACTATCATTTAGAAGTCTATGCAGTAGTCATTCCATTGGCAAAAGGAATTTTGAAATCTATCCATGAGACAAGATTATCCTATAGCGACCAATCTGACAATTACGTACATGGATATGTTCAATTAATTTGATTTTGAAGTCCAAACTATGTTGTTAGTTTGACGTGAAGATGAATGTAAACCAAGCTTGAAGCTTTTTCGGAAGATTCGGGAGAGGACCCAGATTTGACTTGACAAGGCTAGTTTAGAGGTCTGACCGAAGCCAGTTTCAAACTATCAGGTCACGGTAAATAGACATAACTTGTGTCTACATGGTTCCCTGAAAATCCGCCACATGGTATCAACAAATGGAGCTGCAACCAGCCTGACTTAACCGTCTGGGTCCAGGTATGTCAAGCAACGGTATGTGATATGGGGCCAGCTATTTTTTGATAAGAACTGTGACGGCTGAGGAGGTGGTACTACCTTCAAATGCTTCCAATACCTTTGCGATTCCGGAATGCAGTCATGTGAACTAAAGCTTCAATGAGCTATACTTTTTCAGCAGGAATGGTGCACCAGCGCATTTTGCAGTTGAGTTTGTCAGACGTATCCTGAATGACACTTTTCCAGGAAAGTGGATGCGGGAGATGTGGTAGCATCCTTTGGCCTTAAGAACATTCAACGAATATTGCCTCGTATCCTATCTTTGCCCTACTGCTCTACATTATAGCAAGCGTTACACTACTCCGCCAAATCTCATATTTTGGCACTTACAATGGCCTAGAATTGGCCCAATAATGGTTCGTTGAGCCTTCCCTCCAACCATCCTCTGCTCACTCCCGATCTAACTTCCCGATGGACCTTTTTCTTTTGGGGCGTTGTAAAGGAGAAAGTGTACGGACGAAAACCTCACACAACTTTCTCAACTCCGCTCCTACATCACAGATGCCTGTCAAGAGATCAGTGATGACAGGAACTTATGCAAGAAATGTGTGCCACAGTGTGGCCGAAAAGACTACAAAATGTGCCGAGGTCCATGGTGGACATTTTGAGCATTTGCGTTCGTGAATTTTTGCAACTTTTAAGTTGATTAATTTTTTGATATGTTGAATAGCCTTGGTTATTCATTGTGTTCATTTTTTTGTTATGGAAAGCACAAGCAAACAAAATGGTAGTTGTTTTTAATGTTCTATATGATTACCTTTATAATTTCAGCACCTCCTCTAGGCCATCGTCAAAAAGCTTACTGACGATGGTCTAAGAGGAGGCTGGAATTAACAACAGGTGAAGGACATTTGGATGTCAAGCTGTTCTTCCTTCTTCGCCTCCACTGTCTTGTAGTCTCGACGACAGCGTCTTCGTGCACCAGGCTGAGGGGCGCGAGGACATTCGAATGTCAGCTGTTCTTCCTTCTCTCCCGCAGTAACACTGAAACAACTACTATCTTGTTTACATGGTTTCCTAATAATTTTTTTTTGATAGATGTTGGATAGTTATTCGACTTCTCATGATCGGTATAGATTCAAATTGGGTTGTAGTGAAATATGTAGGCATGAAAACACTGGAGATCATGAGATATTTTAATATGATTTACGCGATGTCAAAGAGTATTGAATTTTTGCCCCTTACGAATACAAGGCATATTAGCTATCTGTGGCATCGTGAAAAAGATTATTATGACATAGCTTATTAATCTATAGCATTAAGACATAGCTTTTCAAGGCCAATTTCTACTGTTAGCCTACTTTTGAAACACCTTGTATATATATTCGTATGAAATGTACAGTGATAAAGAGAAAGAAAGCTAAACACAAAGATCAGTTTCACGAAGCCACGTGCGTAAGTCACGATCGACGGTCTTCAGGTCACCACACATTCCAATTACAGGACACATCAGGACGTGTTCACTAGTTTGAACGTCTCCGCATCTGCAGGAATCACTTGAGGACAGACCGATTTTATGCATGAATGCAGCGAATCTGCCGTGTCCCCCAAGATCGGAGGCGATTCAGGAGGACCCACTGTCCTCTGGGGAAGATCGGAGCCGCGGAGGATTAAGCCGGTCGGATATGAAGCGCCGAAGATCCAGTGACTCGCCTGTGTCCATTTTCGTCTCCATTCATCTGCAGCAAGCCCATGAGTTGGAATAGGTTTAGTTGATAGTGGGATATGAAAAGCCGTTGTTTTTTTGTCGTACTGGATAGAGGGTTGCGTGGACTTAAGTCTTCTTGATGGTCGGTCGTTGGCGAAGAGACTTCTTATGCAGCAGGTGGTCACTGTCCGAAGCTCTTTGGTGAAGTCGTATCGCGAGTCTTTTTCGCGCAGATGTCAGGATGGTTCAAATGCCGCTCAGAATAGGGCAGGATGTCATTTGGTTTGTACTGCGTATACATACCAGAGATTAGTCGCATAGTGTCGATTTAGAGCAGCAGTCTATCTTTCTTGGAGTGGGTACTCTGCATCCAGAATTGGCGGGCAATATTCCGCGCTGGAGTAGCAGAGAGCAAGGCGCGGAGGTTCGAAGAACAGGAGAACTTCGGCGCCCCAACGGTAACTAGCGAGGGTGCGTAGTATGTGAATTATCGGGCGTTGACTTGGCATGCGACTTGTTCTAAGGTGTTGCCCGTTACGTAAGTGATCCGGTCTAGCGTATATGCCGAGTACCCTTCGGAGAGATGACTTGAATATCTTTCCCTCGTAGGTGACGTTTAACACTTGTTTGTTGGCCTGAATCTCAGTTCTAATGAGATGAAAAAACACTGCATACTGGTTTTATTGCGCATTTAGTCTGTAGTCTCCATCGATGAAAGTAACCAAGTCAGTTTGTCAAGGTCATTGCTAAGTGTCCGCTCGATTTCGGCGTTAGTAACGCCCCCCCATTTCCTTTAGTTAGTAGGGCTATGTCGTCAGCGTAGTAAATATACTTATGGCATAGTCGCAACAAAGGTAGGTCCTCGCGTGAGTGTGTAGATGTTGAACAGCAATGGTGCAAGTACAGAGCCTTGTGTAAGCCATCACGAAGAAAACGACGTCGAGATGACTGCCCACGGAGATTGACCACAAAGCTTCGTTGACTAACCAGTGTCATAATCATTTTGACCATGTGCTTAGAGGGAATAGTTTTCAATAACTTCAAGTTAAGACCTCGTAGCCATACTGTGTCGTAAGCGGCTGAAAGGTCGATCAAAACAGCACCAGCAAAAACGTTTTCTTCATAGGCATCTTCGATGTCTTCAGTTAGCAAGGCAACTTGATCAGTGGTACAACGGTTAGGGCGAAAGCCGGCCTGTTCATGAGGAAGAACAGATTCGACGATGGGAGTGATACGGTTGTAGATCAGACGTTCGAACAGCTTGAATGCGATGCAAAGTAAACTGATCGGCCTGTAGCTGGTGGGAGAATCCTGAGGTTTATTTGGCTTCAGGACGGCTATAACTTTTGCAGTTCTCCAGATTTTAGGAATTTTGTGAGATTTTAAGCAGGTTGTGAAAAATGACGTCAGCCATGCGATGTATAAATTTGTCAGGTTTTTGTAGAATTACTTAACTGCTTCAAAGACATCTTTCTTCATTTCGTTCAAAAATTTTAGTCAAATTTATAATGCACTATTCTCGTGCAGCTGTCATTTCCTATTAATCATGCCATGACGTCGCACGACGCAATATCTCGTCTTTATTGTGGAGAATTTTCATGAAACCATTTGGAATTGCTGTTCAGCTGTTCGACGTTTGAAAGACTGCATCAGCAGAGCGGTCTGGTCTGGTCACAGCAAATATTTTCATGCAAAATCTACAGATCAGCAGAGCGGTCTATTTGTTTGGTCAGGCATTTACTTAAGGCATTTTCTTTGGGAGGAGCCATTTTTCTTTCGAGAAACCGAGAATGCATGGTAAAATCTTCCTTTCAATGCTGTGTAAAAGGATACCAAATGTCACTGAAGATAGCAGCATCTTCATGAAGGATGGAATGCCAGCGCGCTACTACAGACCCATCGTAAATCATTTAAACTGCAATTTTCCTAATTCTTTGATTGACCGTGATGGGAACCTTTGTAATGCCTTCCGATATCAACAGATTTAATGGCCTTGTGACTTTTTTCTTTAGGGCATGTTTAAGAAATGATGCATCATAGTCATCCTATACATTTGGATGAACTGGAAAACAAAACTTAGCACCGTTTTTTACAATAGGGTATACTGCACTGATGACGGCTGAAAAGCCAAAAATGCTTGCAGTGCTGACTGAATATACTTCGTCAGTGCTTGTAGCTCTGGCAATGATTCAAATCAAACCTTGTTCTCATTTTTTTGTATTTCAGACGTATGTAATAAAAAATGACATGTCTAAGAACAACTTTTGGCTTTCAAACAAGATTATGACAGCCATTTGATTGAAGTTGAGCCGTCATGGCAACATCAGCACGCAAAAATAAATCTTTATCACTTCTGCAGTTGCTTGCAAGATTTCAATTTTCGTTGGTGTCTTCGATGCAATTTAGCCGCTTTTGCAACAAGTGATCGCACAAATTATTCTTTCGTCACTCCCGTGTTTCCGAAACTTTTCGGTAAATTTCTGTTTCATGTTTTTTGGTAGACGCTTCTTTGGAGAGCATCAAAGCAATCAAAACTCAATTCATAATCTACTCGGTAATAACGCGATACAACTTTTTCGTCAAGCGTTCCCAACTAAATTTCTTTCTTTCGAAACCTTGATTACGTGCGTTTCGTCCTGCTTCTTCAAGATTGACGAAGGAATCAATGACTTGCTTGTAGAAGGATCTTCTGCTCAAGCTTCAAGCGGATTTTTAAAAGGTAGCTGCTTTGAAATTGCAGGGGCTTTAAGGTCCCCTAACAATCTGCATAGCCTCGTTCACAATTTTATAAGGGCCCCTACATTATCTATGGCGGCCCCCGTACTCAATCATTGATGGTCCCGGTTTCAATCTTATAGGTCCCTTATATAATATATAATCCCATATACGGTATATAATATATAATCTCAAAAGGTCCATTCATATCTAAATACAGCCCTTCAAAAACAAAAAAGATGCCCTTCACAATCTCAGGGGCCCCTTTCAAAATCTACATGTGGCCCCTTCACATTCTCAATAGGGCCCCTCGCAATCACAAGAGGGCTCCTCACTATCTCAAAGGGTCCCTTTCACAATCTAGAATAATTCAAAATCCAAATTACTTGTTCCTTAGCAAAACATCTTTCACTACTTAGTTTAGTCTGAAAAAACCATGACAGCCCTGATGATGTAAAGGGCCCCTTCACAATCTCAAAAGGCCACCCTCGCGATCTCATGGGCCCCTTCGCAATCTTAAAATGCCATCGCACAATATCAATAGGGCCCCTTCACAACCTCAAAAAGGGCCTTTCACTATCTCAAAAGGGCTCCTCACTATCTTTAAGGGTCACTTTCACAATCTGAAATGATTCAAAATCCAAATTACTTGCTCCTTAACAAAACATTTTTTCACTGATTAGTTAAATCTGAAAACCGGAAGAATGGCAACCCTGCTTGTGGTGGTGCTCGCTCTGCGTCCAGGAGACCTTGGTCGGGTCAAACCCAAGAGTTTTTAAATTAGGCACATTCTGCAATCTTGCTGAACACTCAGCACGAAAAGAATGAGAATGGGAAAAACGATAAGTCGGCCACATGGAGTAAAAGGCTCAGTGCCTAATGTGCTTCCGAGTATAGACAAGGTTCATTTATAACAAATAGTTTTATTGTGTATCCCACAAGTCATCTTTTCCTAGCATTTACCGCGATTTTACAATATTTTCCGCATTGCAGAAATTTCGCAGAAAATCGGGAACAACACATCAGTGAATCCTCAATTTATTGTAAAAAAATGTAAGTAGCCTTGATGACACCGTGAAGTGTGAGCATGGACGTGAAGTTAAAGTTGAACAATAGAAGACAGCTAAGATTTCTTTTCCCGTTCACTGCATGGAAGATGCAGTTTGAATGCCTACCGATAGAATGATAAATTTGTTTAATTACGATGCCAATTGAGCAATAACTGAACTTCGGGACAGCAAGCTTGAGATAAAAATATGTTGATAAATACGTGTCACAAGTAGTTCTAGGCCACTTTTGAAATAAACAAAAGCGACAATGAAGTTTCAACGCTTTGTTCAAACTCAACAATATCAAGATACATGCGACTAGAAATCCCTTGAACAACTTGATTACATAGTCTTACTAGCTATAGAATCTAAAACTTACGCAATACAAAATACTCATAAGTTCATAGCATAAAAAGTTAGCAGCATCGGAGAAATCATGGAAGGAACATGGGTTGGACAGAACCTTTCTGGCCAATAAGGGATGGCCCTTGTATCTGAATATGACACATCATAGATCTCGAAATCACATGCAGATGACTTTCTACATAGCACTCTTGAGTCACTCAGCTGCGCTATGAGCGATACGCAAAAAGTCATCTGCTTATGATCCCAATATCTAACATAACATAAAATAAATAACATAAAAGAAAATCAATTGTAGTAGTTATTGCCTATCTATAGCCACATTGGCGTTTGTGATACCAGATCCGGACCAGACAAATGTAGAGGACAGTGTGTAGATATTCGAAAATGTCGGCAACCAGATTAGATCATTCAAAAATAGTTTAACTGATTTTTGCGATATTTCAGACAATCTGAATACCACAAAATGAGATCTTGAATTTCTGAGTTACTATCAGGCCAAAGAAACAATTCCCTCTATTTTCCTAAGCGTCTTTCTATTTATAGGTAGTATATGCTGAGAGTGGATGCATTTTAAAATCGGTATTTTCATGCGACTGCAGATCATTTCAAATAAATATGTCGAATATGTGACTTCACAAATAGCTAGCGAGCACAATCAATATGTGAAAACTGCATGTATGCCGGAGAAGCTGAAGAGACAAAGGTACACAGCTTTCCAGTCAATTTTACTTCGTTCAACTAACACTTGAAATTCATGATGGCCTCATTTACAAGAAATTCAACGGCAAGCACCGCGATAATTCTCATATCTCTAGAAAAGAGAACAGACATTCATGACTTGCGGCAAGCTCTGATTGACCGGAGAAACACAAAAACTGAAAGTGCCGTCATAAGTCTACCAGAAACTATTCAGCAGGCGAAATGAAACGCTTTCTATCAATAGCAAATAAAATCAATGTCAGACAAATGAAGATATGAACAAATTGTCAGCTACTGAAAGGAAAATATTTCTGGAGAGATACACACATTGACAGTCAAAAACAATAACAGGAATGAATCGGGGATGCCATCGGAAACAACAAACAAGGTACGTGGACATGCTTGAGGTAGCTGATTACAAGATCACAATCATGAAATTTAAGTGGATGAAAAGAGCTGCTCGCAAACGAGATAGATTAATCTTGAATTGCATCAGACTATTGACAGCCGTGGCTTTACTATCCTTACTCTTAGTTTGATGTCCAGGAAATGCGTGGGCTTTCCTTCAGGAATTAAATCGACTGAAACTAACGACATCAACACACAGACTATTTACAACAACAAGTGTTCAAGGTAGTTCTCCGTCCAACTTTGACATTTCAAAATCAACTAGCATCAAGTAAAATTTCATTCTAAGTCATCACTTTTTTACAAACAATAACCAGTTTGTTAGTCTATTTGATAAATCGCGTAATTTAAACAAGTAGAACAGATGATTGACAAAAAACTTAAAAATTCCGGGTATTTTCCCATTCGAAACAAGTTTATCTTTCAATATAAATTAGTCATTCTGCATGTATTGCAAAGGAATGAAAAAAACTGCTACCATCGGCAAGATCAAATAAGAAATTTTATTGATGGAAGAGGGTTATCCATCGGGACTACAGATGTTTGACGATTGGGACAGTTTTTCAATGGTTGAACTCGACAGTAAAATGAGAATAACGACGAGCTCGTTCTCCGTCCTCAATTGGTTCAAGTCACGCAGAAAGCAATTGAATATTTCTTTGATGTTCACAAACACAAAATTCTGCCGTCAGAACAGAATCAATTGTGTAGTACCGACCAAGGATGTGGAGCGGTACAATTTTACCGCTCCACTCCGCTCCGCTCCGATTACACTTCGCTTTCGCTTCGCTCCGCTCCGCTCCAGTCATTTTTTCATACCTAGCCACTCCGCTCCGCTCCACTTAAACTAAATCCTATTAATTTGCCCTACCATAGATAAAACGATTTCCTTGAACTTTTTAGGTTGTTAACTGACTTCCACTCTGATAATATGCTTAACTGCAAAATATTAGCCTTTTGCTTGTCGAATTTTAAATACGAATTATGGCCGATAATCATGAATGATTTTAAATAAATAATGATTATAACTGAACAATACTTCGAAAGCGGATTGCACATTAGCATTAATAGTGATTCTACACTTATCATGTGATAATAACTTAGTGACTCACCTGAAGAGTAATCGCAAATATGTGTGACAATCAGAAAATTCATTCTGTTGCAGCCTCATACTAGGTAGCAATACGATGCTATCAGGTAGCGATGCTCGCTCATACTGATATAAGCATGAATAATAATTAATAAATTGTAGTTTTCTGTAGGCAGAATTTTTCTTGTATTTTTGAAATGATAATTCTGTACAAAGATTCTGTATCAGAAAAATTTGATAAATTTTATTAGAATAATTTTGTATAAGATGCAAGGAACGATACATCGGTACTCGGTAGTACGTACGATAAGAACTTTGCATTGAAGAATTAATGAACATCTGAAAACAAGACTTTCCATCTATAACATCTTATCACATGTCAAATAACCTAGCAAACTATATCTGTGTCAATCATTCATTAACCTAACATTCCGTGAGCCAATGCACACTAAAAATTTGAACCCATCCATAGGAACGAATATGAACTGTCGGACTTCCATTTTTTACTTTCAGATTTCTTTCAATTTTAAATCATATCTTTATTGGCTTTCTTATTAACGGTTTATACAACCCTTCCACTTACTGTATAACTTGAGAATGGAGTCTTATCTCCGAATAATGTTGAAAAAATAAATAATAGACTAATATTTTACGAAAAATAGCGTAATAATAATAATGTAAAAAATCATTAATTATGATAAAACTTTGTTGACTTTGTCAACATCAGGTTCTCTCCCACTCCACTCCGCTCCAGTCAAAATTTTCTTTACCGCTCCGCTCCGCTCCAGTCAAAATTTTCTTTACTACCGCTCCGCTCCACATCACTGGTACCGACAGAATATTCAGTTTCGGTGCCTTGTTCTACCGGCAGATATCAATCGGTTTAAATGTCTGTCAACAGAACTTTTGCTCATCTGTAACCACGCAAAATGCATTAGAAATGCATCTATCACTGAATTACAGAAAACCAATTTCAGCTGACAATGTAGCCTGGCATAACCCGTTAAGAGCTTTGGTCAAAACTGCTTAATGGAGCATGCACTTCAGAATCGGAGTCCTTTCTGAATGAAAGAATTTTGTCCATGAGAAAGTTCAAACCGAATATCTATTTCATGTGGATTTCACACAAGCAAAAAGCAGGGCTTCAGCAAATATGGAGCTATAGGATGCACTACATGGATCTGTTTAAATACAGTGATAATGCAAGTAAAACTTTATAAGAGGCATTTGAATATCTTTTTCAAAATCTGTGAATCGAACTTCCCAAATCAAGGGATTTTGTCTTAATCGGATTTCATGTTCTATCAAGGACATTTCAATTTTCTTTTAGCCAGAAATGTCACATAAAGGAAATATTCGACACAAAATTTCTAACGCAGGTTTTTCTTGTTTGCAATGAAATGAATGCTTTCGACTTTTATAAAAAAACAGGTTTATTTTGTAATATCCAACATAATGTTAGAACCAGTGATACTAGGTATTTTCAACCTACTTGTATGGTTAAAAGTTAATCCAAATCTTGGCAGTCGTACGACAGTGGCCACTGGAAAAGTTGTGAGCTCTTAACTTCTAGAATACAATTTTCACTTATAGACCACTTAATTTATCGTTGCATATTTTCTTTCGTTATTCTTATCAGATGTGAGCTAAGCCAGCAACATTTTCAACTTGCAACGTACCCTGCTGTTGGTCCTCTCAAATCTATTGGATCCGAGCCCTCACAATTCATCAATGGTATTTACAATGCAAAGAATTTGCCTGGGATGTTCATGAATCGCGTCAATTAACTTCTCGGCCATTGTCGGCTGTTTAAAAGTAACTACTTTAAAAGCATTTGTCGGATGTTCGATGACGCCGCAGATCGAGACACAGTAGAATCTTGTCGTGAAGCCGTATACGTCTGGCGGTGTGACGCGTGTGCGTGTGTTTGATTTACATACGAATAGCTCGGTGAACTCAAAACGAGAAAAGAAGGATTTGAACTGTGGTCAAGGATGATTCTTAAGTGTAAAAGAACGGATGGGCCGACTTTTTTTATGAAACATTTAACATTCCTGGAGTTGACAACATCAGTTTTCATTTGAGCTCAGGCACGAAAATTCAAGGTCAAGTAAAAGAAGAGTCAAAAAGTTGCTGATTTGAAACGGTTGCATTGCTTTATCTCATAGCGCAGCACAGTCACTTGGAAGAAAGTGAAATGACGTAAGCGTTGTCAAAATTCAAAAAACATGTCTAAAACATTAAATTTGATGCAATAGGTGGCAATCAGAAATATGCATTTCGTGTGTTTCCTATTGCAGGCATCAGTAAATTAGCCAGAATTGGATAATTTTTAAATCTACTGACCACAGCTAAGCGGACATGACATGAATAATCCGCCAAGTTAACAAATGAAGCATAACCTTTTACATGGCATGAAGTTTATTGATATTGAGCTTCTTTTCAATTAATAGTGTGTGTTCAATGTTTTTGAGTGACAACTCTGTGATGAATCTTACTCATGCTGCATCTTATTGCACATTCACACAATCGCGACTTCCATTCATAAAAGTAACTGATGGGTAGATAACTATGTCAGACAATTCTCATTGAAAAATTCAGTCGTCTTCTTGTTGAAATCTTACGTCAAAGAAAACCTTTAATTTTTGTTTGAAGGGCCTACTGACCACAACTGGCCACTTATGAAATTAAAATATATGCCATAATGATCCATGGAATATGAGGTTTCATATGGTATAAAGTTTGTTAAAATTGAACCACGCCTTCCGTGCAAAAATTACGTTTGAAGACAGATTGACATTTTTGTGAAATTATTTGTAGAACGGTTTGTAATTGATCTGAGATTTTTGTCAAGCTTCAGATTTTTATGGCACGTGCCGGTACATGTAAATTCTACTTTGAAGCTGGAGTGACGACCGTGATGTGACTGTTAAGTTGTGGTCAAATAATTTGCACAATGAATGCAGGTTAGCACTGGAATTCATGGTTGGATTTAAAAAAAACATGAATTGCTTTCAGACTTTTTTTAAGATAAAAATACAAGTAATTTATATTATTTTTAGAATGCAAGCTGGTAAAAATTGGTTTTAGCAACATATTCCCACCTTTTGAAAATATAAGGAGAGATTCCTTTGAAAACATAGTAGGCTATAAAAGGTGGCGAAGGAGCGAGTCAGTTGTGAATTTCTTTCAAGAAGCATGACTCAACTCAGCAGGTGATTATCACTTTTCACAATTGAAAGCAACCGCTTCTTAATGCTAATAATGCGACGTACTATGCGTTCAACTTGCGAAATCATTCAGCATGTACTGTTGGGCATTGCAAAAACTTGGGAATCAATGGAGTCAAACTGAACGGATAAGCAACAGATAGCATTTCCAAATAATATTTATATCACGATCAGCCCTACGGAAGTTGCGAACGTTCTCCTAACGTTCTCTACGGAAGTTCTCCGTGACGTTTTACTTGCAATATTCTGAAAATGTTCATTCAATTTTAAATCACACGATAAAGCAACTGCTAGATAGGAGAAAGTGTTCACTTGTTGCAAAAAACAGTCATTGGAAACACTAACAGTTGTTGGAGAAAAAGCCAGATTTTGTTATTAAATCAATAACTAAGCATTGCGAATAGTTGACAGGTAGAGATATTGAACGAGACTAGTCAATCAAATTATTCCATTCAGATTGAAGTTTATCCTCAGTAGATTTTTGAAAGTGTACATGTAGAAACGTGAAGTTATCCGCATATTTTATAATGGACGTGTTTTCATGAACACACGACAGGTTATCAACCGCAAGTACAAATAACAGTGGTCCAAGGACACTTCCTTGACGAACACCACTTGCAACGGATCGCCAAGGAGAATATGCATCATTATGAAATTCACGCTGAAATCTTTGAGATAAAAAACTGTCAATTCCCTTAATGAGAAAATTCGGAAAATGAAGCAGCTGACATAAATTCAAAATGACGTCGTGAGAAAAACTTTTCGAACGCCTTTGAAAGATCCACGGACATTGTTCTAACTGCCTCTGATGAGTCGAGAAATTTCAAAATCTTGTGTTGAGCAAGAACAAGTGCTGCAGATAAATAAATCCAAGCTGTGATTTATTGATTACATTTTGAACAAGTGGAAGTATAAATTTTGATGAAGTGATCTATTCAAGTGCTTTCAAATTTACCGGCAAAATGGAGATAGAGTTCAAATGCTGACCGGCACTGTTTGACAATAGTGAAATGGTCTTTACTCTGAGTCGTGGCGTAAGTCATGCCATGGCGAGTAGTGGCCGAGCTGGGAGCGGCTTTGGACCGAGGTCCACACTGGATTTGTGTTAAAAGCCAACCTTGCGAACAATCAAAACAAAACCCTCCAACCTACATACACAGCTCCATCAAATTCCAAATCATTGAGGCCCCGTCTTCATACAAATACCTTGAGCAGCAGTGCCTCAAAATACACCTCGCACAAAACAAAAGATTCCTCATCACAAGCGCGCACATCTCCCAAAAGGCAGCCATATTCACACAAGAAACTAACACAGAAATCAATCACCTACCTATCACGCAACCAACGCAACAAACCTTCTCCTAACACGCAAACGCACACCTGCCCACGTGGTTCTCAACACTCAACGACAGCAGAAGTGATGATATTGCCGACCTCTTGGTCACAACCGACTACACCCCACTCAACACCAACACACCTACACGCCTCCCTCCGACCCACAAACAACAGAGCTGTTCTCCAGACAAATCCAGAGCTGCCACTCTTCCGGTTTTAACCGGATTTCCGGTTTTTTTTAGAATAAACTAGGTAGTGAGAAAATGCTCTGCCACAAATAATTTGGATTTTGAACAATTTAAATTTTGAAAGGGGCCCTTCAAGATTGTGAAATGGCCCTTTTGAGATTGCGAAGGTGCCGCTTTAAGATCGTGAGGGGGCCCTTTTGAGACTGCGAAGTGGCCCTTTTGAGACTGCGAAGGGGCCCTTATGAGACTGCGAAGGGGCCCTTACGAGATTGTGAAGGGGTCCTTTTGAGACTGCGAAGGGGCCCCTTTCAGATAGTGAGGATGCCCTTTTGAGATTGTGAACAGGACCGTTAAAGATCGTGAGGGGCCTTTTGAGATGGTAAGGGGCTTATAGTATTGAGACTGGCACCGTTAAAGATAAGAGCATGTGCGGCCTTTTTAGATTATATAGGGCTCTTTAAAATTATGAACTGGGCTATGCAGATTGTTAGGGGACCTTAAAGACCCTGCAATTTTGAAGGGTGATCAAATTGAAAGCTGATGCTTTCTAAAAATCCGCTTGACTCTTGAGCAGAAGATTCTTCTATAAGGAAGTCAGTGATCCTTTCGTCAATCCTGAAGAAACAGGACGAAACGCAAGAAATTAAGGTTTTGAAATAAGAAGTAAATTTAGGTGGGAATGCTTGACGAGTAAGTTGTAATACGAATTATGGAGTCTATTATGAATGGAGTTCTGATCGCTTTGATGCTCTCCAAAAATGGTGTAGGCTTCTCCTGCGGCGCTTTATAAAGCATCAAAACCGTACTAGTTGCACTCCCAAAAGGCTCTAGGTTTTGCCTGCGGCTCTTTATAAAACATCAAAATTGAACTAGTTATACTCCCAAAAGGGTGCAGGTTTCGCCTGTGGCGCTTTAAAAACATCAATGCTCTACTAGTTACACTCATAAAAGGCTAGAGGTTTTGTCTGCGATTCTTTGCCTCAAAAATGTTGAGCTCTAATTTATTATTATCTATGGCCTTAATGCTTTAATAATTAATGTATTTTTAGTCGCAGCATATGGTATATAATGTGTAGGCGCATAAAGATTCATAACTATTTAAAATGGAATCTTGGATTACTTATAATCATATCAAAACTGAAAATGGGCCCGAGAAAAGGTAACGTTTGGGTCCCTAGAAGATATCTTCCGGATTTTTTTCTGACACCGCGTTCTCATCCTTGGATTTAGGAGAATTGCTGTTTAAATAATTTACGATGGGTCTGTAGTAATGCGCTGGCATTCCATCCTGCATGAAGATATTCCATCCTTCATGACATTCGGTATATTTTATGCAGTATAGAAAGGAAGATTTTGCCACACATTCTCGATTTCTCGAAAGAATGATGGCTCTCTCAAGGAAAATGGCTTGCCCAAGCATTTAGACCGCGCTGACCATGGATTTTGTATGAAGATATTTGCTGTGACCAGACCGCTCTGCTGAAGCGTTCTTCCAAACGTAGAACAGCTGAATAGCAATTACCTAGTGGTATCATGAAAATTCTTCACAATAAAGACGGGATCTTGCACCGTGTGACGTCATGGCACGATTAATAGAAAATGGCAAAGCTGCACGAGAATACTGCATTATAAATTTGAATGTAAAATTTTTGATCGAAATGAAGAAAGTTGTCTTTGAAACAGTTAATTAAAATCATCCATGGGCCTACATGTAGATCATTCGATAATGTGCAGTCTTTATATCGAGCTGAAATCGTCAATCGTTCAACAGCTTCATGCTGATTTTGCATTAGGGGGAGGGTAGAGGGGTCTTTGTAGTACACTCTGTCTAACCTTCGAAAAACGGTTCTCCTGAAAATAGTAGCTGCTCGAGTCATGTATTCTAGTGCACCTTGATGAAGCTGATTATTGAATAAGCATCAGTAATAATTAAATGCATTTACTTGCTAACTGTGACGATTAAGAAGCATCTTTACTAGAAGAGACCCAACTTTTGCTTTAACGCTTTCAAAACTTACCAGGTTGTGTGATATCGAATAATCGTAAGTTTCTTACTTTAAGGGGGCCCACGACTATGTTGT
This sequence comes from Prostheceraeus crozeri, assembly GCA_907163375.1. Taxonomy (NCBI): domain Eukaryota; kingdom Metazoa; phylum Platyhelminthes; order Polycladida; family Euryleptidae; genus Prostheceraeus; species Prostheceraeus crozeri. The sequence continues at coordinate 301,406 of CAJQUW010000623.1, read as the reverse complement.
CTAGGGGGCATTCCGATTTGACTTTCCGGTTTTTATTTTTGATAAAAGTGGCAGCCCTGCAAATCCAACGTCAGCAGCCAAACTGCATGTCGTACAACATGGATAGCCCTCAACAATCTCACATCCGACCACTTAACCATACTAATCACTACACGCACATCTGCACAAACCTCAAATTCACCTTCACTGACTACAGCAAAGCAAACTGGGAGGACTTCACGCAACATATCGAACAAGAAATCTCAAAACACCTACCAACCACCACCAACGTTAACAAAGCCAGCAACATACTCAACAACCAGTGGTGGCTTTGGCGATCATGCCCTTTATGCTCAGCATGACGGTATTTTGTTTCATTTTTCTCCTCACTAGACAGACAGACGCACACTCCGCCTCACTGGGAGTGGGCGGTTGGCTCGCCCAACAGCTGAAGGCCCCTGGACCTCTCTCAATAACAGGGAGGGGTGGGTAAAACAGTTGTCTCTTTGTTTGCATATAATCCTTCAACATCGGTGATTGAGAACGAATAGTAACATGACGAAGATGAATTTTCTTATGTGCCAGTCTTCTTCTCACAGCACGCGAAACACGACCTATGTTTTAATCGAAGTTGAACCAAATCATTAGTGCCAGTAATGCAACCTCGATAAGATTTTAGTCGAGGTCGAGATTGAGGTCGGCTGTTTTACGAGGTCAAGGTCGAGGTGGAATCGAGGTCGTCCCCGAAATAATTTATGTAATATTTATTGACTTTGGCACCGGGCACTTGCATGAAAAGTAAACAAAAGTATTTGTGCTTATCGAGTCATTAATCACATTGTGTCAACACTCAACACACTGAAAATCTGACTATAATCTGATAGTTTTAATTAGTTAATCACTATATCATAATAAGCTTTTGTTTGAAAAGAAAATATGTTCTATGCTAGCAATTGCAGATAAAACATGATAGTTGTTAACGGATACGCTCAAAGCATTATTCAATACATTACATGAAATCGCCACAAAACAGTTCTGTACACTAAAAGAGTTGCAAAATTCATTGAAATTATCTAGTGGCATGAGGCCTCACTTCTAATCTCAACAGGTGCTTGCTTTGGACAAAAAAATCTTGAATACAAATTTAGATGTATACTCGAACATCAAATTTTAATGATTGCAGCAAATACTGTCTATGTCAGTGGTTACCAACCTTTTAATGTCTCAGCACCTTTTGAGATCTTGCACGTTCGCCGCGTACCACTTAGTCTCAAAGAAATTTCTTTTATGTAAGGATAGATATAATTCCTTTTTATTTAAAAAAAATCTTATTTTGCTAACAAAACAAACATAAAACAAAGAGCAGTCATTCTATAAGTTGAGAATGCTTCTTCCGAACAAATGATAATAATTTCACACCGCTAATTTAGTCTAATGCAAATAGCTATATGTACAAAGGACATATTAACTAATGCGAGCACTGCATCCGCTTGTTTTCCACCAGCTGATCAATACATGGCATGATTGTATTGCATTTTCAAAAGGCGTAATTTTGGCTTGCTGAGCTTCAAACATAATCTAAAATGCATGGTTTTGTTCTGTTTATTTCGATCTATCGGTCGCTCAATAAATGTCATTGCATCGCCTGTCGCATTGATGTCTGAACAACCTAATACAAAGTTTGATATGACAGGATGAAATCTATGCGCAAGAAAAATCTTCGCGTCTTTTGAGACGATGAAAAGTGATAAATTGCATCGAATTTTGTCGTCGATCTAATTTCCTCAAGCTGACCTACACTTTTCCTAATGTATTCAGTCTGTGACATGGATAGGTTAAATTATCATCATGATACATATAGCCCACTTCGAATAGGCACTCGCGTACCATCTGATAAGCCCTTGCGCACCACAGATTGGGAACCTCTGGTCTATGGAAACGTGGAAACATATTTATAGTCCCGCCATCAGGACGAGCCTTCTGCATGGAACGAGACCGAATATGAAGCTTTCACAGCATGTTGTACACCCTGAGACTGCTGCGAAAATGCGCGCATTCCACGTTCTGTCGAGTTCCATTGATCTGCAGGCACGATCAAAGATAAAGACATGTTAATTGAAGAAAAATTGAAGTTTTCGACCTATATGTCAGTTTGTTGTGTTTACTCCGCTGAACTATTCGAGATCTATTTAACTTTAGCTACATAACTTTAGGCACGATGTGTCTTCCTATGTCTTCTATCGCGTTCTATCATGTGCTAGAAACAGTTTCTTTGTGCGATATTCCCAAAAATGTGGTTAGATGCTTGATGTTTGAGCTAAGATTTGATCAAAATTTCATGTTTTCTTTACTAATATGATCACTGAATTCAGATATGTTTAGTTTTTAGGTAGAGGTATATTGTTTCTTGACTTCATGACCTGAAGCTATATCTTGCCAAAAAGTATGGCACTAGAGTTAGTAGATCTCTCATGGTTGGAGTAAACACACCAAACTGATATATTGGTCGAAAACTTCAATTTTCCTTCAATTAACATATCTTTGATATTGTTTGTAGATCAAAGATCTTGTTGACAGCCGTTATTTAGTCAATAATTTGTTCTTTTTAATAAATCTTTTAATCGTGTTGTGTAATGAAATGTACCACGAGTGTGTCCCACATGACTACGAAAATATCGCAATCCCGAAATCCAATAGACACACCGGTAGTACCTGAAATACACTGATGTTGCTTATTGTGCCGAAACTGAACCCGAAATTTCTATGCTCATTCGAGATGCTCACTACTCGAATTCAAATAATTGACGCTCGCACAGTGGTAGTCAAGCTGTCCTACTTACTACTGCTCCGCATCTCTAACCCCTATATTGGCCTATGACCCGTCAGAGCTCGAGAAAGCGTGACAAGTCACGCAACTATTCTACCATGACGCTATACTCTTGCTTGCCATTAAAATATTAATTATTTTATACACATGTGAGATTGAGGCTATTAGGTTTAGGATGATTTCCCTTAAAAAGGTTGAATTTAAAACGTGCTACTTGCCTATGGAGCTAAAACTGATTTATCCGTGTCTTAGGCTTGACTCGGCCTAGGATATAATGATTGTCGGTAAGTTCGACTAAGTTTTCCCGAGCCATCTCTAATCCAATCTCAATTTAACGCATCTCATCAACTTCGAGATTAATTTCCTATCCCATAATGATAATTCTTTCTTCATGTCTAGCATCGAATAGTCAAAATTTCTCTTCTGCTACTGTCTTCAAATCATCTAATTAGACACTCTGTAGACTCTCAGAGTCGACCGATCGATTTCGCGCTTTCGTCGTTCTCTTCAGGACGTTTGCAACACTGTTGTAATTGATAGCAAAACCTCTTCACTCAGTCTAAAATTAAAATTTAAGTCTGAAAATTGCTATTTGACGTTCTCTTTCATAAATTGGTCCGCACATTTGGAACTAATTTTTAATCAGGATGGAATACTCAATCGAATAAACTTAATGAAAATTCCTAGTCGACTTCAAAAAGTGAGTATGTTTGTGTCGGAGTTCGGCTCCACATCCACAATTATCACATCGATCGAACAATATCCGAGGAGGTTTTGCACTATGCGCATGGTTTTTCATTTCAATATGTACACATTGTCGAAGTAGCACTTAATCGATGCATTGTCTCGATTTACTTAAAATATTATTTTTTTGGGCTGTGTTAACTATCCATTCACATGAACTTAGTAACGTATATTTTCCATGTTTCAGGATTGACATCAAACTACAATATGAAATTCTCAGCCGCTCCACGCTTCAATTTCTTCAGTCGGAGCGTGGTAGAAGACCCGGATCATCCAGGAAAGCCATTTCAAATGGATGGGGAATCCTTGGTAGCAACCACTTGTGGGCGTGGTCTACTAACAATGGGTTTATCAGACGGCACGATCATTCAGTTAGACCGACAGATGGTGGTTGTGCGGGATTTCAAGGGTTATCAAGGCGCCGTTCTTGCTTGTCATCAAGTTCGTCAGCAAGATGTATTAGTAACTGTTGGAGTCGACGATGGTGAACTGAGAATCAAAGTTTGGAACTTAGCAAAAACCGCATCTGCTGAAGGATCACTTTTCTGCACTTCCATATTTCCTGTCGGCAACCAGCCGCGATCTCAGCGTTCAACAGCAGCAGCATTGTTGTCTGGTGTTGCTATGTATGCAGGCATGACTCAAACGCAACCACAGCAACCCACTCCCGCGCCATCCTCTTCTCCAGCCACGTACGCATGTCTTGATGTACACGAAGGTCTCACCCATATGGTAGTTGGAACAGAGACTGGTCTAGTGCAACTCATGAAGGGTGACGTGACTAGGACCCGTTCACGTCGTCATGTTCTGCATCAGGATGACAGACCTATTACTGCAGTATCCCTCAGACTGGTAGAATCTGGCGGACGAGGACGTGGTAATCAGCAAGTATTGATATTTATTGCAACTGATCATAGGGTGTTTTCCTACTTGTCCGAATCTGGTAGAGGGTGGAGTGAAGAGAAAGTGACGATCAACTCCCTTCTACAGATAGGAGTCGAGCCCGGATGTGCATCTCCCATGGAAGCTCCAGGACCGGTAACTGAACGTGATGCTCTTTTCGCTGTCGCCTGCGAGGATGCCGTTCGTGTTCTCGATGCGCACGGTGAATCCAAATGCTATGGTTTTGAAGGAAGTAAAGTCGTTGTGAAATTCTTCAAAAATTATCTCTTGTTGATAACGCGTGAGACGAAGCCTGGTGGGGCAGGTGAACTCCACATCTTCACTGCATATGATCTTTCTCATCAGTTCATTGCCTACTCAGCGCCTCTTCCAGCAGAGGCCAAATTTCTCTTGACACAGTGGGCGGGAGCTGTGGTTGTTATTTGCAAGGATGGTAGCGCTCATTGCATCATGGAAGCGGATCTACAAAGTAAACTGCATCTCCTGTTTACGAAAAAGAATTATGATCTTGCTGTTCGCATTGCTAAGTCTCACAATCTCGATGCAGATAACATGGCCGATATTTTTAGGCGCTACGGGGATTATCTGTACAAGAAAGGTGACATGGATGGAGCCATGAAAGAGTACATAAGAACTATTGGAAGTGTTGAGGCTTCATATGTTATTCGTAGGTTCCTCGATGCCTCTAGAATTCACAATCTCACCGCCTACTTGCGAGAACTGCACACGCGGCATTTGGCTACCGCTGATCATACCACACTGTTGCTCAATTGTTATACGAAGCTACATGACGAAAACAGTCTCAATCTTTTTATTACTTCTGACGACACAAAGGTGAGTTACATGTGATGTAAACTAATGATGTAAAAGTAATTCGGTATAATTTGCAGTCTTGCCTCAATTCTACTTCATTGTATAACTAGTTCCGTGTGATCGGACGCTCAGTTTTACTGGGACAGTCCCACATGTCTTGGTCGGAGGCTATGTCTTCGGTTAGCGATCTGACCTTCATCCCACTTTTTACCACAGTTTTCCAACTTTTTCTCGGTCATCCCTTTCTTCTGTAGACAGGTTCTTGGCCTGCCTCCGTGGGAACTTGCGATGCAACTGGTCTCTGAAGGCTTTCATCACGTCTACCTAATCATCACGTCTTGGGCATGTTGAACTTCGGCTTCCTGATCTTTGGAGATCCCCCATTGCGCCAGCAATTAATGGCGGTCTTCCAAGCGGCAGCCAGCATTTACTTGACCTGAAGCATGTCTACCTTCTTCACCACCTCATGAGCTGAGATATTGTCGTCGTCTTCCATTGTATCTATGAGCTCCAGGATCATCCGGCGGATATTTGTTCGGAAGGTTGCTTTCATGGAAATCACACTCTCCATGACTTATTTTGCAACAAGTAGTACTTAAAAGGAATGCATCGGTTTGAGTTTTCATTTGTAAATGTTTGGACTCTTTGACTGTCCACATTATCCGGCAGATTTCATTAGGGCAAAATTCCGTCCCTGGTGACTTGTCCACTGTACCAAGATATTTGAAAGCATCAACAGTCGGGATTTCGATGCCTTGCAGATTGCTCACTTTCTTTCGTGCTGAGGTACACCGTCTTAGTTATGCTGAGTCGTAAACCATGAGTTTCGAGGACTTTTCGCCATTTTCCAGCCGCGCTTGGACCTTCTCTTTTGTCTCTCCTGATATTATCAGATCGTCAGCAAACATTGAATTACTTGTTGGGACATAAAGTCAATTGTTGACGCCAAATGTGCTGGTATTCCCATAGCCTACCCACAGATTAGATGCCATCTAAAAAGTAATGAATGATCTGTTATTGAAGATGCATAACGTTTAATGACGGTACCCTTGAGCTGCCTTTTAAATGAATGATAACTGTGGTTGTCAGTCATCCAAGCATGTTTACTGTGCGGAACATAGATGTTGAACAATTACTCCAAAATAATGGATGTGTCAACTCAGTGCGGTATCTAAATATTTCTTTCTTTCTATGGAAAGGCTTATTAGTACTCTTACATATTATTCTAACAACCATGATCATTATTTCAGATATGAATTGAGTTTTATAAATGATTATTTTTCGCGAGATTACAGATAATTACAGCATGTTGACTAACAAACAACATTAGTGTATGTATTTGTATATGCAGGTGTTTGCCAAAGTTCGAATAACCAGACAAATGTTTCGGCATTGACAGAGTGAATTTGATTTTTAAAAAGAGCAGATGATGCGCCTTATGAATCATGGCCTCCAGAGGACGGACTTCTCGGAATTCATAGAGACTTTGCGTCAATGATGAGGAAGAACATTTGCGTGGACGTTGTGCAGGCTACTGTGTTTTTGGAATGGACTAAGGAACAACGACCTCTTCGAACTCATTTTCATACTTAGCTTGAATTTGAAATGATTTTGCACCATATTTTGTCCGGCGGAGAATTTCAAAAAGAGCACTTCTTTGCGACAATAGTCTGTCCCGTGATATCGCGAATAATGTTTGGATTAAGGTGTTGAGAAATGTCGACAAAAACTTTTTGTACTGTGCACAAACGCGTACGGTACCGGTAATGACTTTTATGTCCCTAAATTCTAAATGAAAAGGATTGATTTCCTTCTTGTAAGAGGCTCTTGATGGAACCGATTTACTGAAGTGTTTTGTTTATTATGCACTAAAAGACCTTTCCAGGATTAAACGTCTCAATCAAATAACGAAGGAAAAGACGATTATCGTTTCATATATCTAACCTGTCTGCAGAACTAATTCTTGCTAAGGAGTGTATAGGGATTATGAAGCTTTCATGAAATTCATTAATTGTCCTAGTGAGTTTTCTAGCTTTTTTGTAATATTTTTCCCAATCAAGTAATATTTCTCACAACATTTCAAGCTTGGTGAAGACCAAGACAGTCAATGTGGATTTGGAAATGTTCTTTCCGCAGGCAGCATTCTTGCCTCATAGTATCACTTTACAAAAAGGCGATCGACAGTTTGGCACCTATCTCTAATCAATAAGTTTCTCACAGGATCGATGCTAAGTCGTGAGGTGGATAGAAGATTTCCTGACTCATTCTAATTGTAGTTGGTACTCTATGAAAAAGGGCCTGGTCCCGAAGCGCTAAGTACATTATGTTTTTATTCCTGCTCCTTATACGAAAGGTCCGCCGAGCATCCATGTGTGTAAACTTTGGAAGGAGAAAATAGCTCTTTTTTCTGACAATTCAATTTAGGAGGACATGCAAGTGATTGTAGCAGAAATTGATGCTATTTTAATTGAATTTTTGTTTTCAATCAATTAAATGATGTACGTGGATTGTTATTAGAGATTGAGAACGGGCATAAGATTAGAAAGTTTTTTTATTTTCTGTTTTTAATTTAAGGACATTTTTTGCAAAGCCTATTCCTACATAAATTATACGTACTTATCATTATACGTACGTTTTCTGTTTTTTGATACTGTGCAATTATATCGCGTCGATTCATTTCAGGTTCTATTCAATGCGGAGACGGCGATAAAGGTACTTCGGCAAGCTGGGTATTATGCTCTTGCTTTAGTATTGGCTAAGAAATATGCAGTCCATGCTTGGTTTGTTAAGATTCAGGTAGAGAACATGGCTCGACCAGATGAAGCTCTGCGTTATATAGAGGGTCTCGACACCAACACAGCATTGCGTTTCATGGATGAATATGGGAAGCTGCTTATGGCCCAACTACCCGAAGAGAGCACAAATCTCTTACGCACGCTATGCACCCGACAGACTCAGTCTCTCGCTGCTAGCGGTGCCAAATTGGAGGCTCATATGCTTGAAGACTATCGTCTCATATTTATCAATAACAGGTGAGGTCAATCTATGATATCTTGCAATTTTATCGGACGCTGAATGTTAGGGATGTAACGGGGCTCAAATTTTGCATCATCCAGAGCCGGAGTTGCAAAATTTCGTGAGTCCGGAGGCAAATATTTCAAAATTTCGTTTGTCGGAGACGACTTAAGCAAAATTGAATCTATCCGGAACCGGAACCTAGCATTCTGAGTCCATCCAGAACCGAGATGGGAGAAGAATCTTTCATAAAGCATATTTTTAAATATGACCGGTCTGTGTATCGGATTGAATATTTAGCGCATTCTCAGATGTCATCGTCCTTTTATAGGCAATACAGGCAATATATATTGTATATATATAGGCAATATATATTATATTTATATGAAACATATGCAGTTCCGATTGTCTGTCAAGTATAGAAATATTAGAGATCGCAACTTATAAAAGTTCGTACCGGACCATTCACGACTGATTTAAGTACAGGCGACTATTTAAAGTACAGGGGAAATACAGGTTCACGCATGTTCATAACAAGCCATTCTTCAACTCCCGATTTTCAGATTGAGAGATGTACTAACAGCTCAGCATCTCTCTTGGTAGGTCTGATGCAAGGGCTTTCTTAGCCAGAACTATCTGATGCAATTGACTTTTCCTTTTTATTTGTCCAGATTATCGTTGTAGGTCTCTCTAAACATTTACGGTAGTCTTCCATAATCATTACTTTGGGTGTGTCAAGTTGATAAGTATTGTTTGTTAATCATTATGTTTGTATCATTATTATGCTACTATAAAGAGAAACATACTTCAAAAATGTCCGTAATCTACGCGTATCAAAAGCTACATATTCTACGAACCGATGACGAGGTGAGTACACAGCTTTTGATAAGAGTTGATTGGGCATTCATCTTCATGAATTCACAGTGATAAAATATATTTATTTCACGATTCCATGGCTATGCATTGTCCGGTTTTGTAGATATGCATGCTTTCCTAGTTTTGTGGACACATTAAATCTACTAGTAGATTAAACACTTAGAATATGCAGATAAATGACATATCTCCAGAGAAGTGTGGAATAAACATTCAGAGTAAACTTGTTAGTAATATTGTTATCGAATATTAACATTAAAGGTGCTCTACTTCACGCATCAAAATGGTCGTCAACTCATGCAGTAGTTTAGTTAAATGGTTGGAGTAAAATTATTTTTAACTTCAAAGTATGCCTTCACAATTTTGCTATCACTGTCATCGACAGCCAGTGACAATCTGTTGACAGAACTGTCACAATATGCAATATGCAATGGCTGCCGCATTGCTTCTCGCATTTCTTAACCCCTAACCGAGCAAAGTGATGTTCTTGTTCTCTTCCTTGTTATTTAGCTTGTCCATCTATTACACAGGAGTGGTTGGATTGACTTCCTGGAAGCGTTCGTTGAACTGCAGTTACCTTACAAGGACGCCAGTGTGCAGCGCATGCTTCTAGATCTCTACCTTGATGACTGGTCAGCTCGTGGTGGAGATGCTCAACTGGAGGCGAAGATGATGACTTTGCTGGAAGACACAGGACAAGATCAGTGCCAAGAGGCTCTCCTTTCCTGTCACGTGCACAGCTTTGAGCGAGGCTATTTGCTCATGTGCACTCGTCTTGGTGACTACGAGCAACTGTTAAGGCATCATATGGAGCGAAACAACCACTCGGAAGTCCTCTCCCTGTGTGAGCGCCATGGCGCCAGTAACGTCGATTTGTGGGTCCAAGCCGTTGATTATTTCGCTAAACGTGAACGACAGTGCAGTGCTGAGCTGCATCATGTACTAACATATCTTCGAGAACATCACATAATGTCTCCATTGATGGTGGTAAGTGGAAATACATTAATTTCAAGAAGTAAAAAAGGCATACTTTCTCCATGATACACTCGATTCAGTATTTTCTCAAAGACGGAGAATGAAGAGGGCTAATATAAGTCTCTGATTCAATAGCAGCATGAAATTGAGAAGATAAGCTATGTGGTAAAAAGATACAGCAAATTAACGAACGGCATACATGTACAATGGTTTTAATCTTTTAACGTTTTATTTAGCTCTACGATATTACTGATTAGATCAGGCAGTAGTAGCAAATTTTAACTTGATAGACAGAAGATAACAATACACGAATCAGCACAATTTCAGAAGAAATAATCGTTTATGGATTATTAATTGGGAGTTTTAGAATATTCATAACTGAAAAGGTCAAATTTTCAAAACCAAAAGTCACCATTGGCAAGTAGTCTTTTTGACGAGTTGTCAAACAACTCGCAATCTTCCCAATGTATCTTGCTCCGCGTCATATTTGTATATGAGCATGGGCACAGATTAAGCACATTAGGTAGAGTAACAACTCAGCATTAATTACGTCCCCAATGTGATGGCACTTTCGATTTCGTTTAATACACTCTTTTTGATGTGTGGAACCGTATGTGAGATGTGCACTTTTCTGCTGCATTTGGAGAAATTGCCAAGTAATTGACTGTCATGATTACAAGACAGAAAAAAGAATGATAATTTACCAATCCTTTTGTCACTGCTGATGACGCTAATTTAACGAGATAATGTTCTTTCAATAAACTTTGATGGAAGTGATAAGACGTAACTTTGTCAATAGGATTACTTTCCATTTTTTGCGCTTATCACGAATTGCCTCATGTGGAAAGAGTTATCATAATCAAATTCAATGATCTTAACTTAATACAAATGGGTCCACAAATCAGATGAAAAGCAAAACTTGATTAATTGAAAATAAATGATTAAATCAAAATAATATATTCTTTACTAGCAACACAATTTGCAAAGAAAATTTGATGCACGTCAATGCGCTGAAGTCACTAAGTTAAGATTCTAGCCTTTTGTAGTTCAATACCACACAATGATTTTTATTAACCCTAGAATGCATTGTGCTAATTAATCATGTAGATAATTGTAAACTCAACAGATCAATATAGCAGGTCTTTTCTATTAACTATATTTGTAAGTTGGATAAGCTCAAAAAGTGAGCCAAAAAGCAGAATAATTCAATTTTTCATTTGAAGACTTCAATCATAGCGCTAGTCATAGTCGAAGTACTTCTTAAACTCCAGGAATATAATCTCCGTAAAAGCTAGATATCTTGGTTGAAAATTGTTACGTGTATACCAACATTTTTGAGTTGACCTATATCTCTACTCGTTGAGCACATGTTTTTGGCTGGGTTGGATGGTGTCTTTGATATTGAATGTTGTCTTAATATTTGTAAGTCGACAGGATGGTAGCTTTATTTACAAACACATACATTAGATCAATAAAAACAGCTTTTGGAAAGAGGCAGTTTTCAATGTTGAAATGCGATGGATTCATCCAATAAGGCTGGCTGTCGTGAATATTTTTTTTCTAATTTTAAAACATTTTGTCGCAGGTAAAACTGCCTCCCAATATGACAAATGCACTGAATACAGGCTACCATATTTACACTTGATTTTCGATTACATGTATATATAGGTTGTTTAGCCCTACTACCTGAATCACCAAAATTCGCTAGATGAAAGCAAACGGATGGTGACTGATTGAGAAGATAGTGCCAATAGTATACAAGAAAGAAGAACGAAGAACAAATCTATTTTCGACGTCTGGCTACCTGGATCGTAACCATCAGTGTATAACTCTCATTTCTCTGATAAATTATGCTTCAGTTATCACAGTGAGAGAATAAATACATAAGAGTCCCGATTCGGTAATGATCTTGATCTCAATAGAAATTTGATTGAGGTTGAAGCTGAAGTTTGTATACTTAAAGACAGTCATACAAGCAGCGTCTTCATAAGATTATATTATTGTACTATCTGTATTATGTATTGTGCAGAAATTATTGTACTATCTTAACATTAGTGCTCAAGAAGGACTCCATAAAGGTTTATAATTCATCAATGTCAATAATATCAACTATCTTAATTTCCCTAGCAAAAAAATCTTTCGCCAAACTAAATTTTTTGTGTTGTAGGTAAGAATGCTGGCCAACAATGCGAATACGGCGTCGCTCGCCGTCGTCAAACAATATATACTTCACCAACTGGAAGCAGAGGACAGGAGAATCGAAGAAGAGGAAGATCTCATCAATTCCTACAAACGGCAGATTGAAGAACACAAAGCGGAAGTACGTCAGATGGAAGGTGCAGTAAAGATATTTCAGAACCAAAAGTGCTCAATTTGTAAACACGATCTCGATCTCCCAGCAGTTTTCTTCTTTTGTGATCATTCTTATCATCAAGAATGCTTCTTGCGCTACTCCGAGAAGGAAGAAGAATGTCCTCGTTGTGCAGAGGAGAATTCTGCGACTAGAGATCGATTGGCCGCGTGGAGAATGACTGAGGAAGACAGGAGAAGTGCATTTTTCTTCTCATCTACGGGTCCTGATGCGACACATGATGACTTTGATTTAATTTCTCACGAGGTAGCCAAACCAGGCTTTGCAAGAGTGCGTCCAGCGAAGACTGAGATCAAACCTGTCTCACGAGTGGAAATTAAGAAAGAAGCGAAACCAGTTGCTGCAGCATCAGAATCGAAATCATCTATAACCAGAACGAATTCATTGCCAACTGCAATGAGAGTGGATCCGAAACCAGCAGCAATTCGAACGGATCCGAAGCCTGCTGCAACAAGAACGGATCCGAAGCCTGCTGCAATGAGAACAGAACCGAAATCTACTTCGATCCGACCAGAGCCGAGGTCAGCCACGAAGCCAGCAACGCCGCCCGTCGATCCGAGGTAAGTTTGATGAAAGCAGAATAGTGTGCTCCGGATAAGCAGAAATTCTGCTAAAGTAGGAAGGAAGTCAGAAACAGGCTTGTTCTGAAAACAGGGAAGGCAAATCTTTTTCATAAGAATTTTTTGGATACCTTTCAATTTATGCAATCCTCATACAACATTGGCTTATTCATGCCTACTTCCATGAACTGCAATAGGCAATTGATATTCTGGCTAAAATATTGGATGAAATATATGTTTTAGCTGTTGCAAGGAATGCTCCCCGTTGTTCAAAATTTGATTTCGAGGTTTTCTCGGGAACTGGGACATTGATTTCGAAGCCTGGAGAAATTATATTGACTAGGATGCGGTTTACCATAATTAGTTGACATTATTTCGTTGTTGATGATGTGAACTTGTCATAGGACAAAAATTCACCTGCGAAAATTCAAAAATTTTCCAAATCCTATGTTTAGTGTGCTTTGCATGTAAACATCATGCTAAATCTGGTGCATCGGATGATTTTTGTGTTATTATTACTTTTTCATGCATCGTCAAAGATCATAGAATGTTAGTAAACCGGCATTGCTTGAAAGAATGAAGTCTGAGACTCATCATGAATCGCACGAATCGACGAATCTTCGGATTTTGAGCTTACACTCAGCCCTGGAACCTTCCAGTTTTTTTCGATTGTGAAAATAGCAGAGCTTTAGATATTTGCAGTATATGGACGTGGTATGCATGTAGTCTTTGGGACGTGGTTAAATGTCTACATTGTGTGATTGAAAAAAGTCCTGTTTTGTATACCCATGACTGTTTTTTCTTTATAGAGGGAGTGATGATGATTCAGTCAAGTAAGTGGGTAGACTTCGATGAAATTTTCTTCCATGATTGGAGAGACCAAATTACTGACCACTACATTTAGTTATGAAATTCTGCAGTCATTTATCAGCACGTATTTCTGTAGGATGTTGTATCCTTTGAAATGCAACATGTCAGCGGGGCGAATAATAATGAAGCGGCAGATAATTTATATATCATCAATTAATAATTTTTGAAAAAGGAGGAGGAAATCAAGCAATGATGGTAAAAAATTATAAAGTTGCATACAATATTCATACCCACTTCATGCTTTATAAAGATGTATAAGAGTTTTATAGCATGATTTCAATATGATATCTTGGATAAATGTTGCATTCCATACATGATTCCACAGCGGAATTCTAAACTAAAGCGATGTAACTACCACTTGTTGATGTACGGTATTTAATCTGCGGTTTCCTCAGTAGGAAAAATCCATATAAACCATATGAATTCAACATGCCCTTCGTGCATGTCTCATAATATGATGCTGTTTTCCAATGCAAGAATTGGATTCTACAACTTTCTTTAAGATACATATTTAACTATATTGTATTTATTCTTTATATATTTCTTCAATTTTTATATTTTATATTCTTTATTATATTTCATCATTATTATGATGCTTACTAATGTGTCATGAGAACATCACATGTACATTATTCTGGGAATAATGGATCAATCAGATAGAAATTTTAGCAAATTGTACTTAGTCCTGTACAAGATTATCTTATAAACATCACAATTTGAACATATTTTTCGTTATTCTTTGATGAAAAGTGTCCTGATAACAAGCAGAAAAATGCAAAAGTTCACAAAATTAATATTAATTCTTTTTTTGATGATCAAATTAATATGTCATGCTCATTATGATATAGACCATTCTGCTCAAAATGTGTGGCACCTCCTTTGTGGCTGCAGTACTACATATTTTAAAGGCGCAGTCGCTGATTTCCAACAAAATTGATGAGGAGGCTCGAAGCACATCTATTCTTCAGGATTGATTACTCTCCATATACGGAATTTGTGAAATTGAAAAAGTAATGTTTCCTCTCTGAAATCTCAATTTGTTGGTGCAATTTAGCTTTTGTTGGTGGCCTTGTTCTAAAGTGAGATGAGTAATGAATATACATGTATACTAATTTATGCTGAGAGTATCAGGATATATTGCTTTCCATATATGGAAGTTGCGATATTCAAAAATACGATTTTCTGCGATAAAATTTATTGCAGATGGTACATTCAAGGCGGTAAATCACATAATTTTCGTAAAGAATGTTATGTCACAAAAAAGTATATGATTTGCCGCCTTGAATGTACCATCTGCAACAAATTTTACAACGACGAAACTTAAAGAACAATAAAGTCTCATGTAAGTGAACATACTAGTACCTCTTCATCTACATTTTACCAGCACATCTATAATAATAATCCAGAATCATCGAGAAAGTGGACCATTCTTGTGACTGAAAGAAACAATGCAAAACGAAAGTGAATGGAATCCCTTTTAATCAGACAAAAATCTAGTTTAATTAATGGATGCTCAGGTGACTCACTTCCACCCTTTGTAGTATGGGAACTTTTTATAATGTTTTTTTGTATATTTTTTATGTGTTATTTTTGTTATAGGTTTAGTTTTTATATTTTATTTGTCTATTAGATCTAGTTCTACATCCATTACTTATCATGATTTCTATTATCTATGTTCAGTTCAATTATACCAAGAAATTTCTTCTAACATGCATAGTTCATTCCTAGATAGCAATTCCAAATATTGTGAAATTTAATAATATACATAAGCATTGTATGAATATTTCAGTTGATCTATTAAAGGTCTCCGATGCATCGGGCATCTCCAAAGTCTTCTTATTCCGCGGAAGACGAGTGGCGTTCGTTCAGTTATCTACTACAGGGTCACTGCGCCTGTTATATTGTAGTTTCAAGTATTTTGATGGACTTGGTTCCTGTCCCTGTCTCCATTGTGCCTAATTATCCTCCGCTAATCTCCTGACGATTTAGCCGTAGTAAATTGCTATTTCATTGCAGACGAGCAGCTGCCCTAACTTCAATGGCAGAGAGAACAAAGGAACCCGCACGTCAGGCCCGAAACATCTTTCAAGACGGCAGACGACCTCCAGCAACCGCAAGTGCTTCTTCTGTACCAGATTTTGCTCCGAGCGTCGGGTCTGCTCCAGCAAATACTCCTAAACAAGCACCGGAGGGCTCCAATCCCTTCGACTCTGATAATACGAATCCATTTGCTGATGAGATGGAGACAGAAGCGAAAGAAGATCAAGAAGTCTATCCAGATGAACTAAATCCTTTCGCATAAAGCATTTTGTTGTAACTTTCGATTGCAGTATTGAGATAATCACGTATCAATCAAGGTCCCGATTCAAACATGATTCCCAATTACAAAAGGGTCTTTTTCATTCTTCTGCATGTAAATCATTAGAATCATGCTAGCATTTTCGATATTGGTGAAGTCAATGTTAGATCGAGTTCAAAGCTGTAGGGAGATCTTGTTGTTTACCACGGAATCACATTGAAAAGAGGAAAAAATTGAAATTATCAATATTACTTGTGGATTGGCACCTTCGTCAATAGTTTATTCAAGTGCGTCACTTATCCAATATAAAAACTAGGAACCTACAAAGCATCGAGATCCGATTCGAGAAAATTCAAATAGGGTTTTGTTTGACTGATCAAAAACATTTCTGAAATGTTTTTGTTTTGAATCAGTGGCTCGTCCATCAGGGCAGGTGGGACGCTACCTTCTGTGGAAAATCATGTTCTTAACAATGCCGTCAAGATGATGTATGATAAAGTATCCCTAGGGATACTTCGAATCTGCACGTCTGCCGTGTTCTACGTGGCTATTCTTCTGTCAGACAGGATCAAAGAAATACATATGTAAATCCAATGGGACGGAGATTGAAGGTGTTGGTTAAAGTACAATTTTCTGTGCTTTCTCTTATTAAGTGAAAAGTACTAAGCTTTGACATGGAATGCCTTCATGTCACTTCCTTTTACATATATGTATGTGTCATTATCATGCTTCTGATCGGCAATGTAAGCGAGAATGTTGTTCAAGTGGATAAAATTGGTCAAAACTCTTGTGCTTACCGACATTAGGAGGCTTGCCGAATCGAAAACAACATAGACAATTTCATTTTAACCAAAAACTTCAATCTGCATTGTATTAAAAAAAATGTATAGTAAAACTTCAAGTCCCATTGTATTAAGGTCTTTCTTTGATCCTGTCTGACAAGACAAGGAACCAGGTAGAACTTGGGGTGTACATCATTCTGTGATAGTTTTATTTTCGGCCACGTTCCCTGCAGAAACTTGTTCTGGATGCTAGACTAAGGATTAATTATTAACTTAATTTGAATTATCCTTTATTGAATATTGTTAACTTTTCTCTTATCTACAAATTTAATGTTTCATTATATTTTGCTACATCTGCTGTGTTTATTCACGGCCTGTACGATTCCCTTTTCTATCTATAAACACATACCATTGCTACTGCTACAAAGCAAATGTCGAATAACAATCCTGAGCTCTAATGAGCAGGTAGTCTAATCTGACGGTTGTAAAATAAAACAGAAAACCGAACTTTCCATCATCGACGCGGCATTGGTGGAATTTGATATCTATCATGTGAAAGCCATCAGGGGCGTACACGTCCATGCACATTACATGATTCGAAGTCGTCACACTTGACAGGGAAATTGTCAGATTCAGCTCTAAAGGAATACATTAGCAGATGGGCAATGTCGAGGGAGTCCTTAGCGTTTCTCATAGGTCTATCTTGTTTTGATCTGTTGTTATTTTTGAATTGTGATGAATTCCGTTGAGTTACTATAATTGAAAATTTAAATGACGCGCTACCGCTTACATCTCCCTAGTAGCCTACTCATTCATGTACTCTCGATATAAGAGCTCGGTAAATTGCTATTTTTATTCTTGCAACGAGTTTCTTCTTTTGACGATAAGTCCTTCAGTAGTAACCTGCGGATTTAGTAAATCCACTTGTCCGTGAAACTACTTCGACTTCTTCATCAGCATCAGCAATAGTGATTGCATTTGTGATGGTGTTGCTTGACATTCCCTACTTCACGTGTATCTACGCTGTCAGCGCTTGTATGACATCTGAAGCTGGTTTATTAGCTATCTCAAAATTTCTCATAGGGTTAATGATAGATGACGAAATGCTATGTTATCTTTTAGTCATGAACTAGACATCCGATTGACTTGATCTCTGAGAAACCTATTTTCATGGCATGATGACACTTTGTTTTATTGATGTATTGATCAAATTTCAAATACAATTTCAATTGGAAAATAATTATAAAAGAAAAAGAACACTCAAAATTTGATATCACCAATGACGCGAACCATCAGAAATGGTTCGAAAATACTATACGTCATTTATTAAATATGTTACATAACATCACGAGTATGCAGGGCTCCATTATGCTGGCATCTGTTATTTTTCTGCTAATATTGTTGGTTTTTCAAAATGGTAATTGCCATTGGAATCTATTTTTCTTTTTGAATCGCATGATTTTGAAACTTTTAATTTTGCTTGTCGATGTGTTGTTGTAAGTCTCCGCATATTAGCATTAAGTAAATTGCTTGAAGAGCTGTATGTGAGTTAACCTAGGAAGGGTTTCCATCGCGTCTGCTAGGAATGCTTGAAATGTATTCCATTAAGTTGTGGTAACTGGTAAAATGTTCGTGCGGAGAAAGTCCTATACACTAACTGCTGGTTCGCATCGGAGAGGGAAGTGCTCCTTCGAGAAATTTCAGACACTAATAATATTGACACTGGGTATGGTGCAGTGGTGACATTGTCACAAGACCACATGAAAAGAAGAGCTCAAAAGTAGACGTGCTGATTTTTATTTTGGATGAACATTGAAACATAATTTACAGAAATCGAGAAGGCTATCCAGTGTGGCGGAATATTTTAAAAATGAACCTAAAAGCTGAAACTTAAAAAAGCACATGGAAGTCGAATGGAGGTCAAAAATTAATCCCACCAATCAACAGACTATCATTAACTGCACAGGCGTTTACTCTCATCAGCTTAACACTCATGCGGATACAGATTGCGTTGCATATTTCACATGGGCTATGAGCTAGTAAACGTTACTTATAAAAATGTTAACTTCGATGCCCCTTTCCTTGTATGTGAAGACGCCATGGACTGTACATTATTACAATTAAACCTCCAGATACTTCCCTTGACAAGCGATCCTCTCATACCTACGACGTCGTGTTAAGAAAAATTATGAATTCAGTTGTATTTAATTTATGTGCATCAATTGCATCAGAATCATATCCTGCAGACAAGTTAACATTTGATGATTTTTACTTTGCAGATAAGCTGACTTTGGCGGTCTCAAAAACTTGGTATTTATCACAATAATTGTCTGGAATGACTCGAGCAAAGATAGATGCATCAGAGGAGCTGGTTAGAAGATTTTCCTCTGTTTTACCTGCTTTTACTGACATATTCGATGAGGAGTCATTCTATCTCGCATTCTTGGTTCTTGTTATCGTGATGATATTATTGGCATTTGTTGCCTCTCGAATATTCAACATAAGCATTGAAGATGCCGGTGCATCAGAAATTGAGAAAAAGATGCGCTGACACCTCTTTTGATCCTGCGTTGCTTGACGGGTAGGGCTGATTACACATGTTTAGAGGTGCAGCTCATTATGTCAACTCAGAATGACATCATGACATTAACATTTTCTACTCTCTGGATATGATCTGACTGAAGGTTTGCATTTCACTGTCGTCTATCAGTATTTTGCTTTGACTTTATTTTGACCATGACTTTGTACTTTATTTAGTCGGTGAGTGGTGCAAGAACCTTTAATGAATATTTTGCTTTGATTCATGAAATTGTAAATTGATCAAGGGTTTTATTCCTCGCATTTTGTTGTGTGATGGTTAAGCAGATTTTAGATACGTCTAATTTAGCAGACATTGCTGGAGATCGTAACTCACATGCAAAAAAGTATAAATACTTGTCAATATTCGATTTGTGTATTGTATTGGTGAATCAAAACAATTTGTATCACAATTTTCTCGTATAGGCCTACTTGTCCCAATGGCGTATGTTGATTAGCAGTCATTACGACTTACGCAAGGCTGTGCATAGCTCATTCGAATCTGTCTGAAAGAATCCGATGAAATCGCACGGTAGAGTCCCGGCAATGGTTGTAGGCCTATGCAAAATTTGAGAAATGTAAATAAAAGAGTCTCTTTCGGAAATGATGAAGACGATGCACTCTAACTAAATTTTACTCAGTCGGAAAATAAAACCAAGGGAAGCTGAGATTCACATTCAAAACTTGGATATTGTTGTCCTGTCGAAAAATCTCATCAAGGTTACATTTTCCGATCGGAAAATAAAAGACAGGGAAAGCAAGAACTGTAGGCACCGGTAGTGTTTAATGATGTGCTTCCAACGCAATGAATTTCAGTGATGCTTATCAATGCAAATGAAATTCTATTTCTTAATGTGGACAAAGCTTTTGAATTACTACTGGAGGAACCTAGCCCTTCTACATGACCATTTCATGGCATATTGTTATGGTTGTGATGGTCAACTCACGTGTGAATCAAATTGTGATGATCTATCTGCGAATAATCGTGGGTCAAATGATATTCAACCAAATTTGCAATTTTGCATATGAGAATATATTTGTTTATATATAGCTGAACTTTTCATTTCGACTTGCATGTACAGTTATGTAAGTGGTGAAATTTACATAGCTATTTCCTCAGTGAAAATCTTCGGTTAGAAGCTTTCTAATGGCATAAACTTGTTGCAGCAACACTCAAGAATTTGGGATGAATTCTGTGTTTATAATTTAGAAAAGTAAATGGCGATTTTTATAATGAGAGGTTGGACGTGACATGACTTACATCGAAGGAATGTCATTTGAAACAGCATCATCAAAAAATAGCAGTGCAGTGCTGCATAAATGTCTTATCAATCACTGCGATGATTAGCCGATAGACAGTGCAGTACCAACTCCTCTGTTTACTTGTTATTGCCGGAAATAGCTGTCTTTGAATCCATGGCTATCCGCATAAGTAATTGATGATGATTCCATACGTATCATGAGATGGGATTCCAACACAGCAATCGCTTCTCTTCGGCCTTGACAATCAGCAATGTTGGCTAAAACATAGATTTCTATACGGAATGTCAATTATTCTCGTTGTACTAGACATGCACTTGTACAAGGGTGGCTGCTACTAAGCCCTGACTATTAATACCATGCCGTTTCACTAATCTAGCGCTGCCCCATGAAAATAGCAATTCCTAGCTCTATTAATACGGCCCTTGATTCCTGAAAAGACAAGAGAAAATGGGAAGATGTCTTATTTATTTGTATTATTGGTAAGCTGAAAAGTACATCATCTTTTTGCAATACTTATTTGTTTTAAGCAATTTATAATAGAATATATAGTATATCATAAGTGGCAATTAGCACTCATAACTGACCCTTCTCACAATTCCTACCGTCCACCTGTAACTTTGAACCTACGGGCCTTCTAGGGCCCCTGCTATACCGTCTATTTCGCTTTGCCTGTACCAGCCATCTGCTCTCCTGACCTGCATTTGTTTCAGACATATCTTTTCTCTTCATTAAAGCCTGAAGACGTCAAATGGTATGTGCTCGAAAGTGTTCGCTAGATTTCCCCTTACAACTGGGACAGGGGCTCCTCACTCCTACGATTTTGAATAACAATGACCCTTCACTATTTTCTACAATGAAGTTGTTGTTTCTAATGAATTTAATATTTGTATCGACTGTAGCAGATGCGGAAGCGCGTGCTGCAGCGCTCTGCAGACTCACTGGAGCGTCGTCCTCTACGCCTGGTTCCACTGGCTCCTCCTGATTACCTGGTGGCTCCTAGTTTGCTACAACAGTCTTGTATCGAGAAAGAAGTTCAGCTATTGGGAACCATCAACGGTTTGCCGCGTTCCCTCGATAGCTCCAACCGAGTTTATCTACTGTCCTGTATAGATCGTGCGCACACCTCCGGCCAACTGGGAGGTGGGTTGGAGAAAGAGGTAATTATATGCTACAAACATCCTCTCAGACAAATTCAACAAAGCAGCGCATCTTTAATTCAAATATGTATTTTTTCTGATAGGGATGAAATGCTGATACCTTTGTAATCACAGAATTAGATTGTTTAATTGCTAGAAGTGCAAACTGATTCAGACAGATGGCACATGCAGGAACTTAATAAGTGGGCAAAAAGAAATTTTTAATACCTTGCAAAGATAGGAAATATAGTCGTGCGTCGCTTGCGGATTGCTCTGAATTCCTTCAAAATGCTCCGATCGCCACGTTTCCTTTAGATTCAAAGAATTCAGATCATTGCGCAAAAGTTTTCTCGATAATGTTGGGCCCTCCGATCATTTTAAAAAAAGTTAGCAGGCGCATGAAAAAACGTTCACAAACTTCTCTGTAGAACTTGACATCGACTGTGTCTCTTTGCTGTGTGATCCGGTTGATAACAGTCACTGAAATTTTGCACAATTTGGCGTGTTTAATGCAGGTTTAATGTTGAACTGGCTGCTCATTGTTCGATTCCTATGGTATTTAGTCAGGAGATTGTGCCATTTCAATAACGTTACATGTTCCTATGCTTCCCTTCTAGTCAAACGGAAGAAGAGACGACCTGTCTAATTCTGTGTTTGTAATGCATCTTTGACGTCTTTTGCATTGCCATGCATCTTTGAGGTTTCGAAGTTATTGCTGTGTACAAAGAAACCTCTCTTTCGATATTCAATGAACTACGACAGACTTCTGTTGTCAATCTACAGTGTGACGTAGTCGTATGACATGCTGATATGCTGTCTCGCTACAATATAAACGCTGTCAAAAATAATAGGACAATATGCTGTCGATATCACTTAGAGATGACTTCTGCCTTTACTCGCATTCCTTTTGAACCGTCAGCTTGGCTTGGTGAAGAAGGTGCGAGCTTGTCTCCACTGCGGACTTCGGTTCGATTCCTAGGTCAGGCGAGTGCGGTCGGGTAATCAAGGGTGTTGGTGTCTTGTATTGACTTAACAGCTGTCATTCTCTTTCGATATTCAATGAACTACGACAGACCTTTGTTGTCAAAGAAACAAGGTGTTGTTGTTGTTGTTTTCTTTGTTTTCTTGATCGCAACTGTCGTCATATACGCATGATTGGCCAGTCGGCCAATGTCCTGAAGGAACATTATGATCTTCTTACTTGAGAAATCTTCCATCCTCGTGATTGGGCATCCAAGAGCGCGGGTTCTAAAGTTGGTCCATCTGGGGCAGGTGCGGATAATGTGGTCGATATTTCTTTGCTCGCAGTTAGGATCTTGTGTTTTCCCGATTCGGCAACGACATGATGAGCAAAGTGTGTATAAATGTCTTCTGCTATTCATTCGTGTGTTCATGTTATGCAATACTTATTTGTCGGCAGCAATCCTATTTCTTAGTAATTTTCTAAGCTTTTGCATCCAAGTTCAGATCCACCTCTCTGATAAGTGATGGATAGAAGTAGAAATGCTGGCTAATTTATACCTTATCTGTTTCCGCCGTGAATATAAAGCAAGCCTGCATAATATTCGTGACTGGGATCTCAATTGAAAATCATGCTGAAAGCTATCAGCTGATTCTTATCAACTCACACAAAATCATATTTTAAAACTTTCTGCTCCCTTGTCAATTGAGATGCTGCAAAACAGCACATTTTTGCGGTAACTTGTTTTCGCGACTGTCGACTCCTAGACTACTTGAGTGACTATCATCAGAAACTGTTTTTACTTTCATTTGTGTCCATCAAATATGGTTGTTTTGTCAACTTCTGTTTTCTTTTGCGAAATACCAGTAAACTATTTTTCAATTGCCACGTAGTATTTTCCATCATTATCTCTATAATGATTTATCATTAATTTCTTTTCCCTTTTTCTTTTATTCAGCTCAATCTGGCTAAATTATTTATTACTTTTAAGGTGGGCCTCTGTATTAAAATGAATTGAAAAAAGAAATGATGGGCATTCCGAAATATATAATTAAAAATAATATATATAATTAAAATATAAATTATTTATAATAATCTTAAAATATTTATAATATATAATAAAAAATAAATATATATATAAATAATATATAATTAAAAATAATTAAATGCAACTTTCAGTGATAATCAAACTTAAAGTGCTATATTGCAGTTACAAAATATTAAATTTAATAAGTTACAAGTAAAACATGCGTTAATAGGCTTAGAAATAGATGCAAGACAATTTACTATTAAAACCATCATTTATCACTTTTGCCATTGAGAACACAAAGGAATGTTGGTGAACAGTATACATGAAGTGAATGCCCTATCTTAACCAAATACAAGGAGATTCCGTGCTCTTAAGCGCTAATTCCTTGCTGTTATATTAAAATTCATCTCGATGCCGCTCTTAAATTTTATCATCATATAAAGTTCATGATTGCTTTAAAGATGCCCTGTATAACTTCATTTTATATTATAATCACAATTCCTATTATTTGATAGTCTATGGACGAAATGAGGCCTTATATGTAATATGTTAATCGGCTATGCATCATAGTTAAATTAAAAATATTGCTTTTTATGTTGCGATGTTAGCACCGAAAAAGGTAGGTTGAATGTACATGCATTTAATTGTAAATTCATAGTAATCTTAGTGCATATAGCTGTTATATTTTTAATTGGCTCTAACAACATGAAAAGATGTTCCTGAATCATATGACTGCGTTGAAAAATTTTTGGTACAAGCACAGTACAATATGGATGTATCTATTGACCATTTTTCCACGTAAAATGACTATGATGGGATTGGTAAATGCACTCATGATCATGATAGGTGGTTGACTTTGACTCAGAGCACGCCTCTTCTCCCATTGATTGTTACGTCGACCTACCCCACCACTTTGCTCTGAAAAGAAAGAGGACTGACCTCTCAATGAATGACGCCATCTCTAAACGCCAAAACGTCACATCTTGGGAACTTGGAAATGATTGGCATTTTGGGGGATTAAAGATGCACTTCGTAATTTATAATTTCGTTAATTTTTCGGTATTTTCTGATTGTTTCTTCTATCAATTAGTGAAAAAGCAAAATGCCGTCGTAATGCTGATATTCCGCATTTACCGCTGAAGAAGCAAGCTTCCGCAAAATGCCGCTAGCAGCGGAATCTCCTTGTGGTTAATCTTAACCCACCGCACGCCCTTAGTCTCATAAGTCGTGGCAGGTTCGAACCAGGGCCGTCAGAGTTTGATGACATGCAAGCATACTCTCTAGACACGAGACCACCATGCCACCTGCTGAGAGCGTGGATTAGCCACTAAGCCACTGATTGTAGCAGGTACTTGGAGGGTGGATTGCGTTTTGAAATCACTTGATATCTCCGATGTTGAGGCGATAATTCATAAAAATTCTGCAATGTAGAAATGTTGTTTTGCTGATTATTAGAAAAGTTATAGAATGCTTCTTTGAATTTCACTGCTTGCATGCAAATCGCTCTCTCTCCCTACAGGTCATCCTGTCCCTATCATGCCATAACGTAAAAATAAGCGGTAGATATCCACCAGAAGACGTGATTCTTCGACTGCCGACTGTGACATTGGAAGGTGTTGTGTATTTGCGAGATGACCACTCGCACCTTGTTCTTTTACACCACCTGGACGTGGACTCAGATTCTAGTCGCCTGACTGTTCTTCAATGCGATGGAAGAATCGGTGCAGAGGAAGTGTGTGCCATTATCAGACAAGCTTTTCAACTGCTCTACACTGAAGCCACTATGCAGTTCTTTGACCGACAGGTGAGATTTCAGGGTTGCATATATGAACGTTCTGTAGAACCAAGTTGTTGCGGTCAAAGGTTCTATCAGTCCTGGTGCGACTTGGGTTTATTTAATGATTTCTTGCTATTTGCGGTGATACTCGTATGTTTAAAAAATCTCCGCGATTTTTTCCTATTCTGATAGTCGTATAGTGTACATGTACATGAATGATACTCTTTAGTGAAATGAGAAAATAATTTTCTGCCAAACGACTCCAGGCGACGGATCGCATGAACGCTGTGTTGTCGATGGTTTCAAAATATGAAAACGTCGCGAAAATCAAATAATGAATTAATTATTGAATCTCTACCGGTTTCAAATTACAACAAGATGACAGATATTGACCAATCTTCATCAGAAGAAATATCAAAAAGAGGAATCTAGAGGATATCAAGTCCCTACAATTTCAAACTACAAACAGTTTACAAAAATGTTCAATATCTACATGCATAGACTACCTGATCCAAGATATTCTAATATCACAAAAATCATAGGAATGTTGGAGATTTAAGTTCAAAGATCTCTGACCTTTCTAGCACATGCTGCATATTTTTAATAGTTTTAATAGGAAATCTTCAACATTCCTACGATTTTTGTGATGTAGAATATCTTGGATCAGGTAGTCTATGATATTGAAATTTTTTTAAAGTGTTTGCAGTTTGAAATTGTAGGGACTTGATGTCATCTCACTTCCTCTTTTAGATATTTCTACTAATGAAGATTGGTCAATCTCATCTTGTTGCCAATTGAAACCGGTAGAGATTAAGAATTAATTCATTTTTTGAATTTTGCGACGCTTTCAGATTTTAAAGCTACAAATAATACTCTGATGAGAACTGCTTTTCACGAAAATATTTATTGTATTGTATTGTGTTCAGATAGCATGAAGTTGGTGTTGATCACAGTTTCACATACACTCCCTGGTATCACATTTAGCCCAGTCTTCCAGGTCAGGCGCGAATTTTGCCATCAGAGGCGCGAATTCTGTGGTCAAGGCGCGAAAATATTTGAATGAAATGCGCGAATTTTGGGATAAGCAGATTATCAGATTTCAGTAAAAACTCTCAGATTTATTAACATGCAAGTTTTCTGTACTTTTCCAAGGCACAATTTATTGAAAAATGCATGTTTATTACTTTCGAAGTTGCTATTCTGCATGAATATGACTGAATGTGATTATTGACTTATCACTATTTTCTGATTTCCCATGCTCTGCGCTCGTATAGATATCCTATTTCCCGTTTATCGTTGATGACTTGCTGTCCATTTAAGCTTTTTCCGCACATGCAGCAATTGATATTTAGCAATGAGCAGCACATAATTTTTTGCTCCTACATTTTAAATACACGTCATATTCTTCCTTATAGGTCGTGAGGCTGTGAGTGTTGTGTTCAAGCTCTCTTTTTCTTCAGACTTAATATCAATTGTGACTTGTGACTATTTTTCATGTTCACATTTTGTGATTGAAAAAAACGTTTCAACCGAATATCAAGCCAGCCACTGTCAAGGCATTGATTGTGTCGCGTTCCTGTATGGAATCAAGGAAGTCGACTCCAGCCTCACTTCCTGTGACTGCATCCTTGATTAGCATGTGCAGTAGTGCCCACACTTCCTATCGCCAAAGATTAAAAGATGAAGCAGCAGAAGAAGAAAGGAAGCGTGCGAAGGAATTGGAGGCATCCCTTATTGCCGAAGTCCAGATAGAAAAGAAGTGCAGCAAGCGGATTTCGAGTCTCGAGGAGGAGCTGTTGCAGAAGGAGAAAGAAATCGAAGCGAAGTTGAAAGAGAAGGAGGCAGCTCACCAGTTGTTGCTCAGTTCAGCACACAGAGAGCAACTGCCAGCCGTGACGAAGAGATTGAAGCTTTGCGGAAGGTACAGAGGCAGCTGCAAAAGAAAAAGGAAAAAGAATCGGTTCGAGTAACTCAAAACGTTCTAAAACGGAAAGCCTGTGAAATGCCAATGATCGGCCTGTCCAAGATTCCGAAGAAGGACTGATGTATATTTAGATACTTCAATGCTTTATTAGACATCGTTGTGTTTCATGAATTTAAGCTTGCTGCTCACTAATAGTTGTTTTCCACTCGTATTTGCCATGGGTGTATGAGGTTCTGTTGTTTCTGCTGCTGCATTAGGTACAACCCGCCTAAGAAGATCCGTAGGGCCATCCACGCGGTCCTGACGATTGCTGAAAAATAGGCATCTGAATCGCACAAGTAAAATCAAACCTCTCATTATGATGTCTGAATATCAGTTTTGAATAGGTATTATTGATTAACTTAGCTGTTGTTTTTTACAATTTTTTTGCTAACAGGGTATGTGGCATGCTTCCCAGGAATAGTAGTGCACGGTGTGATCATGCTGAAGTAGTAGGTGTGGAGTTGACCCCACGATTGCTAGTCTCCTAAGTCATTTCAGTTAGGCGTGAAAATTTTCACCAGGCGCGAAAATTTGCGCCACTGCCGACTGGGAAGACTGATTTAGCCCTACAGATAATTTTGTGATTGCATGACATCATAAAGAATGGCGTGTCAAACCTGCTCATTTGTTATCTAGTCAGAAAAGTATCAAAAATGCAAGTGCAGTCTTGAAATCGTGATTTCTTACGTTGAAAATGACAATATTTACGGGAAATCGTTTGTATAATATTGATACCCATGTGTACGGGTTCATGCTGCCCTGCAACAAAAAATGTGTGGAGGTTTCATCCTTTGGGCATTTGTCTGTTGTAGACAGCTCGGGTCCCCGCATTATTATCCACTTTGTCTGATCCTGATTCTCAAAAACAACTGTAGTTATGGAACATGCGCACAGGTTTTCAAGCTAGTCGCGGCAACAAGTTTTCTGGCATTCACTTACTTTCAGTCCATACACAGTGCCAGTGAGTGGTGCTATCATTGCTAGAGCTCCAGTGATCCAATAAATGTCCACTTTCTTGTACTTACATGTTAATGAAAGTGTTCTCCACATATTTATCGTAGTTTGGTCATTCGGACCCGCCAACCGTTCCGGAGAAGCTGTCAATAGTTCAAGCGTTCTAAACTTACAGAAATCAAAAAGTTTCCAAGAATGGGAGCAGTTCTGTTTACTTGGTGCCAACAAGAAAGTAGTCGCGCCAGATCGGTGGAGACGGGGTTCAGGAGAAATGCAGTGCCGACCATTTTTTCATGCCACAAACTTAATAAGCTGAAAATGAAAAAAAATGTTAAAAGCGATTGCTGACAAGTCCTCACTAAAGCGCCTTTTACGTGGATAATGCTCTTAGTGAAGAAATCTTCCATGAATAACTTGTCTTGCACAACCTTCTTACAAGTTAGCAACTTTAAGTGAGAGGTGTACGTAACTGCTACTGTACGTACGTAATGCAACATATTACAAAATGGTAAACGATATCACAACGACAATTAGGCCTACTTATTTATCATTTAGTACCGCTAGCCATTCTCACTGCTCGAATGTACGGAGAATTCACACTTGTCATTATCACCCTACTATCTATGTTATCAATACCTTGTTTCACAGAATTATTTTATGCAGAGAAAAATTTTAAGTGGTGGTAATTTGTGCGGAGATGCTTTACATCTCAACTACCAGCAGGGTCCAACATATTTTTTAACTCAGGAGAATTGCCCTCCTTTTTATATTCTTTGCCCACCTTCATATAGGAAATGTACGCGCATGTTAATTCGGGTTTGTGCGACCACCCGCAAAAGGAGTTAAAATAGCTTCAGTCTTCCGTCCTTTTGGTGTCAATATCAATTTAAATCACTTTGTTTCGAATTGCGTTTATTTTCAGCAAAAGGTTTACGATGATCAACCATGCTGCTATTCGAAAGTAGCATCACGTGAATCACACTGAAATCACGTGTCCAAAGCTCGATCGAGATAAGCAAATAATTTGGTTCATGCCACAATCACAACACAAAGTAAAAACGCATCAATAGGCATTCTATTAACTTAAAGGAGTAGAAAACTGTAGAAATCCGAGGCCGAGAAGGTAACAAAGTGATTGAGATCACGACATCTCATCTTCTAAATATCTACAGTCGGGTAGCCATTTGGGATTATATGTAAAGCAGATGACTAAATCAAGGCCCATCACTTTGGATATCTCAATAAAAGCGATGGAAATGATTGCCTCTGAGCGAGTGAGGAATTTCCTAAAGGAGCGAGCGTTCTGCTGATTCCGATGAGCGAAGAGTGAGTGACAAAGAAATAAAATATGAGTCAGGTAAATCGTTTCGCTCGAATGCCCCGGACATGATCGTCTCTCCGAACTTACTCTGATGACGCACTTAGCCCAAAAACTTAGGGTAAGTGCCTCATTGAGAAAGACATTGAGATTAGGTCTTTGGGGTCCTTTATTTCTAGAAAAGCGTCGATTACGTGGACGAGTTAATCGGAAATTTATGGAATCAAATTCATTCATGAAAATATCGTACATTTCGCGATATTGCAAGTTGGATAATCGTTGTTGGTTGCGTTCAAAGACCGCCGAAGTTCCTGAATCGGATAGACTGAATAAAAAATGGAAAGCAAAAACTCATAAATTGGAGATGGAGATGGTTATTAATCTGAGATTACATTGTGAAGAGCTGTGTTTTTCAATTCCTAAGTGTGAAAGAACTATAAAGAATTCGACTCAACCATCCATTCGTGAGTTCGATTATCCAACTTGCAATATCGCGGAATGTACGACATTTTCATGAATGAATTTGATTCCATAAATTTCCGATTAACTCGTCCACGTAATCATTGAGAAAGACAGGAATTTAAGTCAGTGATTACGGTAATTTCGGTTCCGATCAGTTTTGAAATTTCTGATTTTGCTGTATCTGCCAATTGTCATGACCATTAGATTATAAAGACATTGACTTAGACATAGATTCTGATATTGGCTGTTTAATAGAACTTCGATATTCGACTTATTTTCGAGAATATTCTATCAGATGCAGCTCATATTAGAGATGTACCGTGCTGTCCGGCCGGACAGTGAAGTTTCGATATCGACCAGGTTTTTGGCCAGACATTGGACATTTGCAATGATTGCCTGTTTTCAAATGTAGCTACCGAACTTTTCAGATTTCGTCATTTCTTATTTTATATAATTGAAAAGTAAGGGAATTCCAAGATTTATAACAAATCATTTCCAATCAATTTCAGCCTCATCATGAAGCTATCTTCAGGGAACTAAAGGTACACATTCCCTTGATTGTAAATTGTTAGCAATGATTCAATGCATTCTTTCATTTATTCAAACTCCTCAGATGTGTCAGGATTTATCATTCTAATACGTGCTCAGGATCGTCCCTGTTCTAAACAGGATAATTTCATGGAGATCTCTTCATTCTCAGGTGACAGCAGCTGCTCAGGACCCTCCTTCATATCCACCATCTCTAACAGGTGCCTCGGAGGAGGATGGGAAGTCCCTAGCACCCCTCGGAGATCGTCTGACGGAGTACATGCAGCAACTGCATTCAGTTCTATCCCCGTCTGGTATCGCCGAACTTGCCAATCTCCTTCGTCAGTGGAAGACAGGGCAAACCCCATTCCGACGTTTTCTCCAACTTCTTCTGCGCCTCTTCTCAGGTGTAGACGCCCCACATCTAGTCGTTGGTCTGCGACCTTTTGTTTCTGCTGGTCCGGACCAAGCAGTCTTCGAAGACTTCCTCCGAGAACAAGGGTTGACTGCCAATGGGCACCCCCGAGCTTTCAAGTACGTTTTCATTACTAAGTTCGTATGATTTAGAAAACAGGGCGTCCCAGAAGCAACCGTTGAATATGCTACTCAAATTTAAAGGAAGGCTCATTAAGTAAGTCATAATTTAATATTTTGAAAATTATTTAGACATGTCAATAGAATATTATAGGGTAATTTGAATATGAAACGTCTCATTTCATGACGGTGACGCTCGTTCTCTTCGTGAAATACAAAAAAGCTTATGCAGCTGATAAGGACCGCTAAACTACATAGTACATAGTATATACAAGCACTGTATATACGTCTTTGTTAGCTGCCTATGTCCAAGCTAATGTAAGAGCTTGGATGACACCATGCACAGAAATAATTGGGTATGAATCATGTCAAAATTTATTATGATTTTTGCATGCGTACGACAAGCTCATGTAATTTTACTTATGATTGTATTATGGTTATAGCATGAAATTTCCATACAGATGCATAAGGTATGAGAAAGTCATAGTATGATTTCATATATATTTCTCATACGTATGACAATCTGTCTGATATTACGTATGATATCAGTATGAAAATAGTATGACATACTAATGAACTTTGCGGAAAATAATACTAGGCAATATCTATAAATTCATTAATAAAAACATGCATATGAAATGTAGCGCTTTCTTCAGGAATTCAGACGTAAATTCATGCTATGAAATCTTCATACCTTATTCATACAGTATGAAGTGGGTATGAATATTGATTTGACGTATGAATCATATGTAAAATCATAGGTATGGAATGTAACGCTTTCACAGGAATTCATGATGAAATCAAACTATGAGATCCTCATACCATATTCATACAGTGTGAAAAGGGTAGGAATATTGCATAGTATGATTTTACGTGAAACTAATACACATGGAATAAAAGGTTCCATGAAATGTAGCACTTTCTCCAGAACTTCATGGCAAAATCATACTGTGCAAACTTCATACCCATTTCATACTGTATGAAAAAGGTATGAGATAATTACAGAGTATGATTTTACGTAGCAATTATGCGTGAAATCATACGTATGAAATATATAGCGCTTTCATCAGGAATTCAGTGTAAAGTTATACCATGAAGATGTCATACCTTATTCATACAGTATGAAATGGGTATGGTTTTCTGGTGAAAGCGTTACATCCCATACGTATGATTTCAGTACAATTCATACGTAAAATCATACCGATTTATTTCTGTGTGGGACTAATGTTTAATTATCAAAGTTTGTCGCTGCATAACATTGGCTGTCAATGGATTTTATTCAGTATTGTAGCTTCACGTTTGCAAATGCTGCACATCATTTACTAGTTGTATTTCACGAAGAGAACGGGCGTGGCCATGAAATGCGATTTTTCATATTCAAGTTTATTTGGAAGAACGCTCTAATAAATAAGTTAGATAATTTACTAATTTTGCCGAATGGAATTTTAAGAAAATTACCCGTAATTCAACAGGACCCATAGGTAATGGACAATAAAGCATCAATGCAATGGATGATGCGTTATATCATATAGAAGCATATTCATCGGTTACTTCTGGCTCACCCTTTATAGTTAAGCTGTATGCACTCACAACTGCTAATTATTCTGTCTCATCAGCATATCGTTAATCTCTGTCTCACTAATACGTGCACCATGGATTTCCATGCCATGTTATATCCACACTGTATTAATCAAAGAACTAATAGTTTGTGTTTGTGTAACAGATGACTGGCTAGGAAGCTCGCAAGCCTTGATGTATGCTTCCTTCATGCATTGTTTTCTAACAACCACAATAATCACAATTAAAAACGAAAATAAATAGTTGATACTATAAATTTAAAGCAGTATATAGAATAAGTGATGTTGATGTTTATTGTGAATATTTGTAATGACCTAATCATTGATAGATGTTTCTTATTAATTGTGACTATTTTGGTTATTAGAAATGTACACAAAAAAGATTGTTCACATAAAAAAGTATACAGTATGCAGGTAGAGTGTCAACTCGAGAATATCATCATACAGAGGAAATTTTAATTTCAAGAGATTCAGCTTTTATGAAGATTGTGCTTCTGAGGAGTTCAAGAAAATATCTGATCAATTTTTCAGAAGGCAAACTATTCCTATGCTTTCATAGCAGCCATTCGGTACCTGAGATATATTTATGTAGCGTGAGGCTTATTAGATATCAAATAGAATGAAATTTTCTCGTAAGAATCTAAAAACGTTTAACCGAAGAGGAAACCAAGCGGATTATCAAATAAGTTTCATCAGGAGTTTCATGAACAGAATCAATTTCATGATATTCGATTCCTTGATTAATTCGTCAAAGCATAAAAATGCACATCTCACATGTGGCACTTGATTGGAAACTGCTATCACATTAGCGATGTAACTAGCAGTTGTTACTCTACCTAAGTATACTTAATCAAACCATTTTAAAGTGAGAAGACCAATCTACCAAATAACGGTTACTTTATTACAGTTCGCGACATGTTGCGGAGGCCTGCTCCATCTTCAGGCGGATTATAAATGAGACAATTCGAACAGATTGGTCTTCTCACTCTGAAATTGTTTGATTATATCTTGCGTCTACCTGCTCATGCCTTCTCCTTGTCTCGTCTCCCCAAGAATAAGTTTGCTGCTAAAAATACTTAACACTTTGTTGATAATGTGAATGCAAAAATGTAATGCTCGCGAAAGCTCGGACATGTACATAATTTTTAGCAATCAAGTGTAAATATTTTTAGCAGCTAACTTATTCTTGGGGAGACGAGGCAAACTGGTGTGACATCCACAATGAAATCGAACAACCTCCCGTCGGCTGCCATCAACTATACTTACTTTATGAAATGATCCTATGATGGATTTTTTGACAAACAATTCTATGATCAACATAAACACTTTCAATTCTTGATACATTCTGTTGCCATCTCTAAACACTGCTGCTGTGATAACGTATCTTGCCGTTTACTTTCAGAAGAGCACTGAGTCATGCATCGACACTATCGGGGGCCAGCATTCGGTCGTCGGCGACTGCAACAGCAATCTCAGCGGATGAGGTGGACCGAAGACTAGATGCTGCATTAGAAGAAGTGGCGAGACTTGAAGAGATAATGCAAGGACAAGTTGGACTTGAAACTGTTGCAAAACGACTCGCTTCAGGCCAGGCGCCTCCTTCATTATCCACGGCACTGTTGCCTCGCAATACTCGATGATGTAATTGTGAATATTTGAATACTAGACATATCTTTCAAGCATTTTGTCTTTTGATTGAAAATTTGGATGATCCAAGGTTAAATGGGGTGGGGCGGTTGAAACAGTTCTTCACAATTTATGTGCAAACTGCTACTGATTTTCTATCAATGCTGGTTTCTTGTTTAATATCCTTTTGGCTTAGTCGCCTTATCAGTACGATCTCATAGCCACAGAATGGACGTTGACGGTAGTGGATTAGCGCAATTTCCAAAAATATTCAGAAAATGATTTTCAATGCTCGATCATGAAAAAAATGGCAATTTTCTTCATGAATATTTTGTATTGTAGACATTTACATGCAACAAATCAATGACCACATAAGGTGCATCTCCGCTTGTACATATAGCAGTATCTTGTAGGATAGTGATGCAAAACAATAGTAATACTTTTGTTTTGCACCATCGTTATATCAGGTAACAATATTATCTATTTGTCGTTCTATAAATCTTCATTTTCTAGGTATAGGCATCACTCGAGGTTGGGGAATGGTCATGGCCCTTTCGATCATGTTTCTCATCCAGGACTCCCCCTATGTGCCTGTAAAAATCCGAAATTTCATGATTTTTTAATTAGTGTGTATTCGCTTAAAAATTGCTGTCATGACACTAAATAACACAAATTGTGATGATTAATATGTCAAATATTACTCTGACTTCACAAAAACAAACGAAAACAATTGTATTTATCCAAAATACTCTATATTCTCTACCATATGCACACAGTGTATTCGTGACTTCCCTCATGGTGGGATTGGTTTCTTGGTCCCTTCAGCGTGGATTGTAAATCAGTCAAAAGTCGAATCGCATCCTTCAGAAAGTCTAGAAAGCTCATCCGTTTGTCATTCTCTTTTCTATATACACCATGCATTGAAAAGTAACCGAAGAACACAATTGAGGCCAATTTTTTTGTACCATGCATGTGATTTTCGAGCGCAGTTATGTTGATAAATCACTTGGTCTACAATATCTATCCCGCCCATTTCTTGATTGTAATTCTCAACAATGGTTTCTGTATTTCTGATCGAATATTGCCCTTACCAATCCTCTCCTTTCGAACCAGAGAAGCACTAGCTATCACACGTAGACATAAGGTAGACATCCTTTTTGTCACAAAATTTCTCCGCGATTGTTCTGTCCTTTTTAGCAAATGCCGATGACGCAGGTTGCAATTTCCTTTGAGTAAGAATTTTTGGAATTCCTCTTTGAGGTCTTATCGTCCCACGAACACCCGTATTTCTCGACAGAAGATATTCTATCAGTCGGTAACTTGAAAACCAATTGTCTATATTCAAGAGATATCCCTTATCTAGCACGCCAGCCTTATTGAAAGCAATCGAACAACTATTTTTTCACTATTTGAAAGCATTTCAGTACCAGGCTCTCCAGTTTCATAACACTTATCTTTGCCAACGTATACTTGAGCATAAATCACATAACCTGTTTTGTCAGTAAGAATGAATAGCTTCACACCAAACCTGGATCTTTTTGTCCGAATAAACATTTTTATCGAGAGTCTTCCCTTGAATAATACAAGACTTTCATCCAAACTCAGAGATTGATCTGGTTTGTACTGAGAGCAAATATCATTCACCATCAAGAAGAAATCACTGCGAGTCTGCTTTCTTTTTTGGTAGGATCCACCGTATATGGGTCAGAAAATCTCAAGAATTTGAGAATAGCGATATCTGTCACGACTCAAGCTTCCTGGTTGCAAAAAGAAAGGAGTTCTCATCATTTCTTCAGTTTGCCAATATGATCTTATGGAAGGCTTTTTTACGATTCCCATAAGTAGCGTAAGACCAACAAACGTCTTCATTTCAGAAATAGATACATTCTTCCAGTGTATTTCTTCGTGATCTTCCTCCATCATTCGAACATTTTCAATATGCACACGATCATTTACCCATTTAGCCAGTGTTTCAAACAAAGTGTCTGGGAGAAAACGACTTATATAATCCTTTGTAGAAAACTCGGTACTGTCCATCTCCGTAACCGTCCAACCACATTCTCCAAAAAATAAAAAGTTTATTACATCCCTTCCTTCTGTTGGATCAATAATTGTCCATCCTTCTTCTTCAGACACTTCGTCTTGACTGTCAGACTCAGCATCAGAAGACGATTCATCTGTCAAAAGGGGAGGATCGAAGGCCGTGTTTTCATTGTCCGAACTATCATCACTATCATCAGAATCAAACCCATATCGATGAACTGGTTGCACTCGTCGAGTTGAACGCCTTGTACTCGATGAGACCGCAGCCATTGAAAATATCAATGAAAATGAGTTATCACAAGCTATTGTATACAACAACGAAATATACCACGCGCAGTCTTCAGTATTCGCGTCGCCATGATCCGACCATCAGTAATCAATAAGCTGGCACTTCCCTAATCCCAGCCTTACGACTATGTGCGTGCGATATCATACTGTCGCCGCTGAGTTGCATTGCAGATAATCAAGCAAAAGACAAACAAAAGTCACTTACAGACTCTTCGTCATAACAGCAGCAGAATTCTGTGTGATTGTCTTCAACACGTTTGATTTTCTATTGTTGCCGTTTTACATTGCTAAACTATAGTATGGTTTTAAAAATTAAGCGATAAAAGCAATTATTAACACAATTCAATCTACCGGAATAACTCAAGGTTACATATAGGGCAATATGGTAAATGACGACACCTTGTCGTCATAGCGTATATGACGTGACGACAACGTGTCGTCAGTAGGATCGAAAGGGTTAAATCGCAGTGATCTCCTCTTTTTTTGGTTGCGAATTTTTTTTGCCGTTTTGGGATCAATTTCCAACAAAAAATGCGGGTCAAAATGTTGCTTTGAAACAATATGTATGGTACCAGAGGAAATTATGCTCAAATGGACTTAATTTTCATGATGGCATGGGCATTTGCACACATGTTACACCCATGAATTTGATTGAGTTAACGTGTCATGATCCACAGCAACCACTGAATTGATCCACGACTAGCGAACATGTCTTCGGAGTCGAAAGGAATATAGCACGGCAGTCTATACCACGGCTGCGGCTTGTTGATTAAGTTTTATAATTCAGTCACTTTGCGAGTGATATTTGACAGTGTAGCAAAACGAATAGAAATATGTGTCATCATTAATCGTTGTAGACCTCCCAAAACTGGCTCCTCTCAAAACATATAGCCCACTGCGAATCATTTATTTGGATTTTAAAGGAGATCGCGGACTTCCTTAAGGTTGTGTTCCAGCCGAAAACGCAGTTGTTGGGCGCGGGCTCTTGTCGAAAATATCGTATATGTTCTCGCCTCAAATTTAATGCAGGCCCACATTATTAAAGCTGGCACGTACATTATGACTCTATATTGTTTCCTTAAAAATGTATGGCCACTAAATAAAAATAATAAGTATGCTATGAAATAAAAATAAAGCACACTAGATGAAGTATTGTAATACTTCCGATACTTAATATAAAAAATTTTAGTTCAATGTGGAATAAAGTTCACTTGAGAGGAAGAACCCTGACAGCTAAATGATTGAATCATTTCATCCAAACGACAGCAACTGTCTCTCGACAGGGCTGCTCAGAAAATGCAGTACACAATCCTGCACGTCTGCCGAGTTCTATACCCGGTTTCTGTTCTTGTCAGACAGGATCAAGAAAAGTGCACTGCGGAGAATTGAAGCTTTTGATCACTGACTAAAAAACTACCTCGATTTATCTGACAAAAAAAACCTCTTTGATTTTGGCGCTCGCTTCTGATAAGCGCACTAATCGACAGATCTTGCGAAAAATAGCCCCTTGCGGAAGACACCTGCGACTATGTTGAACTTTTCTTGTAAGACTTTCAAGATTCTGCACGCAAGATTCTTAGCATTTTTACAAGTCTGTTCAGATCATGAAGCAGATCAGTAAGATCAAGCGCAAGAGATTTGTAAGATGGATAAGACCGTATAGATTTTATGTACGTCGCGGTCTCAAGATCTTATAGAAGGATTGTAGGCGAAATAATGATGCTCTATCCCAGCGCCTAGTAACATACCGTTCCTCTAAAGCCGAATAGCTACAATTCAATACCACAAATTTCACTTACTTTAGCCTTTCCTGCTACAGATGTTGAACAGTCCATAAGTCAACTGACTCCCAGATCATACCGTTAAGTATTTCAATCAGTATGACACAGGAATCCACTGACTATCGGTATAAGTAATGGTATAAAGACCGTTCCAGGCCACATTAAAAAAAAGTTGTTTAAATTAGACCCCCTTGTTAATTTATAAAAAATGTTAAAATTAGGGTCCTCCTGAAATATATAAAATACAGCTAAAATTAGACCCTTGATAACTTATAAAAAAATTGTTAAAATTAGACCCCCCTTGATAACTTATAAAAAAATGCAAAATTAGGGGCCTCTTGAAATTAGCAAATCAAAATGCAAAATTAGGGACCTCTTGAAATTAGCAAATCAAAATGCAAAATTAGGGACCTCTTGAAATTAGCAAATCAAAATGCAAAATTAGGGACCTCTTGAAATCAGCAAATCAAAATGAAAAATAGGGGCCTTCTGAAATTTAACAAAAAAAAAATGAATATGAACAAAAATATTCATTTAAAAATGGAAGATGTAAAAACAAAAGAACCATCAGCCCCTTTATATCCTTCATTATCATATGAAATGGATATAGCAAAACACAAAGATAGAGTTAGGTACATGAAAGATAAGGAAGCGCAACTATTGTTAAGATTAGAACATTATGATAAATTAAGAAAAAGATGGACTACAATTAAGAATGTGGCACAAGGCATTGGTGCATTTTCAACAATTTCTTTAGACGCTCTCACTATTGTCATTTCATCTGGCGTTCTTACAATTCCTGTTGTTGCTACAGCTTTAACAGGTACAGGTGTTTTTGTAACTTCAACTGCAACATTGATAGATAAATCTTTAATGTCTAAGAAACGAAAATCCTTAAGTAAGAAACATGCACATGTCAAAGAAGTATATGATAAACTACATTACTGCTTCCAGAGAGTGTGTGATGACAATGTTATTACGTTAGATGAGATTGAAAAATTTGATCAAATAGCTAGAGAAGCAACTAAAATTCCTGTTAAATCTCAAGACAAAGTAGACAATGAAGCTTTTTTAGAAGAAATAAGAACTTTATTAAAAACGTTAGAACAAAGTTCCATAGAACAAAAATAAGTTGTTCAGTAAAGTGTTTTTGCTGTATCTCTATGCTACCACAAAATTCAAATATTATCTTATAAAATAATGAATACAAATGAGACAAATGAGGCAAAAATAAAACAACTAGAAGAATTAATAAAACAGAAAAATATTATGAAGAAAAAACATAGACAATATCGAATGCTACAAGCTGGCGTATGCTACAATCTGATATGTTAGAAAAAATGCACCTAACTGAACAAGTGAAAACTGATTTTGAAAAAACTATTGCTCCACTCAAAACTCTTGAGAAAGAACTCGCAGTTCATGATAAACGAATTGACATATCTGATCCAGTGCAGAAAATCATCATGGATGATTATGGTTTGTTAGAAGCAAACATAGAAAAGAAATTACCAAAATCTATGCTATTTGAACATTCTACTTCATTTATAGATGGAAAGCCATTTCTTAGATTTTACTTAGGTGGAGAAGAATTATTTATAAATACTAAAGAAAGTTTAATTTTCACACCAGACAAAACAGCTTTCAGTTTAGACAGAAATTTCGTGGATTTATTAAGAGGAGCGGATTTAGATGAATATCATACTTATGATCTAATGAAATTCAAAACTATGTTAGATAAGGTTGGAACTGCAAAAACTCTTAAGCGTTATAAAAATTTGAATGGCTTATTATTCAAAACGTCTAGTACCAGTAAAACAGGAACAAAGATACCAATGTCAAGAACTGGTTATTCAACACCAATGGCTGCTTCTCCAGCAAGAACTGGTTATTCAGCACCGACGGGTTATTCAACACCGACGGGTTATTCAACACCGACTGGTTACCCAAAAACAGGAACAGGACTAAAAGAGACAACGGTTTTCCTGCCCGATGATCCACAAGAATTAATAAACAGATTAGAAATTTTATTAGCTGCAACAAAAGAAGGACATAACTCTAGTTTTAACGAAATAAATGCAATCTTAAAAAGACTATTAGAAAAAGAAAATATAAGTGAAAAAGACTACAAAAGCTTATCTAAATTATTTAGTTAAAAATGTCTTCGAGAGAATTATCATCGGCAGAACTAGAAAAAATTAATAAACATTTAGAAAATTTAACCGAGATTTTGTCCTCATCAAAATTTAGTACGACATCAAAATTTATAGCAACTATTTCCTCGCATACTTGTAGTTTAGATCCTATTATTCACTTAGAACAAGACAAACATTATGAAGTAGCATTAACTAGTTTTTCAACATTTAACACTATACAAAATATTATCAAAGATGTAAATGACCGATTTAAATATTCAAATGACAAAGGTAAAACTTGGAAAGAATTAACTTTTCTTCCTGGATCTTATGAAGTTGAATCGATTTCCAATGAAATAAAAAGACATTTAGGCATTCAATTTAAAGACAAGAAACAATTACATTTCGCAGTTGAACCAGCAGTAAATAAATTTTCTCTTACTTTAGATGAAAATCATCAAGTTGATTTTGATATTAACAAATCTTTATCAAGACTATTAGGATTTAAAAAGAAACTCTATGCACAAGGTTTCATATCAGTGAAAGTATACCTAAAATAACTGAAATAAATTCAATCAACGTTCAATGTGATATTATAGAAGGTGGTTATGTTAAAGGAAAGCTAACAAATAATATCTTCAGTTATCCAGCATTTACAGTTCCGATTGGTTACAGTTTAAATGTAATCCCAAAATCATTAAAATATTTTCCAGTTACAAGAAAAACAATTTTATTCAATTTACTATTAGAATAACAGATGAGAAAGGAAAGGCAATAAATTTTGGAGGCGAAGAGATTATGATAGATCTATTATTACGAGAGGTGTAATTAAAAATATTGACTTAAAAATGAGTGAAAGCAGTTCTGTAAAATATCCACTAAACAAGAAAGTGAAATTCATTCATCATCATAACTTTTCAAATAAAGTTTTATCAGTTATCTGTGGAAGATCAGGTTGTGGAAAAACGTATCTATTATTTAAAATACTCACGACACCAAACTTTTTGGATTATAACAATCTTATCATTTACACAACAACAGCAGAACAACCTATTTATCAATTTTTGAAATATGGTTTTGAAAATAATATCATAATCTTTTCATAATGGTTTTGAACATAATCAGCTATAGCTTCACTGTTTGAAGAATATGAAAAATCAGAGTATGAAGAAGAAATAAGTTCCTGGTGTGAAGAAGCAGCGAAAAATAAACAATTAGTAGAACCCAATAAAAATAAACACATATCGATACAATTAATAGATGATAGTGGTAATATGCAAGACCCTAGTAAACTAAATAAAACGAAAAAACATTGTGTAGTGTTTGATGATTGTGTTAATAACAAAGATCAGGCAGTTCAGAGGAATTATTTTGCAAGAGGACAACACAATAACTGTAGTGTCTTTTATTTGATACAAAGTTTGTATTCACTAGATGGCAGCGTTATTAGAAAGAATGCTAATATTTTTATGCTTTTCGAAATCAATTCAAGAAAACTAAGTGATTTGTTAAGAGACTTATGTATAAGAGATAAAGATGACTTTAAACAATCTTGCAGTCATGCTTGGTCAAACGATTATGGATTTACCACAATCAATATCGACAAAAAGCTGCATGATACAGTTATATAGAACATTTGTTCACAGAGTGAAACTCTGAATCGAACATCTAGTGCATTATAATTCCTCATCCCAGTCTTCACTATCAGTGTATTCAATTATATTACATTCTTTTTGTATTCGTTAAAATATTTCGTCTTGAACATCTCCGTTATAAGGTAGCATAATACCATTTGCATCAGGTGCTTGACGTTTAAGAATATTTATTTGACCCGAAAAACTTTTTTCTTCAGTGTCATTATTTTTATCAGGAATACTAATACCAGTTTCTAAAGATTTTTTCCATGGTTTAGAAACAATTGTTGTCAATGTTTCGCCATAGTATAATTGTATAAAATCTTCTACTTTTACTTTAGTTTTTGTATAGCCAGGTGTAATCCCGTGGCAAATTCAAGCGCAAAATGTGCAACGATGAGTCATCATGCTGACTCAGCCCCCCCGGAAGGAAGTTGCCAAGGATGTGCTAGGAGGAATGGGTCCGAGAGGAGAAAACTGTTCCCTACCCCCCCCCTCTGGAAGGAAGGAAGGAGTTTTCCAGCAAGGGAAGGGAGGTGATAGGAATGTGGGAGGGATAGTGTGAGAAAAGGGTGGGTTTTGGTGGTTTTTGGGATGAGAAAAGTCGGAAATCGACATGAAGGAGGGTTCGGATGGGAAATTGGAGTTTAGATTTGGAATCTACGTGAAATTTGGGTGGGGAAGGAACGCAGGAGGAGTTTTCCTGAGAGGCAAGGGGTGGAACGTCAGAGTTGGAAAAGGGTGGGTGTTGATGGTTTTGGGATGAGAAAAGTCGGAATTCGTCATGAAGGAGTGCTCGGATGGGAAAACGGAGGCCAGATTCGGAATCTACGTGAAATTTTGGGTTATGAAGGATGTTTCCAGCGACATCGGAGAGAAAAAATTTCGAGGACGTCCCCCCCCTCGGCAGCGATCTTCCAACTTTGGTTGTAGGGATCGTAGAAAGTCGTGTGATAGCTCATTTGAAAGCTAAGAGTGAGAAAAATGCAGTGGGAAGCTCAGTTTGGTCCTATTTTCCTGGGTTTAGGGAGGAAAATGGCAGGAAAACGTCAGAGTTGGAAAAGTCAGGTGTTGGATGTTTTGGGATGAGAAAAGTCCTTTTTCGACATCAAGGAGGCCTCGGATGGGAAAACGGAGTGCAAATTCGGACGTTTTGGCCAATGTTGGGTCTAGGAACTTTTTTCCAGTTCAATCGGAGAGAAAAAGTTCTGACCCCCCACCCCCTCGACAGCGATCTTCCAACTTTGGTTGTAGGGATCGTAGAAAGTCGTGCAATAGCTCGTTTGAAAGCTGGGAGTGAGACAAATTCAGTGGAAAACACGGCTTGTTCCTATCTGCCTTTGTATAAATGTGAGAAGTCATTGAAAATTTGGGACATTGGCGAAAAAAACGACAGAGTTAGATTTTTTACGAAAATAGCTTTGGCGGGTGAACCAAGCCTCGGACGGGAAATCAGAGACCAGATTTGGAGTCAGCGTGCCATTATGCATCTAGAGGGTGAGTTTCAAGTCAATCGGAGACAAAAAGTTGAAAAGTTGAGTCTCCACATGAGATTTTTTCCTGAGATTGTTAAATTGTAGCCACCTTTGGCGGTCAATAGCGGAGGATTGGAGGATTGTCTCTATCACGGAGACGAAATGATGAAGGGATGAAACGGGAGGACATTCATGCGCCACACGCTCATTTCTCTCTTCGCTAGTGAACAAGCCCTTGTAATTGTAGTCATAAATTGTATCATGTCGTACAAAAGTTTTACTGCAACACAGGTTGATGTATAGTTAGAAAGTTTGATCATAGCGTTTTATGAAACACACATGTCATAAAATGCAAGCGTTCGTGTAGTCAACTAGTTTTACTGTGACGCACGTTTGAGAAAGCAAAGTTTGATCATCGAAGTTTATTCGTGAGTGT
Source organism: Prostheceraeus crozeri (assembly GCA_907163375.1). Lineage (NCBI taxonomy): Eukaryota > Metazoa > Platyhelminthes > Polycladida > Euryleptidae > Prostheceraeus > Prostheceraeus crozeri. Next base: position 256,894 of record CAJQUW010000623.1, on the reverse strand, counting down.
CATTAGAAAGTGTATCATGGTTTGCAAAGTTCGTGTAGTCGAACAGTTTTACCGCAACGCACGTTTGTAAAAGTAAAGTTTGATCATTGAAGTTTTATGACTGACCGAACTCATCACAGCACTAGAAAGTTTTATCGAAAAGGTTTTACTGCACAGTGTAGATTGTCTTGTAACTTACTTTCACAGTGCTAGAAAGTTTTATCGAAAAGGTTTTACTGCACAGTGTAGATTGTTTTGTAACTCACTTTCACAGTGTTAGAAAGTTTTATTGCAGACAGTTGCCGAATGCTCCCTTATTAGAAAATTCAAACTTCATGACTGTTAGATTAGCTTCATCAGGTTTACAAAAAGCAGTCTTCTACTGCAGTAAGACTGAGAGTTTAGAATGTTATATGAAAACAGTGTTCGCCACAGCGGTAGAAAGTTTTACTGCACTGTGTAAATTGTTTCACAGTGTTAAAAGGTCTTATAGTAAGCGTTGAATGTTTTATAAAACCAGGTAAAGTCTTGTCACAAACGTTGAGTGTGTGAGAGCTAGTTCCATGACATTGGATCGCGTGGGTTGTAGAAGTCCATAATCCAAGGGTAGGCTCCTCTACGGTTGGATTTAGGGTTTTATATCACATGCGTTAACCGTTCGTGTAGAATACGTGAAGCACATGTTCACTTAAAACTCTAAACGCAAACGTTGAAATAAGTTTTGTAAGAAGTCTTTGACAGGCTGTTGTGAAACTTAGCGAGCGTTGAAAAAAGTTTTATGAAATGTTTCTGCAGTCACACTCGTTAGCGTACCAGCTTTACTAAATGTGTTGTTTGCCTTTATCAAATTGAATGCGTGTGTAGACTGCTTTGTAAATAATGACAGTGTTAAACGTGTTTGCACTCTGAATCGACAGCATACAAGTATACACATAACAACAGGTAACATTGTAAGTCTAATGCATATGAGTTAGGAAACACTCAAAGCATGTGTGAGATAAAAATCAACCTGCTAGATGAAGTGAAACACAAAAGTGTCACAACTATTTTGCGGGAAATAAAGGAGAACTGTGACAACGTTCACACTCATCATAGACAGATGAACATATAGTCTAACTTTCTGACGTTCAAATGAAATTCGTAAACATGAACCGCGGTGTAAAAAACTTTATGACAACAACTTTATGTTGGTAAAACTTTCATAGATTGCAGTCGCGTTTAAAGCTGATATAAAGACCTGTAGAAACACATAAGAGTCGATGCAGTTCAACGACTCGACCATTGAACTCACAAAATGAACACGTCTGTGTAGAAAACTCATCAGGAGGAAACAGCAAAGCATGTCATTGAATGATCAAGTCTGTGTCAGTGGAATTATTTCATGAGTATCAAACAGCGAACATTAGGGCTGACCATGAGCATTAAAGGCTAGAATCAAAGTTTGCTTTTCATGTGCATGACAAATGAAACCGTGTCTCATTTCTAAACGAATCGACCATTGATAATGGAATCAACATTGAAACCTGCATCAAGTGATTTTCTGTGCGAATGCAGACGATGTAAAAATGACGCACGGATTGACATTTAACATTGCTTGCAATATTCAACACGCTGCCATTCAAAGTGTTTATCATAAAACCTATCAGTGAAACAGATGTTCCCCTCCTGTACACACAAAGAATCACGCGTTCTTTAGTTCATAAAATCATCATGCACACATACAGCACACTGTTTCACCACATTTCCTCGTGAATGCATCATGAGTTCTTATAAGAACTTCCTTCTAATGCAGCTAAAGCGGTCCCAAGCCCGCCACATATCTTCGGATATGGAATGCAGAGGGGAAGGATAAATGATGAATGGAATGAAGGGAGGCCACCCTTGCACCACGTGCAGCCACAAACACATTTCTATCTTCATTAAGATGACATTCAATCACTTGAATTCTAATGTGAACAACACATCCTTAGATCTCAGTACAGTCAACTCTCTAACGTACTTATTAAACCTATTATCTCTAACTTTACAAACACTGAAAGGATTCTAACATGATTTCAAACTTTACAAACATCAACTTTATTTCTAACTTTGCAAACAGTGAAGTGAATCTGACTTCATTTATATTTCACCTATCTTACAAACAGCGACATGGTTATAACTTTATTTCTAACTTTACAATCATCAACTTTATTTCTAACTTTACAAACGTCAACTATATTTCTAACTTTACAAACTGTGAAGTGAATCTGACTTCATCTATATTTCACCTATCTTACAAACAGCGAATGGTTATAACTTTATTTCTAACTTTACAATCATCAACTTTATTTCTAACTTTACAAACAGTAAAATGGTTGCAACTTTATCACTAAGTCAATCCACTCTGTTGAAACGACAAGAAAACCACACAGCATGTACATGATATGTTATTGAAACCCACACAGCGTTTTTGTTACACTTACAATTCATTTCATGTGTTCTATCCTATACATTCAAAACCTGCAACGACATTTATTCTAGTACACCCGAAATCTATTGACATGTGATACATTACATTAAATCTTCGATATCAAATACTATCATGAAACAACTAGCAGTACTTGACTCTAAACATGTACTGATTCCCACATTTATGACATTAGTAATTTTTCTATCCTGTGTTACTACATGCTCATCAATATGAAAGGCTTGGAGTTACTTAACTCTTAATGTGTCCATGTCAAGCTTTTGGAAATAACTTTTCATGTACAGTTGACATACAATCAATTTCAACGGATGCTCCAGTCATAGCATGTTATTTTTGCTTTCGCACTCATGATGTCATGCTGCATCAACAAGTTGCTTCTATCTAACTTTTACATGAATAAACCAAACGTCCTGATGCTATATGATTAAGTCTCGATATGCTATTGTTGTTTCTTTTAACTATGTCACTGATTCAAACAGTTAATTACACTACCTATTCATTAAACTTTGCAATCTCAATCTTTGCTTTCATCGAATATGATACTCTAATTTACATACAACAACTATGTTATGTGTTCTATCTCATACACTCTACCAGTAGAAACATTCATTCTGTTATATCCAGGAACATGATGTGATAAAATTCACATCATCTGAAAACCCTTTAACAGCGCTTGTCTTCAAACATATGCTGAATCCCACAAAGCTTGTTTGTTGCACTACCAATTCACTTCAATGTGAGCTAATCTTGCATCACTCATTTCATGTAACACAACTTTTCACTATAATTATTCCTACAATGTTACTGCAGTGGTCTCAACACAATCCCTACCATGTATTCTAACACTCTAATCACTGTGCAATGACTGTTGTGAATTGTATCGCATTTATGTACATGACTCGGGCTTGTAAATTCCTGTTACTCAGGTGTGAGAAGGTTATGAGAGCCTAAGATGCTTCAATTGTTCATTTCAATTTACACGAGTAACATTTGATGCTTTCATGTCTAGTAACATGTATGAGTTACTTCAGAACTCTAGTTTAATGGAGACGTTGATTATTCATTCTTAGCTCGCTGAAGATGAATGTTTTTAAAATCATCACAGTGAAGAGAGATTGCAAACTAATGAAGATAGAAATTTGATTTCTGTATACGTTTGGCGTGTGAGTGGCCATCCTTTCATCCCTTTCATCAATTTTCAACCCATCCTCTGAGTTCAACGGGCTTGGAATCGTCAGAAAGTGAAAACACTTTCTGGGCTCATTATGGGTAGCCTCATAAAGGCTGTTTGGGACATTCACTAGCCTCATGAAGGCTGTTTGTGGCGTTCTCCGACTCCTCTCTACTTTTGCTCGAAGATCTCTGTAAGAAAGAAAAATGGTGTTAGAGTTGATTGAGAGGCAATGACGTTCGAGTAACTTACTAGGAATTTTCCTCTTCACTTTTCTCACTGAAAAATCACACAGTCGACCGTCTGCCTCCATACTGATATGAATGCAGGTGACCCCACCTCCCTCGTAGCACTCCTGCGTGGTGTTTAAATAATCTGTAACAGTAGGCACGTCACATACTTGGTTTCTGTAGATTGGCAGGTGTACCTCTACGTGTCTTCTCTTCATTTCCTTGTTGATGTCTTCAGCCTGACTAAGTCTCCTCTTCAGGTCATGATTTTCTTCTCTCATCCCTTGACAGTTCCTCTCTATCACACCAAGTCTGTCAACCTCCTGCCTCTGATGATTCAACTCGGATACTACCTCCTCATAAGCCATCTCCTTCTCCTTCCATTCCCGGCTCTCTTTCATTAATGTCTCCTCTCTCTTCTGCAGCTGTAATACTTCCTCCTGTAAGACTGTCACCGTTCCCACTATAATTTCTAGTTTGGCTATGTCCTGCACCATCTCTTTATTTTGTCTATTCACGACCTCATAGCGATCTTTGAGCAGCATGTAATGGGCTTGCTGTGATGCCTTCGCCTTCAACTCATCTCTATCTAGAGCTCTTGTTTGTTCGCGTATACCACTCTTCTTTGGCGTGGAAGTGTTAAGTGGCTCCTCTACATGTTCAGATGCGTGCTCAGATAAATGATCAGATTCCTGTTTACCACTCATGAAAACGGCTCTCACCTCCTGTACTTCCCCTTCCTCCTCACTGCTGCTTGTATCGCTGAGGAAATGATCGCTCCCATCATCATCCAAGTCGACAATGTGTCTTACAGCCGCCCTCTCCTCCTGCCTTCGTCTATACAAGTCATCAAACCACTTTTGAAGTGGCAGTTAGAAATAGACGCACTAGGACACTGATCATGTCTTTTCCTGAATTCGACAAAGTCAGAGTCTGCTTCCACAGCATGATGGACACATGTCTTTGTTTCAAAGATCTTCTTATGCTCCCCAATGTGTTCCACCTGTTTCAAGTGCTTTTTGTATTCGGTCCCTCTGTATACTTTATCGCATGAACATCTTGTGACGCTGTAGCGCGAAGACTTTGATAAAACCATGTTGAAACTGCGAGATTAAAGTCAGTTATTTACTACAGTTCTCACAAGAAAGCACTGTTTATCAAAAACATGTTTGTAATCAATGGCATAGGACAGACAATGATGACCCTAACCTTAAGACCCTAATGTTAGAAAGTGTATCAATGATACCTGTAAGATCTGACTTTAAATCTCTAACTTAGAACTTTGATAGCAAACGTCAGACGACTCACCGTTGAAAGGAGGAAACAGGAGTGAAATTGGCTAGGGAGAAGCGCCTTACATACTTTTCTCTCACAAAGACAGAATATGCCAATCTCCAAATTTGGTCATGTCTCCTTCAAACGATTTCATCTCACCATATTTGGAATCTCAACCGCTGATTTTCCTGACTGAAGCAGGGAGTCAAGATTACCTTAAATGGACATTCTAGCTTCGTTGTGACGGAATGGGAATGACGCGCGACTCATGTTTTGTGATAGCGGTGTCTTTATCCTGAGTGGCAAGTTTGTATGACCCTCAAGTGAACTGAATGCATACGAAGATAAAAAAATGAAAAGATTGAATAGTTCCTAGCGTGCAATAAAATAGATGGAATGACAAACGTACAGATGCTCACAATGATACTTAGGGGCTTCACACCATTTGAATGCTTTCTTATATCATGCTCACTTTCGAAGAGGCTTGATTCAATGTTTCATTCGAAGGATGCTTCGAAGTTCAACACTGCATTCCCATGACATTTCAACTTTGTGTGTTTATACAAGTGTACAAGCTTTCACTGGATTCTCATCGTCTTATAAAGTGTTCGTTTACGCAGCGCATGAAGTTATATCTCTCAATAATGTTGAACTCAATCTGTCACAAACACATTGTCACTCTAACCATGACTGGAATAGAGGTCTTCCATATCAACTTTATTTCTAACGTTACAAATGCTGAAAGGATTCTAACATTATTTTATACGTCCCCTATCTTACAAATACTGAAAGGATTCTAACATGATTTCAAACTTTACAAACATCAACTTTATTTCTAGCGTTACAAACAGTGAAATGCTTGTGACACTATTTTGTACTTTAACTATCTTACTAACACTGAAATGATTCTGACAAAATTCCTAACTTACAAACAGTGACATGGCCACGACTTTATTTTATACTTTGCCAATCTTACTAACACTGAAATGATTCTGATATTATTCCTAACTTTACAAACAGTAAAATGGTTGTAATTTTATTACTAAGTCAATCCACTCTGTTTGAAGCCCAACTTTATGTGAAAAGAAAACGACACAGTATGTACGTGATAGGTTATTGAAACCCACACAGCTTTTTGTTACACTAACAATTCAGTTCAATGTGAGCTAGTCTTGTGTCACTCATTTCATACGACATAACTTTCACTTTACATATTCCTACAAACATACTACTATGTGTTCTAAACTTTATCAGATGGCTTTCACTTCTATCTCACACTTTCTTCATCATCCATCCAAGTGAATGAAATTGATGATGCATTGTGTGACTAAACGCATTGAGTCACATTCTACACGAACAGATATTGCTAACATGGATCATATAAAACGCTAAGTCTTGTCATAGGGTTGACTAAGCTATGGACTTTGTGATTTATCTATGTAACTTACACTTTTAAAACGCTAAATCCTGAAATCTCAACACAGGGACACCTATCCTACGGATTTAGGGATTTAGGAGTTTCGCTGTATAATTTAGTAAATTTATATCTCTGTCAGCATACGACTTTTAAAATACAACCCTGACTGATGAATGATGTTCATATATTACTAGCTTGGATAATAAGAAACTTTCCTGTGTTGACTATTATATATTTTCCTCATCAACTCTTTGCACACTTATGATTCCAATCACTAAGATACATGCAACGCTTCTATTGAACATGCATCAATTACCTTTCAGCTCACCACATCAAATGTAAAGTGTATAACATAATGAGCATGTAACTATCTCTCATCAACGATATGAAATCTGTCTTTTCACCATGAAAATTAAGTCTTGCCTTCAAAGTCATTTTATAAAGCGAACATGTGCATCACGTATTCTACACTAAAAGAGATCGTTCATTTGTGTTATCCAAAGCCCTAAGTCCCTAAATCCAACGGTAGGTAACCCAATGATGGACTTTAGCAATTTAGCTATGTCATTCACCAATGGCTAAGTTAGTAAATGCATGTATACACTCTACAACAACAGTTATCATTGATGTACGTTATATAAAGCGCTAAATCTCTAAATCCAACCGCGACTGTCATTGCCTGCATTACTATAGAACATGTTGCTCTGATGATTCTTCCACAACCCTTAATATTTCCATTTGAGGGGTAGTGAAGAAATAAATTCATGACTTCAGGCCAAATCCTCTCTCTACACACGTTTATATTTCACACCATGTAAAAAATCCTTGCTACTTATCATAGGGGCTTTAAAACTTTAAACATGATGATTTCATGGCAGTTAGGACTTTGAAGATGTGTGTTGGACAAGTGTAACACTTGTCATGAAGTTGCTTTCTCATCAGATGAATTTAATAAGATCTCTTCATTTCTAAGAAAGATAAAAATCCTTAAATCCAGTGTCTGTGTGTGGCACAGTCTGTAACTTTTCTTTGTTAATAGGATGGCCTCCAACGAATTGGTGACCGGGCCCTTTGAAGGACCGATGAAATACTTCGATTACTCGAACTATTCCGGACGCTGAGTTCTTAGCAACGCCAGATATTCTAGCGCCATATCCCTAAATAAAGGGTTTTCCACAAGCTCATGTGGAATGAGGTGGACGGGGCAGCGAATTGCTTCGCCTTTCTCTACCTGCAAAGCAGCCAGGAGAAAGACTTTCCCCATCTTCACTCTGCATCCACAGCGGAGCTCAAGGGTTCGGCTCATGTCAAAGAAAGCGATATCGAACGACATTGCATCAAACGACTTGTATTTGATGAATGAGTGTGAACGTCTCCCTTATATTTCTCCAACATTTTTGTAACTGGCTAACAAGGCATTGAAGAATTGAACAAATCGGCAGTGTCCAAGCTTTAGCAGCAAATGGTTATTTGCGCGCGCGGAGTGCACAGTAACGAATTGTCAAAGTGAGAATCCTTTCAGTCGCCCACGATAATCTCTCCGGTGTGATAGCAATGAGCTGTGTGGGAATCAGCTAGGTGGGAGGTCTGAGATGACGATACGCTCCTGTATCCTTGCTCGTGGGACAGATGCGATAGATCTCTGTTTAATGTGACAGACGGGTGCCAGAGAGAGAGAGAGCGTAAATCTTTGTGTTCTACTCTATCTGCTGAGGGGCTAGCGCGACAGACAGGCGATAGAGTGCACTCGTGATTCTTTGTGTGTACAGGAGGGGAACATCTGTTTCACTGATAGGTTTTATGATAAACATTTTGAATGGCAGCGTGTTGAATGTTGCAAGCAATGTTAAATGTCAATCCGTGTGTCATTTTTACATCGTCTGCATTCGCACAGAAAATCACTTGATGCAGGTTTCAATGTTGATTCCATTATCAATGGTCGATTCGTTTAGAAATGAGACACGGTTTCATTTGTCATGCACATGAAAAGCAAACTTCGATTCTAGCCTTTAATGCTCATGGTCAAACTTTGATTCTAGCCTTTAATGCTCATGGTCAGCCCTAATGTTCGCTGTTTCATACTCATGAAATAATTCCACTGACACAGACTTGATCATTCAATGACATGCTTTGCTGTTTCCTCCTGATGAGCTTTCTACACAGACGTGTTCATTTTGTGAGTTCAATGGTCGAGTCGTTGAACTGCATCGACTCTTATGTGTTTCTACAGGTCTTTATATCAGCTTTAAACGCGACTGCAATCTATGAAAGTTTTACCAACATAAAGCTGTTGCCATAAAGTTTTTTACACCACGGTTCATGTTTACGAATTTCATTTGAACGTCAGAAAGTTAGACTATATGTTCATCTGTCTATGATGAGTGCAAACGTTGTCACAGTTCTCCTTTATTTCCCGCAAAATAGTTGTGACACTTTTGTGTTTCACTTCATCTAGCAGGTTGATTTTTATCTCACACATGCTTTGAGTGTTTCCTAACTCATATGCATTAGACTTACAATGTTACCTGTTGTTATGTGTATACTTGTATGCTGTCGATTCAGAGTGCAAACACGTTTAACACTGTCTTTATTTACAAAGCAGTCTACACACGCATTCAATTTGATAAAGGCAAACAACACATTTAGTAAAGCTGGTACGCTAACGAGTGTGACTGCAGAAACATTTCATAAAACTTTTTTCAACGCTCGCTAAGTTTCACAACAGCCTGTTAAAGACTTCTTACAAAACTTATTTCAACGTTTGCGTTTAGAGTTTTAAGTGAGCATGTGCTTCACGTATTCTACACGAACGGTTAACGCATGTGATATAAAACCCCAAATCCAACCGTAGAGGAGCCTACCCTTGGATTATGGACTTTTACAACCCACGCGATTCAATGTCATGGAACTAGCTCTCACACACTCAACGTTTGTGACAAGACTTTACCTGGTTTTATAAAACATTCAACGCTTACTATAAGACCTTTTAACACTGTGAAACAATTTACACAGTGCAGTAAAACTTTCTACCGCTGTGGTGAACACTGTTTTCATATAACATTCTAAACTCTCAGTCTTACTGCAGTAGAAGACTGCTTTTTGTAAACCTGATGAAGCTAATCTAACAGTCAAGAAGTTTGAATTTTCTAATAAGGGAGCATTCGGCAACTGTCTGCAATAAAACTTTCCAACACTGTGAAAGTGAGTTACAAAACAATCTACACTGTGCAGTAAAACCTTTTCGATAAAACTTTCTAGCACTGTGAAAGTAAGTTACAAGACAATCTACACTGTGCAGTAAAACCTTTTCGATAAAACTTTCTAGTGCTGTGATGAGTTCGGTCAGTCATAAAACTTCAATGATCAAACTTTACTTTTACAAACGTGCGTGGCGGTAAAATTGTTCGACTACACGAACTTTGAAAACCATGATACACTTTCTGATGACACTCACGAATAAACTTCGATGATCAAAATTTACCTTCTCAAACGTTCGTCGGGGTAAAACTATTTGACTACATTAGCGCTTACATTTTATGACATTTGTGTTTCATAAAACGTCATGATCAAACTTTCTAACTATACCTCAACCTGTGTTGCAGTAAAACTTTTGTACAACATGATACACTTTCTGACAACCCTCACGAATAAAACTTGAGTGATCAAAGTTTACTTTTACAAACGTGTGTCGCGATAAAATTATTTGACTAAACTATCTTTATAAACCATGATACACTTTCTGATGACACTCACGAATAAACTTCAATGATCAAACTTTATTTTCATAAACGTGCGTCGCGGTAAAGCTATTTGACTACACTAACGCTTGCATTTGATGACATCTGTGTTTCATAAAACTTCGATGATCAAACTTTACTTTCTCAAATGTGCGTCGCGGTAAAAACTATTTGACTACACTAACGTTTACATTTCATGACATTTCTGTTTCATAAAACTTCAATGATCAAACTTTACTTTCACAAACGTGTGTCACAGTAAAATTAGTTGACCACACTAACGCTTACATTTTATGACATGTGTGTGTCATAAAACGCTATGATCAAACTTTCTAACTATACATCAACCTGCGTTGCAGTAAAACTTTTGTACAACATGATAAAGTTCCTGACTACGTTCACAAGAGCTTGTTCACTAGCGAAGAGAGAAGTCTGTGATGTGTTGCATGTGGTGCAAGGGTGGCCTCCCGTTTCATCCCTTCATCATTTCGTCTCCGTGATAGAGACAGTTCTTAAAAGAACTTATGGTTCATTCTTGCATGGTTGGCCAAGTGTCGGGAGACAAGTGCAATGGAGATTTTATGAGGCAACCTGTGGCAGATAGCTAAATGTCGCCCTGGCGGTCAGAGTACAACGTTGAGACGAAAGGCAACCACTTGGAAACATGACGCAGAGAGGTTTCACAAGGATTACCATTGCCCACGTCTCGTGCAGTACTCATCGCTACGGACTTCACCGCTGTTTCGAAAGAACGCCCACCCACAGGAAGTATCACACCGAAAATCTCCATGACTTTCACCGTCCATGACTTGATCACCAGACATGAAAACCGGTAGAGTTGGTAAGAGGTTGACTGACTTTGATCAGCTTGATAGCAAGCCGTAGAGAGCTTGATTCACCAGCGTTTTGCAATGGAGATGTTTAGAGGCCACCCATGACAAGATAGCTAAGACTCAATTGATTGGCGTTCAAAGTGCTACGTTGAGAACTGTGTCAAATGCCCAACATAAGACATGAGTTGCCCCAGCGGTTTCGGTCTAAAATATGACACACTCCCTTGCCACACTTATCACTACGGCATCGTCCGCCGTCCCGAAGGAACACCCTGTCAGTGGAATATTACAGCAAAACTCTTCGTGTCTTGCTCGATTTCAGTAAAAAGCTGTTTGGTTCATGAGAAGACTGGCTCAGACATCATTAAAAATCCTTTCATTGACTTCAGCAGGGTCGAAAACTTCCAAAAGTAGTGAATTTAAATTTTTCAACTTTTTAACACTACTTATGAAATTTTATAAGTAGTCTATCACTTAGTGCAGGTCAATAGCGACGGAACCTTTTTTGAATCAAGTCAAACGGACTTGTAGAAGCAAAGTTACAAGCCTTTAAAGTTTTGGAGTCTTTTATGGCCTGGAGACGAAGGCCATCTCCTGACGAACCTCTAAGTCTGACGCCTTAGCTGACTTCAGCAATGAAATTTTCTAAGTCGGTTTCTTACCCGGAATTTGGAATGTCCGAAGCTATCATCGGAGCTCAGAGAGATGACCTACCGTTGACAATCGCTCTCCTCTTAATGAAAAGTCTCTGTCGGTTCCCCGCTTATATAGTTTGTGGCGATCAGCTGATGACGTAATATCCATCATCAAAAAACTTTAAACCCGTATATCTCCGATTCTACTGCTCCGATTGACTTCAAATTTTGACAGTCATGTTTTCTGGCTCTCCCCTTTCATTTAAGCCATCCCTCGACCCTCTACGATGACCAGGAGCCGAGCTGAAAAAACTCGGTCGTTTTTTCAAAAAGTTCCAAAGTCTTGGAAAATGTGCAAAAACTCGATTAATGTCTTGCAACTGTCTTGAAACTCGAATCTGTCTTGCAACTGATTATACTCTTTCATTAAATCTATTAAATTATTACTGCCAGATAAATAGCGTTGTAATATTGCTATCAAGATGTTACAAAATGGAGATTCGTAATGTCTTATATTTGCCGACACTCTTCCACCTTTAACAGATTTTCTAACATAGTTTCTAGTCCATAAATCAGTGTGTGAGTGTATAAGTGTATTGTCCTCTCGTACACTCTTCATCCAACCATTGAAAGTTAAAGCGGAGGATGTTAAACTAGTAGTTATGTCTTCACCAACTAATTCTTTCATAACATTATTATACTTGTAGATACAAAATGCTAATGAAAGAACATCGTTAATTAAATACGGTTTCCACTCATGTTCTTTTTCTTTATAATTGTCATGTGTAATTTCACAAATTTCATTATTTAATTTACACATATTGGTAGGAATTTTAAAAATTTCACACCATTTGGAAAGACCCGTTTTCACTTGTTGATGACTACATTTCATTACAATAGTTTGTAAAGGTTTGCTTGGTTTTATGTTTCTTTTAGTACCCTCATTTAGTTGCTTAGATCTAAAAGATTTTTGAATATATCTACTAACACTTTCCGTTGTATAAGGATTTTGTAAAGAAGCGGTGAGTATTCCTCTTGAAGTTTTAAGAGGTGGTTTGGATAATTTAAAATTAGATTTTATAGGAAAATAGGAATCAAACCCTGATGAATTGTGAAATATCAAAGTTATTTTCGAATAATTAAATTCTGCAAGAGTTTTAAAAAATTGGTGTATTGGACATTCATCAGTTCTCGTAAATATTTTCACACAATTTTGAAGTTTGTTAAGTTCTTGTTCAGTTAAGTTATTGTAGTCACTATCTGTTTCTTAAGTTCTTTGATTTTATTTTCATCCTTACTACTTTTTATTTTAATCATATCACTTAACAATCGTGTGTCTACTTCTTTAAATCTTCGCTTCGGTAAGCAACCCATGAATTTATTGAAATTGACAGCACCTAAAGCATGTGGAAAAGGATGAGCTGTTGGACAGCGAGGATCTGGATAAGTTTCAAGATCCCATATGTATGTTGAACCATAGTGAATTGGTTTCTTTATTATGGTTTTATACGGAAGTGTTGTTAGATTTTCATCAGTAACAGTTTTATATATTGGTTTGAAATTATTTTCAATTTCGCAAATACCTTCTGCTTTGGAGAACTTATTTATTAAACAATAGTGACCTATTCTTGAACCTTCATGAAAATAATTATAATAAACATAATCATGAATAGTTGTAATGCCTCTAGGATTTAAATGGCGATTAGTAGGGCTGTAATATTAAACACATTCTCCAAAGTATTTATTGAGTTAAGAAAATTTGCAGTTTGACATTACTCCTGTTCTAGATGTAGCTTTCTCTTTATTTAAAAAGTCATTAAACATCTCATATATCATTTCAACTTGTTCTGGATTGAAACCACGTAAAACATTATAACATTTTATAAAGCAGAAATCTTCCGACGGAATATAACAATATTGACCGATGTATTCTTTGATTCTATATTTGATGTTAATACCAGCACCTCTATGTGAACCTTGTACTAACTTTATTCCAAAATCTTCGTATTTGATACCACCTGTAAAAATCCATTCATTAGTATCTGATTTCTCTTCTAGATTAGAAAACCATGTTTCAAATGAATTTTTCTTATAGAAGGTTGCGTAAAAGTTTTCTATTGTAGTTTCATCTTCTTTGATTATCACACCCAATAAATTTAAAACTTTGCCGCTTCGTAACAGGTCACGTATATCATTTACTACATTAATAAACAGTTCATTTTCATACGTGATTTCGTTTGGATTAAACAGATTCAATAAATCATCAGCAAGACTATCACTACAGAATATATCAGTAATTGGCGTTGGTAATATTTCTGATGTTTCTAATGTTTCTTTTGTTCTACGGTTCTGTTTTTTAATCCTACGTTTAAGATAACGTTTAAGACTACGTTTAATGCGTTTCTGTTTTTTACTCTTACGCTTACGGTTTTGTAATGACGCAATCTCTGCCTCGAATTCAGCAATTTGTCTCTTGATCAATTCAATCGTATATTCTGAACCTTTCTTCATTTTACCATCCATATTTTTTATAAGAAAAAATTGTTTTTATTTCTACATATATACAGGAATATGTAGTTGATGTAATATTTCTAAATCATACTCTGTTAAGTTCTCTTTAGTAACTAACCACCATAAATTATTGTATGCTAGAAAGACTCTGAAACTTCGTAGACAAAGTGGAAAGTCTTTTATTTTAGTATACCTTCTTATACCGTGTTTTAGTTTATAATCTTTAACGAACTCTATGTATTTACTATGATAATAAAACTGCACTTCTTTCTTCGAATTGATAGAATTTGTGGGATGACGATAATTTGTTAAAACTGGTACGTGATCAATGATATATTCACTCATCATATTTTTAATTATAAATTTATCTATGAAACAAATTATATTTTATTCATTTCATCTATGATTGGTTGTAGGATACTTAGTGTAGTTTTAGCATCGAAAACGAGAGGTTGTACATCTTTCAATAGATCTCGAAAATAATTAATTCCTGTTCGTATAGCATCTATAGTGTATCCGTATTTTCTAATCGTTTAGGTGTTTGAATCCCTAACACATTATTCAGATAATTATCGAAATAGAAATAAAATGTTTCTGGTATGATCGTTAGTGGCTCAAGTGATTCGTTTTCTAAAAAGATAGTTATCTCTTCTATGTTATGTGGCGATAAATTCTTTGCTCCTGCAAACACACTGATATCAAAATCTGATGAATTATTATATAAGTCATGTTCACTATCTAAGAATACATTTAAATCTTTATCATATACTTGCATTTGATTCATAATAGTATCAACACGTAGTATACCATATTTAACATGTGTATATTTACTTAAAAGTAAAGTTAGTTTATAATTTTTCTTGATATCATCAAAGAACGCTGTATTGTTTTGTGTAGTGGCATAAAAGGTTTCATCATTCTCTCTAATCTTATTATCTACGTCAAAAGGCCTTATGAGCTAATACAACTATTCGTATATGATGGTAACGACCTTTTGTAAATATTTCTGATATGTACTTTTGTTTCACTAAACTAGCTACATCATTTAATATGAGTAAAGAGTTCTGTTCATATGTGCCTGCAAAACTTTCCATATCTTCTAACATCTCTAAATCTTCTCTATTATAAACATTTGAATATCCTTGCCATTC
This sequence comes from Prostheceraeus crozeri, assembly GCA_907163375.1. NCBI lineage: Eukaryota > Metazoa > Platyhelminthes > Polycladida > Euryleptidae > Prostheceraeus > Prostheceraeus crozeri. Next base: position 241,488 of record CAJQUW010000623.1, on the reverse strand, counting down.
GTCAGGCTGCAAACAGAAAATATATACATCTTCTTCTTTAAAATGTTCTTGGATGTACTTACGCATAAATGTAGTTTTTCCACTTCCTGTTTTACCATAAACAATAAAATGTAAGTTCTCTTGTGTAGTACGCCTGTGGCTATTCCTTTTTGACGAGATGGGTGTTTCCATCCTTTGAAGTTTTTTGTTTCCTTTTTATAAAATGCAACCTTTATCTGCTCTTGTGTTTGTAAGAAACCTCACCAGTTTAAGAACAGATAAATAAGATAGATGAGAATACATATAGCAATAATTTTTATACAATGAAATTTTAGAAACTCAAATAAGTGACCAAGATCCGAACGTTGAGGCATAGGCGTATATAACTCTTCCATTTTTCTTACTTTTATAAGGAAAAAATGGATCAGACTCCAGACTAGTCCGACACTCATTTGAGTGTGTTATACCTCTCTAACACCTCCGGACTACTACGGACTAGCTAGTCCGAGGCTTAAACGAAGCCAAGACACTCAAGTGAGCATCCGACTGTCCGAGGCTTAAATGAAGGCAAGATACTCAAGTGAGCATCGTACTGTCTGAGGCTTGGAAGAGGAATACAAGTAACTATATGGTTACGACCACTAGACTATTGCGTGCTATTTAGTCTGAGGCTGAAAAGAGGAGAAGAGAAGTAACTATATGGTTACTACCTCCAGACTATCACGTTAATCTAAGTGTATCATTTTTATTAAACTATCCTCTATTTATTCTGAGGCTTAAAAGAGGAGAAGAAATTCAAGTGACTATATGGTTACTACCTCCGGACTACTACGAACACAAAGTTAATTACACATGACAAATTGTTACATGTCGTGCGAAGTTTCTCTTCATTACAACTTTGTTACAGTTGTTAGATCTCACTTGTGCTTTTAAACATTCTTTACATTGATATTTACTATCATAAATTCTGTTTTGGGTTTAAGAATTTGACAACTAGTACATTTACGTGTGTTAATCATACATGAATTAGAATGATTAGTAAAACCCTGAGCAGTGAAAAATTTCTTACAATTCAAACATTGTCTATCTTTTATTTTTGGTTGTGGAGGTAATTGACATATTTTTTGATGACGTGCAAGATTCTTAATTGTCATACTTTTCCCACATTCAGTACACATTCTTTTTATTGGTTGTGACTCTTGTACTATTTGTGGTTGTACCATTTCTTGTTGTAGCATTGGTTGTTCTAGCATTTGTTGTTCTACTGGTTGTACTGGTTGCATAAGTTGTACATGTATTGGCTGTAGTGGGTGTAGTGGGTGTAGTAGTTTCATATGTTTATTTAATAATGCTTTATTATGAAAAGATAAATTACAGACTTCGCATAACATATTTTTAAACAGAAAAAAATGATGTTAACAAATGTTGGAGGATGTGCTTACATTCCAAATAAACAAGAATCAGAAATGGAACTAGAAAACTATATTATGAAAACTGGAGACCTTTTAACAGGTCCGTTACATCTTTCTATTCTTCCACAACAAAATACTGAGTTAACAAATAAAGAATATGTTGATAGACAAATAAATGTCTTGAAAGAAGAACTGACTCCACTAATGAAAGAAACAAAGCTTCTAAAGCAGAATGACAAATCATTAACAGAAAAGTTATCGAAACTTGCTGAAAAGGATAAAGAGCTAGAAGCAGAAATATCAAAACTTGATAAAGAGCTCGAAGCAGAAATATCAAAACTTGATAAAAAGGATAAAGATCTAGAAGCAGATATATCAACACTTCATAGAAAACTAGCGGAACAATCAAAGATTTTAATATTACTTCCTATAAATTTAAAGTCTGCCATTATAAAGAATACAAATCAAAATAAACAACAGAGTTAGAAAAAGTTACCGAAAAGGATCAAAAATTATTACAACAGTTCCGACAGTTGCAACAGCTGCAATCTACATTCCAAAAACGTGTTGATGAATTGAGTACCAGAATTACACAACAAGCGAAGTTCAAGAATAGAATGATAAATGAAGTGAAAACACTTAATCAAAAGCTTAGTGAATTGAAGACCCTTAAAATGAATTTAGAAAATGAAATAAAGAAAAATTATAAATGAAATAAGGAAGATAAAGAACAGTTGCATGTTGTTAAAGTTCAATTGAATGCTCTTAAAACGACGTTGAAGATGAATCAGGAGAAATGCAAGTTAATAGAAAAGAAATTAAAATACATCACACGCTGCTTGACGCAATAGATGAAGTGCAAAAGCACATTAATAAAGTAATCACGCGGTTGTTGTCCATTCACACACGTAAATCTTAATCACAAACTTAAATTTAAGCTTAAAAAATGTCTGTGATTTATAATCATAATCTTAAATATTTTGCGTCTAATCAAAGGATAGCAAATGAACCACGTATGAAACCTGTGTATCATTATGACAGTGTAGAAACAATTCAAAAAGAAGGAGATGGCATATTTTCTGGTATAGGAAGTATCTTTGACTTGATTAAAAATTATGAAGATTTGATTACCTCTGCTGCTAAAGGAGCAGCTGCTATAGGTAGTACAGCTAGTGTAATAGCGAATGCTGCTAAGTCACAAAACGAATTAAAACAGCTAGAAGCTATTCGCAAACTTAGTGTGATGTATTTGATATTTGTTTATATATGCTATGATAAATTGATCACAACTGAAAGTGATTTTGATGTGCATGTTTCACAACATATAAATACGCATCCTCGTGACAACGCTCGTTTTCACCTCGTCCATACATATAGCACATATGGCGACGAATTGACTGTTCTTTGACGAATTGAGAAGAAACTTCAGTGATATATCAATGTGGAATTCAGAATTGAGCCAATGCCATGGCAGCGCGAAGCAACCAACGACTGGCAAGAGAGATTTGAGGCTTTGGCAAGAGCGAAAGGCGTTGAAGACAATGAAATTACTGCGAAAGAGCCCACGTCGAAGATGACTGACTTATTCTTGACTGTTGTATGGAAGGACGCGTATTCTGAGATTAAGACACTGTTGGCTCCAATTTTGCCTTCAGCCCGGAAATATGTTGATATAAAGAATTCTATCGAATCGCATTTACGTCCGAAGACGATAGAGATAGCGGAGCGGTATAAGTTCCATTTGATCAGACAGGATCGTGATGGTGTTGCTACTTACGTTAACAAGCTTAGGAAAGCAGCTGAAACTTGCAATTTTGGTAAGCAGCTGGATTCCATGCTTAGGGACAGATTCGTGATGGGTCTGAGTGACGAAGCTGTTTTGAGGAAGTTGTTACTCGAAGAGAGACTGACTTTTGACAAAGCGGTTGGTATAGCTGCAGCGTCCGAGGAGGTTGCAAGCTGTCAAGCAGTTTTACGTCCACTACAGGTCAACCGTGTCGATATGAGTAAAAGAAAGCCATTTAAGCCCAATAGGCCTAGGCAAGTCCATGATGTTCCAAAGAAGTTTGAGAAACAATCCAATTCTGCTACTCATGATCCGAATCTTTCATGCAAGTTCTGTGGTGCTTGTCCCGCATATGGCAAGGCATGCAGTCTGTGTAAGAAAATGAACCATTTTGCAAAAGTATGCATGAACAGAGTGAAACTGATTTCTGATGTTAATAAAGTTCGAGAAATGCCTACTTACTCTAACTACCAAGCAATGCCCGAGTCCATTTTGAGCGTGAATTCAGGAGATGGAAGTTCCAAAATTATGGTAGATGCAAGGATTGATGGAATAGATTTGGAGATCCAAGTTGATAGCGGTGCAGTCATATCCTTGATACCTTGGCACTTTGTGAGTAGATATGAGAATTTGAAGTGTAAGGCTGTTGATTATCGCTTGTCACTATCTTCTTACACTGGTGATGTTGTCAATATTATTGGTTTATAGAAAAATGTGATCTTTGAGGTTGGTCAGAAGCGAAGTGAAGTTGATTTCCACGTGGTTGAGAGAGGTGACATTGTTTTGGGAATGGATATCATAAATCGAATGAGTTTATTGAAACTGACTATTAACCAAGTGAGTTCACCACTTGTCAAGTCCATTGAGATTAGGTCAGGTGCTACGCCAGTTTTCATGAAACCACGCAAGTTACCGTATGCGTTGGAAGAACCAGTGAAAGATGAATTGAGCAGACTATCCAAAGTTGGCATTATTGAAAAGGTTGAAAGTTCTGAATGGGCTACACCGATTATCGTTGTGCATAAGCCAAATGGAAAAGTTCGCATCTGTGGCGACTACCAATCTACGATCAACCCACACATACCTTCAACCATGGTCCCAGGATTAGAAATTGATGATACATTGAGCAAGCTAGGAAAATGCAATTTGTTTTCGAAAATTGATTTAACAGATGCGTACCTGCAAGTAAGGCTTGATGACTCATCTCAGATGCTTACTGTGATTTCCACACCTTTTGGATTGTACAAGTACAGATCTCTTCCTTTTGGAGTAAAATCTTCACCACACATTTTCCAGTCGATTATGTTGGAAATGACCAGGGATTTACCTCAAGTACACTGTCATATGGATGAAATTCTGATAGCCACTTTTAGGTCTGATGATCACCAGACAATTTTGACTGAAGTGAAACGGAGACTGTCCGTGAATGGATTTTCGATTAATGAAAGTAAATCGAGTTATCTCCAAACAAAAGTGAGACATCTAGGATATCTGATAGATGCTGATTCTGATTTTTCAGGTCAATCGAAGTTGTTGCCGGATCCCTCTAAGGTCAGTGATTTACTTGTAATGCCAGAACCGACAGATATTGCGGAAGTCCAGAGATTTATTGGATCCGTAGGATTTTATTCCAAGTTTATTCAGAATTTTTCGGACACAGTGAAACCGTTACGTGACATGGTGACCAAAAGAGAATTTAAGTGGACCAGAGATGCTAGATTGTCATTTGAAATCTTGAAGACCGCACTTATTTCAGGCATTCTAAAACCATTTGATCCCCAGGAAGACATTGAGATTGTTTGTGATGCTTCTCCTACTGCTGTTGGTGCTGTTTTGCAGCAAAAAGGTCAGCCAGTGTTGTACATTAGCAAGACATTGAATTCTGCTGAAAGGAATTACTCCCAACTAGACAGAGAAGGTTTAGCGATAGTTTATGCTGTGCGCAGATTGTACAAATATCTGTACGGTCGGAAATTTTTCATTGTTATAGATCACAAGCCGTTAGAATTTTTGTTCAAACCTTATGGCTGTAGAAGTTCTCACGCAAACCAGCGAATTTTGAGATGGTCAATTTTTCTAGGAAGCTATGATTATACGATTGTCGGAAAGCGAACGAATGAAATTCCAGTAGCTGACATGTTATCAAGAATTGAAACCGGATTGCACACTGAACAATTTGATGTTGGTGCGATCGATCTATTTTTTGAACCAGACCAAAATCTTGAGAAAGAAGTTCGTGATTGCTTTGAGTCCTCACAAGAATTTTCCAAGTTGAAACATTTTGTCAAGTTCGGATGGCCAGGAGTTTTAAAACATTTGACTGAAAACATGCGTCCATATTACCATGTGAGAAGTGAGTTGACGTTTCATAAAGGTCTACTATACAGGAAAAATCGTTTGGTCATACCGAGATCTCTGAGAAAAAAGGTTTTAAAAACTTTGCACTCATCTCATCTAGGAATTGTTAAGATGAAGTCGATTGCTAGAAATCAAGTTTGGTGGCCTTCGATTGATCAGATGATTGAAAATGAATGCAGAGATTGTCAGGATTGTAGCAAGATTAAGGTTCAACCGAAGGTTAATGTGAATGCAGATGTCAGTTGGCCAGAGAATTCACACGTTTTTGACAGAATCCATATGGATTACATGGGTCCATTTGAGAATAGTTACTTTTTAGTCGTTGTTGATGCTCATAGCAATTACCCATTTGTTGTAAGAACCACAGGATTGTCAACTCGAGAAACGTTGAACGCATTGAAAAATATTTTTGCGATGTTTGGAGTTCCAAAAACCATTGTTGCAGATAACGGACCTGCATTTCGTTCTGATGATTTTATGGATTATATGCGCAAGAGAGGCATAAGTGTTTGGCATACTCCAGTTGCACATCCAAAAAGTAATGGATTAGCTGAGCGATTCGTAGGGAATCTGAAGCTCCATTTGAAAGCAACGGTAGGAAAGGGAGACATAGACAGTCGCTTGCACAGCTTTTTGCTACAATACAGAAATGCGTCAGTGAAAGGCAATAGAAGTCCTGCAGAAATGGTATTCAATTTCCGTTCGAAGCTGCCCATGAATCTGCTAGAACCGGAGCAACCTGTGCTATTCCAAAACTTCCGTGGCTCCTCGAGTACCTTCGAACCTGGATCGGTGATCTCAACTACTGGATCGACTTGCGTCAATGTGCGAGATGTCGAGAACAAGGTTCATACGAGACACATGGATCAAATCAAGGTCGAACGAATGGATGGAACGAGTGATGTAGACAACGAAACTCGCGATACCGTCACTGGAGCTGGCGATGCAGATAGCGAAGCTGCTGAGACTGTGACCATGACTACAAGCGACATTGCGCAACCTTTGCGTAGATCAAATCGTGTGATTGAACCTCCTCACTTTTTTATGAATGACTAATTGTAAAGAGGGGAGGAATGTGATGTATTTGATATTTGTTTATATATGCTATGATAAATTGATCACAACTGAAAGTGATTTTGATGTGCATGTTTCACAACATATAAATACGCATCCTCGTGACAACGCTCGTTTTCACCTCGTCCATACATATAGCACACTTAGGAATAATGTTAAAAAACTACAAAAAAGATAAAAAAACTCTCCTAGGGAACAAAAAACAAAATTAGCGAGGATGGAAAGTAAACATGATGAAACATCAATTGATGAAATGAGAGGTAATGGTGTAAACAGCGGAGCTGGAATAGCAAAATTCTAGTAGCAAACTGATTTATTTCTAATAAAAAGATATAATGTCGTCTCTGATTGAAAGTAAATTTATATTATACGATCCTCCGTTCGTCAGATACAATCAGAAAAAGAATGACTATATCAGAATTGCTATGAACCCTGGATCTTCAGGGAGAGTGAATACTGGAGGTGATTTAATCTTTGAAGTTGATAATCAATAAAGTTATTTACATCTGCCTGATTCATTTTTACACTGTGAATATTCTCTTATAACACCATTACCTGCTACGGATAACATTACATTAGAAAACAATTTCTTTCCAAGATTATTTATACAAATGCGTTTAGATGTTGCAACACAAAATATAGAAACAATAAGTGATTCGCCAGGTATCATTGATTCGATGCTTCGATTTGTTACAATTGGTGAAAATACTAAAATACATGAAATCGAAAGTTGGTTTCCAGATAATAATGATGGAATAATTGTAGATGATTTAACTCACACTGGAACAGACGCAGCAGGAATTGCGAAGGACGTAGAACAAATTGCAAAACATTTAAATAAAACAAATAATACTGCATATAAAGAAAGACGTAATTCTAATAATAAAAGTAAGCAAAATATTAATTGGTCATTATCTCCATTATTCGGTTATTTAGATTAAAATAAAATATCATGTTAATTAATGTTCAAATTAATAATACATCGTACTTTAAATAATGAAACAATATTTTATGGAAAGGCTGAGAAGAAAGCATACATAAAAATTGAAAAACTTGAATGGTGGATAAAACATATTACTCCTAGTTTAGAGGTTGAAACAACTATTACGAAACGATTAAACACTAATGAACCAATTCCAGTAAGTTTTATGAAACGTATTGCTAGTTCTGTAACTTTTTCTGAACAGAGATTTAACTGGCATTTCACGAGGACGTCAAATACTTCAAGATATTTATTACTCGTTTTTCAAAAGAATGAAACTCCAAGTTTTGATAAGAACAATAGTCCTTTCCATATTAATTCAATTAGAAGTTTACAAATTTCATTAAATCAAATACTTTATCTTATCGATCCATTAAGATTTGATAACACAAATAATCAATTCATGGAAGGATATGATGCTTATAGAAATCTATGTCGAGAATTTGGAGTAGAAGCACAATTAACTCTTGCAGATTGGAAGAATTTATATCCTGTTTTCTGCTTTGATTTAAGTGCTCAATCGGAAGATATTATCAAGAATGGTTGTGATGTAACAATTAATATGGAAAAGAGTAATTCCGCAACATCATTGATGGCTTATGGTTTATTGCTAGAAGACACCGAATATTCTATTGAAATTCTTAATGGAAAGATGGTTAGGATAGGTTAGTAACCTGAACAAAAAGTGATCGACTAAAGCCTCTGGACAAAGTTCTATCGATTAATTAGAATAAATTTTTTATTAAAAAATGGTGCAAGTGAATAATAATAAAACGGTTGAATTAAAACTACGTAAGATCATTGACAAAAATACTCCGAAATCTATTACGATTGACAAAAAGAAGTATTACTTAAGTAGACCAATGACAGCTGGTACTGTCCAGTCAGTAAATAAAAATAAATCCGAGAAGGCAGCATTAGAAGAACAAAAACGTCATAATAGGGAGTTGGAGAAAGCTGCTAGAGGCGAGGGAATAGTAGATAATTTTATTAGTAAATTAAATTTAGTTGATGAAGGGAAACGAGTTCTTAAAAATGTACTACAAAATATTGATGATTTAATTGAAATAAAAGAAACTAAAGATGGTTCTGGAATATATCTAAGTCCTAGCATGGTACGTTAATATTTTATCTTAATAAAGATGTCTTTCGAACAATTTCTAATTTAGATTTATCGAATTATCTCTTAAAAGTACATTCTGGTGGGGACATACAAAAAGCATTAAAAATCTTTCCTGGATATATTTGGAGTAAATATTGAAAAGTCAAAAGAAAAACATCTTCCTGGTCATTCATATACCGGTCCAGGAACTCGATTAGATACAAGACTAGATGAGAATAATAATCCAAAACCAGGTGAAGAACCAATAAACAGAGTTGATGCAGCAGCTTATAGACACGATCTAGCTTGTCGAAATCATGACCTAAAATCTCGTCATGAAGCTAATAGGAAAATGATAGTAGAATTAGATAATATTCAAAATTCTTCCTTTAGAGAAAGAATTGAAAGAATGTTTGTCAAAAAGCTTTACAAGCTAAAATATTGTTCGGTCAGGGTTTAGACAAAACTCATAACACTGAAACTTACGCGTCCGAAATTCACAAGGAATATAGAAAGCCGAAATATCTATTGAAGGTAAAAGTATTTAATGAAGATGATATTTGGAGTGCTGATCTTATTCATATGCCGAATGAGTCTGATTTTAAATACGCATTAACCGTTATAGACTTATATACTAGATACGCTTAGATGAAGCCATTAAAGAATAAAAGTCGCTTATCAGTTAAATATGCGTTTGAAGAAATATTCAAGGAAAGTAATAGAAAGCCAAAGAAATTGTTTGTTGATAAAGGATCTGAATTTTATAATAGAAATGTTAAACCACTATTTGAAACTGTTTATTCCACTGAAAATGCTGGAAAAGCCGTAGTAATAGAAAGGTTTAATAGAACGTTAAAAAGTAAATTATTTAAGAAATTTACTGAACAAAGTAATCAGAAGTGGTTGAAAATATTACCAGGAATTGTTGAGGATTATAACAATAAGATTCATTCAGGTATTGAAGAAACTCCAAAGAAGGCTTCTAACGATCCCGAATTGATACGTAAGAAAGTTTTCGAAAACAATTATAAAAATGAGAATAATACTAGTTTGCAAAAACGTTAGCCGAAATTTAAGATTGGAGATAGAGTTAGAATATTTAGATATAAAAATAAATTTGAGAAAGGTTTTGTTGGTTATTGGACTAAAGAGATATTTGAAGTTTGCAAAATATATCAAACCTATCCGATTACATATGAAATCAAAGATTTAGATAATGAAGAGATAAAGGGTAGATTTTATGAGAATGAATAACAAAAGACTGAACTTTGAATACAAGTAGCCTTCAGCTCTAACATAATATCAAGAAATGGTACTCCTTTTTGCAATTTGTATAAAACATAAATACATAATTGTCCACAGTAAGTTGTTCCAGGTTTTTGAATTTGAAAGGTATTATATACATTCAATTTCCCAGTATTTCTTTTACTTCATTTGTAGGGGGAAGTCCGTATGAATCAAAATAAAAATTAGAACCGTTTTTATTTCTTTGTCCTGCTGACCAATGTACTCTTTTTTGTTCTGATGTGTGAAGATTTGTTACAAAATTCACTTGAGGTACATTTTTGATCAATTGTAATTCGTCTCTCATTAGGACGTGGAAATTTATTATTCCTAATTGATTAGCGAATTTCTTTAGATCGAAATTCGTAGTTGTTTGTTTTCCATATAATTCTAAGAACTCGGCCAGGTCAATGAATCTGGAAGATAGTCCATTGCTCATTTTACATGAGATAAATTCTATTTCAGAAATTTCTCAAAAGAATTGTTTGCCGCCATGAAATGAAGTGGTAGCAGCTGCGACTTGTGGCAGACAATAGCGCTATGCGGGTACAGTATGCTCGGTCGCTTCGTTGGGGAACAAAGGTCATAAAGATTGTCTCTATCTCTCTCTCTCTCTCAGAAACAGCTGTCACCACAACTAGCTTAGCCTAAACAACTGACACGTATTGACAATTTCATTCTTTCTGCGAGTGTCTAGGTGAATATCCTGTTTGCAATTTTGTGAGTTTTCCTGCTACTGCAACAATCAATTTCGTTTCACCTTCAATTTGTTTATCCTTCATCTCTGAATAAGTCATCATCATCAAGACGAAGCTGTGACAAATAATGAGTGCTTCTATTCAAATTTTGTGATAAAATATTTCCACTTATCAAGGACGAGAAAAAAGAAATATTCAAAACTCTTATTGTTAATCACGAATTTTATTTTCAAAAGAAGACCAAACCAGAAGCGGAAGACAAGAAGAACGAGATATTTTCTATAATAAGAGACTCTTTTTTCAATGGACAACTAATCCAACGACAGCTCGACGTAAGTGCACAGGCGACATGCACTATTCAAAACTGTGTTGCAACCCTACATTCTCTAATTTATCAAGAAAAGGTACACAATATTTGTTCCTTATCATTAGCGATTGACCAAGGATTTGTGATAACTAAATTGGAAGCAGTGGAGCATTTATCAATGGTGGCCTTCACTAAAAAGTTGGAAAGTGACTATAATATTAAATTCTCTAGAAGATATGTAACATTTCTAATGAAATTATATCGTCTTTATCAAACTAACGCAAAAATTTGAACATCATCTTTAAGCATATGCTATGTTTTCAAGAACTTGAAATATCTTGAAAATTATTTTGATTTTGAGAAAGAGCAACAGTTGCTTCAAACTACCTCAGAAATATTTTCTTCGCAAGTATCAGGTATGTCATCTATGACTACTGACAAAATGTATGAGTAGCATGCATTAACATTTTATTTTATGAGACGGAATAAGAGAATGGGAATGTCATTCCCAGTTTATAATTGAAACATTGGTTGTTTTTTCTTATTGTTATATTCTGTGACTTGAAATATCCATAACTGTAGCAACAACAGGTATTGTAAGAACGCCAGATGAAATGACAATAGTCAGAGCGCCTAAAGAAACTGCTAAAAATGCTCCAATACCTTGTGTTGCATTCTTAACTATAGTCCATCTTCTTCTTAATTTATTATAATGATCTAGTCTTAACAATAGTTGCGCTTCCTTATCTTTCATGTACGTGACTCTATCTTTGTGCCTTGCTTTGTCTATTTCATATGATAATGAAGGATATAAAGGGGCTGATGGTTCTTTTGTTTTTTCATTTTCATCTTCCATTTTTAAATAAATATTTTTTAAGTAAACATTTTATAATAAAAAAAATCTTATGAATATTTGTATTGCATTTTTATCCATATTCATTTTTCATGGGTGTAGTTCATGTTACAAAATTTCAAAAGGTGACTATTTTGTATTTTTGTGCACATTCATTTTCATAACTGTATTTTGATCTAACTTTTAGGCACTGTCTATTTTTTGTATTTTTTTATTTTTCAAGAGGGTCCTATTTTTTAAATTTATTTTTCAAGAGGGTACTATTTTTTTCAAGAGGGTCCTATTTTTTCATTTTTTGTTTCTTCCTAGGCATGGGATCCGGTGCTGAGCGAAGCGGTGCGCCGGATCCTGTACCCTATACTACTTGAGACCGATACAAGATGATGCGTATGAAATTCAAAAGATGCGGAAATTGCGAGGAACCGTTGGAATCATCATGCAGGCATTGCAACAGGGTGTCGAGTCGATCAGCACTTTCATTGAACGATCGAAGAAGGGTCACTTTCTGTTCTTTTGTTGTCACTTTCGTACTGACGCTTCACTTGATCAGCATCAAGTCCCGAAATCCATTTGCTAGCAACCAACTCATTCAGTGCATGATCCAAAAGAACGAATTTCCGCGCACTTTCCGATCAGGCCATGATCAATGGGTCCAGACATGCAGAACCTTGCACTAGAGGACACTTCAACGGGCACCTTTTCTGCAACCTCAGAAAGATTCCCTTGAGAAATTCTCTGGAAGCCTTCAAGGAATCGATTATTTGCTTGTCAGAGATGCGCGAGCCACACGCTCGAATCGCGGATTTCGCAGCAAATCTAATGTCAATGTCCTTCAAGTCCTTGAAGCTATCTTGAGTCATCGTAATACTCAGTTTCTGAACTGTGGATCGAGTGTTCATGACACTAGGCTGCACGAAACGCTTCAAGAGAGTATCTATGATAATTTCAAAAGCTTCAAACAAGAACGGTGCCATCGGCTTGTCTGCTTGGAATCTGACAAGAAAAAATTTCATGTCTTTGGCGACCGTAACAAAGATGCACAATCTTGCCTTCAGTAGAGGATCTTTCAACATTTTGTACGAGTTCGAATCAGGTTCCTTCTTGAATTTCGTGACATTTTCGACTTAAGTAATGGGCAAAAGACCGTTCCAGGACACCATAAAATTCAAAAAAATAGTATCTTTAAAAACGACTAAATTTATCAATTTATGTCATTATTTCAGGTTTTTAAGACCTAAATTCATGAATTTAGACCGTTCCAGGACACTATAAAATTCAAAAAAATAGTATCTTTAACCTTCGGGAGGTTTAAAATTCGCTATTCCATTTCGTGAAAATCTGGGTCCACGTGGACCCAGAAGATTTATTTTCACAATCAAGCACAATTAGTACAGAAAGTACGAGTCACAGAGTTCGAATGTTCATCACAACAGTGATTCCCACACCGAGCACAGGTTTTTCTCGTTTTCCGATCTTTCTTCCACCCGCAGAGTTGACATCTGTCTTTTTTTCGTGTTGCTCTCTCAACATCCACTTTTGCTTCGATGATTGGCCGTGGCACGTCTTTTGACTCCAAAAATGGCTTGACCAGCTCCTCTCCTAAGCATCGCAGAAATTGTCTTCTTTTGTGAGGCTTGTCTCTTCCCCAATGAGGATCAATTTCGCAATTCAACACATATGCATTTATCCCACACAAATCCAAGAGGTTGCAAAACATGATTGTGTGCCATCTTCGGCTGATGTATTTCACCGTATATGTCGCCACCATTTGGTCAGCTTTATCTACACCTCCTTTGGTCGCATTGTAGTCTTTTATCATTTCTGGAACCTTTCGGTCAGTCTGTTGATCAACAACTGGCTCTTGATGGAAGGTGCTCAAAAGAAGGACACAATCATTTTTCTTGCATTTGTAACTGAGGAGGCATGTTTGATCTTCGAGGTTGAATCGGAAATCTGAAGAGTAAACAGCACGGCCCTGTAGATTCTTCATCTGCGGAGGAACTTCTCGTCTGTTTTTCCTCAGAGTTCCTAACAAAGTCATGCCTTTTGAGCGGAGAGAGCGTGCGAGCTTCAAAGAAGTAAAGAAATTGTCAGTTGTTATGTGTCTTCCAGAATTTTCTAGAGAGCTGGTCAAATCCATGACAACACGTTCTCCAAGTCCGTGATGACTGGGATTGTCTTCTTTGCCTGTGTACATTTGTAGATTGTAACAAAAATAATTGTTGGCATCGCACAACAGCCAGAACTTAAGTCCATACCTTGATGGTTTGCTTGGCATATATTGCTTATATGCACAGCGACCTCTGAAAGGATATAGTTCCTCATCAACGGTAAGAAATGCACCAGGCACATACGATTTTTGACAGTTGTTCGTGAAACCATCCAAAAGAAGACGAACCGCTGCTAATTTGTCTCGCAGTTGTCGAGCAGCCCTTGTTTCAGGATTGTCAAAACGAAGCATGATACGTAACTCTTTGAATCTTGAATGGCTCATTGTTATTTTGAAGATGGGCCTTCCGTGTTCTTTCGACCACAGCTCTTCAGTACTCTCCATGTGAGAACGATACACGCCGCATAGATATAACAGGCCAATGAAGGCTAACATTTCTTCCATCGAAGCGTCCGTCCATGCTGCACCTTTGATAGATCTCCCTCGCCGATTTGTCTCTTTTAGTATTGTCTCCATCATATCGTGATCAAACAAAATTTCCCAGCTATTTATAATAGTATTTGGCGCGCGAATATGCCGCAGAGAGTAACTTGTAAGACCTGGTGCTGGTCTAAGCAGATTCTCTCTTCGCTCCCTGCCACGCAGAGACGCGTCTCTGTTCTTGAGGTAGGAGAGAAGTCCATTGCTCTCCATCAGCGGATGAAATATTCACTTGATTGCCGATTGCTTGGTTAATGGATACGTCGTCATCAGAAGGTGAAATATTGTCACTTTCATCGATATCAGATGAACCAGATGATTCACTGGAGTCCTCCGTGTCATTCGCAGATGAAGAAGCTTCGGGAACGTCTTCCTGCGCGCCCCTCAATAATCTCAAAGCTTCAACTTTTGAGCTCCGTTGTGAGCGTTCCGCCATCTTCGCTCGTAGCATAAAACAGCAGTGCGGTGTAATGACAGAACGGCCTGCCTGCGCGGTCTCATAGCCAAGCGCAGGCAGGGAGCATTGTTCACGCGTCACATCAAAATCGATTTCATTAGTTCGTCACAGTTGCACCTGCGTGCGACAATAGCGACGATTGCAAAAGCTTTGAAGCAAAGCGAAGTTTCAGCTGCGTTATCCCGTGTGTCTTTGTGTGCAGGGAAGGAGTGTGCGTGTGTCTGTGTGCAGCCAATAAGCACTACCGCTATTCCGATGCTTCATTATCTACTGTTTCGCATTGTATCAGGCGAGTTGAGGCGGCCCAATCGGCCTGGGCAGATCGACAAACTAATCGATGGAATCGTTTGCAAGTGCGCCTGTGATTTCAACGTCTCCAAAATCTGACCAGTTGTCAGCCTTTGAAGTGCATGGCGTTAAGGCTAAAAATAGAAAAAATGCTACACATCGTGAGCGCGTGACGATAGCTGCCTTCACGAATATGACGGTCAGGATAAGGCTAAGATATAGCGTCGCTAAGGATACGGGAAATCCTTATCTGGTTTCACGAATACGGGCCTTTGTTATTTGGAATAGCAGTGACTGAATTTCTGCGCTATGACGACCGATGAAACGAATCAGTGTGACTGGGTCCAGCTGGACCCATAGATTTACTAAAAGGTTTGCGATGTATTGCAATTATCTAAACAACAGCTAATACATTTTCACTTGGCAGTTATAATTGACATATCGATACAGATAAAGTCCAGTGATATCAATAATAAATAATGAAAACTTAATAAATAACAGCAAGTGATCTGGAAAAATGGGTCCACGTGGACCCAGAAAACCCCCCGAGGGTTAAAAACGACATAAATTCATGAATTTGAACCCTTTTTCAGGTTTTTAAGACCTAAATACATGAATTTAGTCCATTCAAAAAGTACCGTTTTTTCAAAAATTGGTATTTTTAAAAACGACATAAATTCATGAATTTTAAAACTTTTTCAGGTTATGAAGACCTAAATTCATAAATTTGGGCGTTTTTAAAAATACCCAGCTTTTCAAATTTTTCAAAATCTCAGAATTTGAGAATTACAATTTTCACCCTTAAAATCATGACCGTTCCAGGACACCGAAAAAATCATAAAAGTTAAGAATCTCAAATTTGTGATTATGACATTTTTCATTGCACAAATCATGACTGTTCCAGGACACCGAAAAAATCATGAAAGTTAAGAATCTCAAATTTGTTATTATGACATTTTTCATTGCACAAATCATGACTGTTCCAGGACACCGAAAAAATCATAAAAGTTAAGAATCTCAAATTTGTGATTATGACATTTTTCATTGCACAAATCATGTCCGTTCCAGGACACCGAAAGTCATAAAGGTTGAGAATTTCAAATTCATGAGTTTAGACGTTTTTCAGGTTTTTAAAATATATCATGTGTCTAAAAATATTAGAAGGAATTGGCATATTCTTAACAATAAGTTTAGGAGTATTTACAATTGCCATTTCATCAGGCGTTCTTACAATTCCTGTTGTTGCTACTGCTTTGCACTCAGATAAACACTCAATTGTAGAAAACATCTGCTTCTCGCATTTATGAATAAAAGGCATTTCAGTGTAAAGAGCTGTGACCTCCAACTCAAACATTTGAAAGGAAACAATGTATGAAAGAACAAACAGCTGCTACTACTCTGTGAAACAATGAGATTTTAATTGTACGTTAGGCAAGTTGTTTTAATTCTTGTCAGTGCGTCAGCACACCCGTATGACGTTAAGATATCTGCCAGCTGTACTGTCTTCATTTATCTCTCTCGTCTGTCATTGTATCGTGTGCTGCGCTGTGATCAGTCATGACACAAGAAGTTATCGAAGAGCAGTCAAACATTATTGCTACGTTTCCGGAGTTATTTACAGAAATTTCAAAACGATATATTTCCAATGATAAGAAGGAAGAATATAACACTTTCATTATTTAACAAATGGAGAAATTTCCTTTTATTTTTGACCCTACATTTTTTGATAAGGAAAGAAAACGGAGAAGAAAAGCAAAACGCTTACTCGTGAAAGAAAAGAAAGAAAGAGAAAGGGGCGGAAAGATTGACGACCTTCATCATCAATTATCGACGTCTTTATCTACCCGATATGAATTTGTGGATTCCTTAGAAGACTTTGTTGAGCCTTCAGGAGATACTGATAAAGCCATTGCAAATTTAAATACTCTTTATGTGATGGAGAAGAAAAATAACGTTATTAACATAATGATGAAAATCTACCTGGGAAAACACGCGAATTATTTACTGGAACTGTGTGAAAAGGATAAGGCATACTTTCAACATTTATTGCAAACTAATAACATTTCTTATTCAAGGACTGAAATTGCATTTGCAATTAAATTATGTAAGATGGCATCTATTTTTCCAAAGATTTGTAGACTAAATGTACCCTTACGTTTTTTGAAATCGAATTTATCATTGCTAGAAGATTGTCTTCGGAAATATGAAAGCTTTTGGAAAGAAGCTTAAAAGTAGTAGTAGCTGATTTTATTTTCTTTTACTGGAGAACGAAAATTCCTTGTCCACGGTGTGGACATATTGTTAATGCAATTTGTAATATTATAGTTAATAACCGATTGTTTTAAGGAAGTTGAATAGTAGTAGCTGATTTTATTTTCTTTTACTGGAGAACGAAAATTCCTTATCCACGGTGTCGACATCAATATTTGTAGACTTGTGTGGTTGCATTTTTGTAAATATACATATTGAAATATCCATGTGCTGTTTTTAATTTCTCATTTACGGGAATATAATAGAAACATTTTGTCTTCTATAAAAATGAGTAACATTAGAGTCTTCCTAAAAATATACGGCAAACAAACAACTACGAATTTCGATTTAAATAGAATTTCAGAAGATTGTATTCAAAATATTTATTCAAAATATTTCTTTAAAAATGGAAGAAACAAAAGTGGAAGAAACCTCAACGGGGACAGCGACGGCAACGGCGACGACGAAAATGGAAGAAACCGCAAGAATATATCCTTCGTTATCATATGAACGTAGTTCTACTTTAATGGACATTGAAAAAATGAACAAAGAAGAACACAAAGATAGAGTTAGGTATATGAAAGATAGGGAATCTCAATTATTACTTAGACTAGAACATTATAAAAAATTAAGAAAGAGATGGACTAATGTTAAGAATGTAACACAAGGAATTGGCATATTCTTAACAATAAGTTTAGGTGCTTTAACAATTGTTATATCTTCAGGTGTTTTAATAATTCCAGTAGTTGCTACAGCTTTAACAGGTACGGGTGTTTTTGCAACTTCACTTGTTACAATGTTAGATAAATCTTTAATAACTAAGAAACGAAAATCATTAAAATCTAAGCATTTACATATTAAAGAAGTCTATGATAAACTACATTACTACTTTCAAAGAGTATGTGATGATAATGTTATTACGTTAGATGAGATTGAAAAATTTGATCAAATAGCTAATGAAGTAAATCAAATATCATTTCAATTACAGTCAGAAAAAGTTGATGATAAGAATAAACAGGATGGCAAAATTTCGAGTGATGGTAAAACTTTTAGTGATGGTAAAATTTCTAATGAAGAAAATGATAAAATTTTTTTAGAAGAGCTAAAAACTTTAAGCGAAAATTTAAGCAAAACTTTATTAAACAAAACTTAAAACGAGAAAACTTTAAACGAAAAGATGTCAGACAACAAAGCAATAAAAAAATAATTTGTTCAGGAAAATGTTTTTGTTGTATTCCAATGTTTCCACAAAATTCAAATATTATATTTTAAAAATGGATAAAATTAGAGCTGATAATTTTAAAAGAATAAAACAATTATAAGAGTTAATAAAACAAAGAAATATTATGAAAGAAAATCATCTTCAACATAGAATGATAAAAGCTGGTATTCAATCTGATATGTTTGAAAAAATGCAGCAAACTGAGCAAGTAAAAACTGATTTTGAAAAAACTATGAAACCATTTAAAACTCTTGAAAAAGAACTTACAAATAATGATTAACAAATTGATATAACAGATCCAGAGTACAAAACTATATTAGATGACTATGGATTACTATAATCAAACATTAATAAGAAATTACCAAAATCTATGCAATTTGAACATTCTATTTCATTTCTAGATGGAAAAACAGTACCTAGATTTTATCTCGGACAAAAAGAAATATTTCCACAACCTTTTCGAGGTTTAATTTTTTCACCAGATAAATCTCCTTTTAATTTAGATAGAAATTTTGTTGATCTTTTAAGAGGAGCAAATTTAAAAAATTATGCTGTAGAAGATCTCATAAAATATAAAGCTATGTTAGATAGAGTTGGTGCAGTAAAATCTCTTAGACGTTATAAACAATAGTAGTATAGGGTATAGGATTCGGCGCTTCTCTTCGCTCAGCACCGAATCCCACACCTAGGTAGTTACAAAAAAATGAAAAAATACAAAAAAATAGGGACCCCCTGAAATTTATAAAAAAACAGCTAAAATAGATACAAAAAATGAAAAAATACAACAAATAGGAAAGTACCTCTAAAATCACCAATCCACGGACTAAATAGCTGCGAAAATAGGAAAGTACCTTAAAGTATGACCCATGAACAAAAATATTCATTTAAAAATGGAAGATGAAAAACGCTCAGCACCGAATCCCACACCTAGGTAGTTACAAAAAATAGGGTCCTCCTGAAATTTATAAAAAACATGTAAAATCACCTAATTTACGGACTAAATAGATATAAAATAGGAAAGTACCTTAAAGTATGACCCATGAACAAAAATATTCATTTAAAAATGGAAGATGTAAAAACAAAAGAACCATCAGCCCCCTTATATCCTTCATTATCATATGAAATGGATATAGCAAAACACAAAGATAGAGTCAGGTACATGAAAGATAAGGAAGCCCAACTATTACTTAAACTAGAACATTATAATAAATTAAGAAAGAGATGGACGATAGCTAAGAATGTGACACAAGGCGTTGGTATATGTTTAACAATTTCTTTAGGCGCTCTCACTATTGTCATTTCGTCTGGCGTTCTTACAATTCCTGTTGTCGCTACAGTTTTAACAGGCACAGGTGTCTTCACAACGTCACTTGCAACAGTGATAGATAAATCTTTAATGACTAAGAAACGAAAATCCTTAACTAAGAAACATGCACATGTCAAAGAAGTATATGATAAACTACATTACTACTTCCAGAGAGTGTGTGATGACAATGTTATTACGTTAGATGAGATTGAAAAATTTGACCAAATAGCTAGAGAAGCAACTAAAATTCCTGTTAAACCTCAAGACAAAGTAAACAATGAAGCTTTTTTAGAAGAAATAAGAACTTTATTAAAAACGTTAGAACAAAGTTCCATAGAACAAAAATAAGTTGTTCAGTAAAGTCGACTCTTCAAGTCTCAGCACCTTTGGTGCAATGTTTTTGCTGTGTACCAATGCTACCACAAAATTCAAATATTATCTTATAAAATAATGCAGAGCAATGAGACAAAAATAAAACAACTAGAAGAATTAATAAAACAGAAAAATATTATGAAGAAAAAACATAGACAATATCGAATGCTACAAGCTGGCGTTCAATCTGATATGAAAGACAAAATCCAATTAGTTGACCAAATTAAATCTGATATTAAGAAAGAACTTATTGTTCATGATAAACGAATTGATATAGCGGATGCAGTGCAGAAAACCATCAGGGATGATTATGGTTTATTAGAAGCAAACATAGAAAAGAAATTACCCAAATCTATGCTCTTTGAACATTCTACTTCATTTAGAGATGGAAAGTCATTTATGAGATTTTTCTTAGGTGGAGAAGAATTATTTATAAATCCTAAAGAAAGTTTAATTTTTGCACCAGACAACACAGCTTTCAGTTTAGACAAAAATTTCGTGGATTTATTAAGAGGAGCGAAGTTAGATAACTATCATACTGATGATCTACTGAAATACAAAACTATGTTAGATAAGGTTGGAAGTGGGAAACATCTTAAGCGTTATAAACAATTAGAACACTTATTATCAACATCAACCAGTGTTCCAATAGCAACCAGTGTTTCAATAGCAACTGGTGTTCCAACAGCAACTGGTGTTCCAACAGCAACTGGTTATTCAACAGCAACTGGTGTTCCAATGGGTACTTGTCCGACTATATTTTTATCAGACGATCCACAAGAATTAATAAAGAGATTTTATATTTTATTAGCTGCAGCAGAACAAGGACATAATTCCGGTTTTAACGAAATGCATGCAATCTTAGAGAAACTATTCCAAAACGGCGTTCTAACTGAACAAGACTACAAATATAACTCTAATTATATTATGAACCTTAGCACTAAAAGGACATAAATTTAGTTAAAAAATGTCTTCGGCAGAACTAGAAAAAATTAATAAGCATTTAGAAAATTTAACCGAGATTTTAACCTCATCAAAATTTAGTACGACATTAAAATTTATAACAACTACTTCAACCCATACCTGTAATTTAGACCCTATTATTCACTTAGAACAAGACAAACATTATGAAGTAGCACTAACTAGTTTTTCAACATTTAACACTATACAAAATATTATCAAAGATGTAAATGACCGATTTAAATATTCTAATGATCAAGGTAAAACTTGGAAAGAATTAACTTTTCTTCCTGGATCTTATGAAGTTGAATCGATTTCCAATGAAATAAAAAGACATTTAGGCATTCAATTTAAAGACAAGAAACAATTACATTTCGCAGTTGAACCAGCAGTAAATAAATTTTCTCTTACTTTAGATGAAGATCATCAAGTTGATTTTAATATTGGCAAATCTTTATCAAGACTCTTAGGATTTAAAAAGCAACTCTATACACAAGGTTTTCATATAAGTGAAAATATACCTAAAGTAACTGAAATAAATTCAATCAACGTTCAATGTGATATTATAGAAGGTGGTTATGTTAATGGAAAGCTATCAAATAATATCTTCAGTTATCCAGCATTTACAGTTCCGATTGGTTACAGTTTGAATGTAATCCCAAAATCATTAATATATTTCCCTGTTACAAGAAAAACAATTAATTCAATTACAATTAGAATAACAGATGAGAAAGGAAAGGAAATAAATTTTGGAGGTGAAGAAATTATGATAGATCTTTTGGTTCGGGAGGTATAATTAAAAAAAATATTGACTTAAAAATGAGTGAAAGCAGTTGTGAAAAATATCCACTAAACAAGAAAGTGAAATTCAATCATCATCATAACTTGTCAAATAAAGTTTTATCAGTTATTTGTGGAAGATCAGGTTGTGGAAAAACATATCTATTATTTAAAATTCTCACGACACCCAAATTTTTGGATTATAACAATCTTATCATTTATACAACAACAGCAGAACAACCTATTTATCAATTTTTGAAATATGGTTTTGAAAATAATCTTACAAAATCAGCTATAGCTTCACTGTTTGAAGAATATGAAAAATCGGAGTATGAAGAAGAAATAAGTTCCTGGTGTGAAGAAGCAGCGAAAAATAAACAACTAGTAGAACCCAATAAAAATAAACACATAACGATACAATTAATAGATGATAGTGGCAATATGCAAGATCCTAGTAAACTAAATAAAACGAAAAAACATTGTGTGGTGTTTGATGATTGTGTTAATGACAGAAATCAGGCAGTCCAGAGAAATTATTTTACAAGAGGTAGACACAATAACTGTAGTGTCTTTTATTTGACACAAAGTATGTATTCGTTAGATGGAAGTGTTATTAGAAAGAATGCTAATATTTTTATGCTTTTCGAAATCAACCAAAGAAACCTAAGTGATTTGTTAAGAGACTTATGTATAAGAGATAAAGATGAATTTAAACAATCGTGTAACAATGCTTGGGCAAACGACTATGGTTTTATCACAGTCAATATTGATAAAAAAGTACATGATAGAGTTATAGAACATTTGTTCTCTGACTAGTGTATTATAATTCCTCTTCCCAGTCTTCACTATCATTGTATTCAATTATATTACATTCTTTTTTTATTCGTTGAAATATTTCGTCTTGAACATCTTCTCCGTTATAAGGTAGCATAATATCATTTGCATTAGGCGCTTGACGTTTAAGAATATTTATTTTACCAGTGAATCTTTTTTCTTCAGTGTTATTATTTTTATCAGGAATACTAATACCAGTTTCTAAAGATCTTTTCCATGGTTTATTAACAATTGTTGTCAATGTTTCCCCATGGTATAATTGAATGAAATCTTCTACTTTTACTTTAGTTTTTGTATAACCCTTAAATGTTTTCTTTTCACTAAGTCTCCCTTGTTCATCTACAGTAATACAATATTTTACTTTGGGGGCGATAAACATTGCAAAAATAATTCCACCATTTCCATAATCATTTTTCCCTTGGCATAATTCCCCGCCAACATATCCAGCCGCATCTAATTTATTGAAGAGTTCATTGGAAATGTATATACTATCGGTATCGCTATAATGTATGTGTTTTTCTTTAAAACCATTAATTTCTAAAATAAAGTTGTTCATGATTCTTCTAGAGTGAGCAAGAATAAAAGAACCTAAATGTGATGGCATGAATGATGTCGTAGCGTAGCTGCTCAGATCGTTGGTCGTCGTAGCGTAGCTGCTCAGACCGTTGGTCGTCGCAGCGTAGCTGCTCAGACCGTTGGTCGTCGTAGCGTAGCTGCTCAGACCGTTGGTCGTCGTAGCGTAGCTGCTCAGACCGTTGGTCGTCGTAGCGTAGCTGCTCAGACCGTTGGTCGTCGTAGCGTAGCTGCTCAGACCGTTGGTCGTCGTAGCGTAGCTGCTCAGACCGTTGGTCGTCGTAGCGTAGCTGCTCAGGCCTTTGGCCGTCTTTTCACTGTCTGTAATATTAGCTTTAAGAAACTCATCGTCTTCCATTTCTACTTTCACTAAGAATTGTTCATCATTTACTTTTTCAAAATCTTTTACTTCTTGAGTGAAATTTTTTCTCAATGTATTCTCATTCCATAAATGATATTTAGTGGTTATGTCTTTTTGTACGGTTTTTCCATATAGTGAATTCATTAATAATTTAATTAACTCATCGCCCACAGTGTTTCCTTCTATTTTATATTTTTTTCTTAAATTGAAGAGCTTTTCAATGTATTTGCGAAATGGTGAAATGTGATAATTTTCTTCATAAATTATACCATCTGTAATAGATAATATTTTCCCGCCACATCTAACAATTTCCTGTATGTCTACAGAAGTTAATACATCATAACACATTCCATTCCTAAACCTTATTATTTCTTGATTGCAATTGTTTTCATTCTTTACCTTATCTTTCGCAGGAACTGGTTGAAAAAACATCTCATCAGGATAATGAAACACAACTGTGAATATTCCAGTTTTAGGACGAAATGATTGAGTGTTAAATTGATATAATACTGCTTGTTCTTCTTCTTGTCTAAATTTTCTAGCAGATTCAGCTTTAGGATATTCTGAATGTTCGTCATACATAGCTGATGGATATAAAGATGTTGCATCAAAAGCCATTAAGAATTCATTTCGTTGGTCGAGTAGTTTATGTTTAATTTCTTTACAGAGAGCATTCTTGTCTTGCAACTGATTATACTGCTTCATTAAATCTATTAAATTATTATTATGACCAGGAAAATATCGTTGTAATATTGGTATCAAGATGTTACAAAATGGAGATCCGTAATGTCTTATATTTGCTGACACTCTTCCGCCTTTAACAGATTTTCTAACATAGTTTCTAGTCCATAAATCAGTATGCGAATGAATATTTATGTTGTCTTCTTGTACACTCTTCATCCAACCGTTAAATGTTAAAGCGGAGGATGTTAAATTAGTAGTTATATCTTCACCAACTAATTCTTTCATAACATTATTATACTTGTAGATACAAAATGCTAATGAAAGAACATCGTTAATTAAATACGGTTTCCACTCATGTTCTTTTTCTAGATAATTGTCATGTGTAATTTCGCCAATTTCATAATTTAATTTGCACATATTGCTAGGGGTTTTAAAATTCTCACACCATTTGGAAAGACTTGTTTTCACGTGTTGATAGCTACATTTCATTACAATGGTTTGTACAGGATTGCTTGGTTTTATGTTACGTTTTGTAGAGTCACCTAGTTGCTTAGATCTAGAGGAACGTTGGATATACTTACTAACACTTTCAGTTGTATAAGGATTTTGTAAAGAAGCAGTGAGTATTCCTCGTGATGTTTTAAGCGGTGGTTTAGTTAATTTAAAATTAGATTTGAGTGGAAAATATGCATCGAATCCTGATGAATTATGTGCTATTAAAGTTACTTTCGAATGATTAAAAGATCCAAGGTTTTTGAAAAATTGATGTATCGGACATACGTCCTCTGGGTTTCCCCCGGACGGACATTCATTATGTTTCCTAATAAAGATTTTCACACAACGTTGAAGTTTGTTAAGTTCTTGCTCAGTTAAGGTATTGTAGTCACTTATCTGTTTCTTAAGTTCTTTAATCTCATGTTCATCCTTGCTCCTTTTTATTTTAATCATATCGCGTAGCAATCGTGCGTCTATTTCTTCCAATCTTTGCTTCGGTAAGCAACACATGAATTTATTGAAATTGATAGTACCTAAAGCATAAGGAATAGGATGAGCTGTTGCACAACGAGGATCTGGATAAGTTTCGAGATCCCATATATATGTTGAACCATAGTCAATTGGTTTCTTTGTTATGGTCTTATACGGAAGTGTTGTTAGATTTTCATCAGTGACAGTTTTATATATTGGTTTGAAATTATTTTCAATTTCTCTAATAGCTTCTGCTTTATGGAATTTATTGATTAAACAATAATGACCTATTGATGAACCTTCGTGAAAATAATTGTAATAAACATAACTATAAGGTGTTGTAATACCTCTGGGATTTAAATGACGATTAGTAGCACTATAATACTGTACACATTCTCCAAAGTATTTATTGAATTGGGAAAATTTACAGTTTGCCATTACTCCTGTTCTAGATGTAGCTTTCTCTTTATATAAAAAGTCATTAAACATCTCGATTATAATTTTAGCTTGTTCTTGATTGAACCCACGTAAGGCGTTGTAACATTTTATAAAGCAGAAATCCTCAGAAGGAATGTAACAATATTGCCCGATGTATTCTTTGATTCTATATTTCATATTAATACCAGCGCCTCTATGTGATCTTTGTACGAGTTCCATACCAAAATCTTCGTATTTGATACTACCTGTAAAAATCCATTCACTAGCATCGGATTTCTCTTCTAGATTAAGAAACCATGTTTCAAATGAATTTTTATTATAAAACGTAGCGTAAAAGTTTTCTATTGTGGTTCCATCTTCTTTGTTTATTACACCCAATAAATTTAAAACTTTCCCATTCCGCAAAAGGTCGCGTATATCCTTTACTACATGAGTAAAAAGTTCATTTTCATACGTGATAGCGTTCGGATTAAACAGATTCAATAGATCATCTCCAAGTCTATCATCAGAGAATATGTCGGGAATTGGTGTGCCTTTACTACGTTTACGTCTACGTTCAATTTGTGCATCAAACTCCTCAATTTGTTTCTTTATTAACTCGTCAAGCGTATGCGTTGATTTGTTACTCATTTTACAATTCATATTTTTAAAAGAAAAATTATGTTTTTAATTACATATACACAGGAATATTTAGTTGATGTAATGTTTCCAAATCGTAAACTGTTAATCGCTCTTTATTAACCAACCACCATAAATTATTGTATGTTAAAAATACTCTGAAACTTCGTAGACACAGTGGAAAATCTTTTGTTTTAGCGTAACTTCTTATACCATGTTTTATTTTATAATCTTGCACGAATTGCATATATTTTCGATGATATTGACTTTTAACTGATTGTTTTGAATTTACAGGGTTTGTAGGATGACGATAATCTTTTATAACTGGCACGTGTTCTATTTTGTACTCCATATTTTAAAAAGAAAAAAAATTTACATATTATTTAACTCATTTAATATTGGTTTTATGTCACTCAATGTACTTTTAGCATCATTGACTAGAGGATGTACATTTTTTAGTACATCGCGAAAATCATTAATGCCTGTTCTAATAACGTCTAGTGCATCTCTATTCTCAAGTCGTTCGGGGGTTTTAATTTTTAACATATTATTTAAATAATGATCGAAATAGAAATAAAATGTCTCTGGTATGATTGTTAGTGGTTCGAGTGATTCGTTTTCTAGAAAAATTGTTATTTCTTCTATATTATGTGGCGATAAGTTCTTAGCACTTGCATAGAGACTAATGTCAAAATCTGATGCATTACTATAAAAATCATGCTCAGTATCCAATAGTATATTTAGATCTTTATCATATACTTGTAGTTGGTTCATAATAGTATCAACTCGTATTATACCGAACTTAACATGTACATATTTAGCTAAGGGTAAAGTTAGTTTATAATTTTTCTTAATATCCTCAAAGAACACTGCATTATTTTGCGTAGTTGCATAAAAGACTTCTATGTTTTCTCTAATCTTATTATCTACATCACAAGCTTTATGAGCTAACACTATTATTTGTATATTATGGTGACGACCTTTTGTAAATATTTCTGATATGTCTTTTTGTTTCACTAAACTAGCTACATCATCTAATACTAGTAAAGACTTTTGCGCATATGTTCCAGCAAAAGTTTCCATATCTTCTAACATACATAAATCTTTTTCACCGTAAACATTTGAGTATCCTTGCCATTCATCTGCCTGTAGACAAAACACATGTACATTTGTTTCATTAGGAAAATGTTGATTTATATATCTTCTAAGAAACGTAGTCTTTCCGCTCGCTGTCTTACCATACACAACAAAATGTAAGTTCTCTTGTTCAGTGCGTCCTTTAGGTTTGTCATTGATATTGTCATGGGTAACTGGTCTCCAACCTTTAAAGTTTTTGGTTTGACTTTTATAAAATGCAACTTTCGTTTGTTCTGCTGTTTGTAAGAACCCTAACCAGTTTATGAAACAATAAATAAGATAGATCAGAACACATAGAATAATAATTTTCACACAATGAAATTTCAGAAACCCAAAGAGTCTTCCTAGATCTGAATTTTCTGAAAACATAGATTGCGAATCATTATTTTGTTCACGTTGATTGACGGGCATGGGAGGCCGATTGGGAATTTCGGAATACGATTTTTCATAATTCATTTTTTGATTTTTTATACGAAAAAATGTTTCAAACTCTCTCAACTAGTCCGACACTCAGTTGAGCAACTGTAATAGTCCGGTGCTCCCTTGAGTGTTTATACCTCTGTAGGACTTCCGGACTACTACGGACTATTGAGTCCGGGGCTCAAATGAAGGTAAAACACTCAAAAGAGCACCGGACTATTACGGAAGCTCAACTGAGTATCAGACTACTACGGATAAAAAATTAATTAAATCATGCAAATTGCTGCATGTCGTGAGAAGTTTCTCTCCAACAGAACTTTACTACACTTGTTACATCTCACTTGTGTTTTTAAACATTCTTTACACCGGTATTTACTATCATAAAATTCTGTTTTGAGCTTAACTATTTGACAATTAGTGCATTTTCGTGTACTAATAGCACATGAATTAGAATGATTCGAGAAACCTTGACTAGTAAAAAACTTATTACAATTCGAACATTGTCTATCTTTTACTTTTGGTTGTGATGGTGATTGACATGTTTTTTGGTGACGCATAAAGTTCTTAGATGTTACACTTTTTCCACAATCACTACATGTTCTCATATGTCTATTTAATGATGAATTGTTGGTTAACATATTTTTAACAGAAAAAAAAATGATGTTAACAAATGTTGGCGGGTGTGCTTACACACCGAATAAACAAGAATCAGAAATAGAACTAGACAACTATATCATGAAAACTGGAGACATTTTAACAGGTCCGTTACATCTTTCTATTCTTCCACAACAAAGTACTGAGTTAGCAAATAAAGAATATGTTGATAAACAATTCGATAGAATTGTGTCACTGCTCTCTCCACTAACGAAAGAAACCAAGCTTCTAAAGCAGAATGATGAAAGACTGCAAGAAAAGCTAACAGACCTAAGTAGCAAACATGGAAATATAGAAGCAGATATAGTAAAACTTCATAAAAAAATAACAGAACATTCAAAACTTGTGATCCTGTTATCACTAAATTTAAAGTCTGCCATCGCAAAGAATACAAATCAAAATAAACAACTGAAAGAAGAGTTAGAAAAAGTAAGCGAAAAGAATCGAAAATTATTACAACACTTACAACAGCTGCAATCCACATTCCAAAAAAGTGTTGATGAATTAAGTAGCCGCATCACACAACAAGTAAAGCAAATGAACAGAATGATAAATGAAGTTAAAGGACTTAAACAAAAGATTAGTGACTTGAAGACCCTTAAAACGAATTTCGATAATATTAAAGTTCAATTGGCCGCTCTTAAAACAGAAGTAAAGAAAAGTGAGAAAAAAATAGAAGTAAATGAAAAAGAAATTAAAGTACATCACACGCTACTTGACGCAATAGATAAAGTGCAACAGGCAATTAATAAAGTTACCGCGAAGTTGTTGTCCATACACAAACGTAAATCTTAATCGAACCTTGTTCAGAGGCTTTAGCCGATCAGACCAAAAGTCAAATTTAAGCTTAAAAAAATGCCTATAATTTATAAACACAATCTTAAGCATTTTGCTTCAAATAATAAAATTGCTCATGAACCACGTATGAATCCTGTGTACCATTATGACAGTGTAGAAACTGTTGGAACACAAAAGGTCCTAGGCACTGCAGGTGCCGTCCAAACAGAAGGAGCTGGCATCTTTTCTGGTATCGGAAGTATCGTTAACTTGATTAAAAATAATAAAGATTTGATTTCATCTGCTGCTAAAGGAGCAGCTGCTATAGGTAGTACAGCTAGTGCAATATCGAATGCTGTTAAGTCACAAAACGAATTAAAGCAACTAGAAGCTATTCGCAAACTTAGGAATAACGCAAAAGAAATGCAAAAAGACAAAAAGCTCTCAGAGGAAACAAAAAACAAAATTGCTAAATTAGCGAAGATGGAAAGTAAACATGATGAAAAAACAATTGAAGAAATGAGAGGAAATGGTCTAGCAAAATTCTAGTAGAACCTTGTTCAGAGGCTTTAGCCGAGTATCAAACTGATTTTTTCTAATAAAAAAATATAATGTCAACTTTTATCGAAAGCAAATTTAGATTAGACGATCCCCCGTCCATTACTTACAATCAAAAAAGAATGACTATATAAGAATTGCTATGAACCCCGGTTCTTCCAGTAGAGTAAATACTGGAGGTGATTTAATTTTTGAAGTTGACAATCAACAAAGTTATTTATATTTACCCGATTCATTTTTACACTGTGAATATTCTCTATATTCTGATGCTGATTTTACAACACCATTACCTGCTACGGATAATATTACATTAGAAAACAATTTCTTCCCAAGACTATTCACACAAATGCGTTTAGATGTTGCAACACAAAATATAGAAACCATAAGTGATTCACCTGGCATTATTGATTCAATGCTTCGATTTGTAACAATAGGTGAAAATACTAAAATGCATGAAATCGAAGGATGGTTACCTGATAACCATACCGGCATACTTAAAGATGATTTAACTCACACTGGAACAGATTCAACAGGAATTGCGAAAGATGTAGAAAACATAGTGAAACAGTTAAACAGTACACAAAATAGCTCATACCAGAAAAGACGCAATTTTAATAATAAAAGTAAACAAACTGTTAATTGGTCATTGTCTCCATTATTCGGGTATTTAGATTACACTAAAATATCATATCACTTAAAATTCAAACTCATAGTTCATCGCACTGTAAATAATGAAGTAATATTTTATGGAAAGGCTGGGAAGAAAGCATACCTAAAAATTGATAGACTTGAATGGTGGATTAAGCACATTACTCCTAGTTTAGAGGTTGAATTAACTATTACGAAAAGATTAGATACTAATAAACCAATTCCAGTAAGTTTTATGAAACGTACTGCAAGCTCTGTCACTTTTACTGAACAAAGATTTAACTGGCATTTCACAAGGACATCAAATACACCAAGATATTTTTTGCTCACTTTTCAAAAGAATGAAATACCTAGTTTCGATAAGAACAATAGTCTTTTCCATATTAATTCAATTCGAAGTTTACAAATTTCATTAAATCAAACACGTTATCCTATTGATCCATTGAGATTTGATAACGCAAATAATCAATTCATGGAAGGATATGACGCTTATAGAAATTTGTGTCGAGAATTTGGAGTAGAAGCACAATTAAATCCTGTAGATTGGAAGAATTTATATCCTGTTTTCTGTTTTGATTTAAGTGCACAATCTGAAGATATTATCAAGACCGGTTGTGATGTGACAATTAATATTGAAAAGGCAAATTCCACAACATCATTGATGGTTTATGGTTTATTGCTAGAAGACACCGAATATTCTATTGAAATTATTAATGGAAAGATGGTTAGGATCGGTTAGTAACCTTAGGACCTTTGGTCCGATAGGCTAAAGCCAGAGGAGCTTCGCTCCGATTGGTTAGTAACCTTAGGACCTTTGGCCCGATAGGCTAAAGCCAGCGGAGCTTCGCTCCGATCGGTTAGTAAAACCAAAGACTATAAATTTTTTATTAAAAAATGGCGCAAGTGAATAATAAAACGGTTGAATTAAAACTACGTAACATCATTGACAAAAATACCCCTAAAACTATTACAATTAACAAAAGGAAGTATTACATAAGTAAACCAATGATAGAGAATATCAAATTACAAGAAGAAAAGAATGGTGGAATTCTCCCATTAATTCCGCTAATCATAGGTGGTATAGCAGCAGCAGGAAGTGTTGCAGGCGGGACAGCTGGTATTGTCCAGGCAGTAAATAAAAATAAAGCAGAGAAGGCAGCATTAGAAGAGCAAAAACGTCATAATAGGGAGTTAGAGAAAGCTGCTAGAGGTGATGGAATAGTAGATAATTTCATTAGCAAATTAAATTTAGTTGATGAAGGGAAACGAGTTCTTAAAAATGTCCTACACAATATTGATGATTTGATTCAAATAAAAGAAACAAAAGACGGATCTGGCATATATCTAAATCCTAGTATGGTGCGATAGGATTTAATCTTTAAAAATGAATTTGAATAACTTAAGGATTTCAAATCTAGATCTAACGGATTATCTCTTAAAAGGTGACAAGAACAAAGTTCCACACCACTTCGGTGGTGATCCAACTTCCGGTTGCCAGCGTTACGAAGGTAACGATATACAAAAAGCATTAGAAAACTTTCCTGGCTTTATTTGGGCAAAGTATAAAGGTGAAAAACATATTCCAAATCATAATTTTACTGGCCCCGGCACAAGATTAGATTTAAGATTAAACGATGATGACACGCCTAGAGAAAATAGTAAACCAATAAATAGAGTAGACGCCGCCGCTTATAAACATGATTTAGCTTATCGAAATCATGACCTAAGTTCTCGACATGAAGCAGATAAGAAAATGATACAAGAATTAGATAGTATTCAGAATCCTTCCTTTAGAGAAAGAATTGAAAGAATGTTTGTTAAGAAAGCTTTACAAGCAAAAATGCTTTTTGGCCAGGGGATAGATAAAACTTTAGTTCCGTCAACTTCGTTGAATGAAACGGCAGCAAAGCTGTCTATGAGCAACGCTCGAACCTACGCGTCCGAAATTCATAGGGAATATAGAAAGCCGAAACATCTATTGAAGGTAAAAGTATTTAATAAAGATGATATTTGGAGTGCAGATCTAATTAATATGCCTAATGAAAGAGGGTTTAAGTACGCATTGACCGTTATAGATTTATATACACGATATGCTTGGGTAAAGCCTTTAAAAAACAAAAGTGGTCTGTCAGTTAAATATGCGTTTGAAGAAATCTTTAAAGAAAGTTTTAGAAAGCCAAAAAAGCTATTCGTTGATAAAGGGTCGGAATTTTATAACCGAAACGTAAAGCCACTATTTGAAACTGTTTATTCCACAGAAAATGCAGGAAAGGCTGTAGTAATAGAGCGCTTTAATAGAACGCTAAAAGGTAAGATCTTTAAGAAATTTACTGAGCAAGGAAATCAGAAATGGTTGAAGATATTACCAGGAGTTGTAGAAGAGTATAACAATAAGATTCATTCAGGTATTGAAGAAACTCCAAAGAATGCTTCTGACGACCCTGATTTAATACGAAAGAAAATATTCGAAAATAATTATTCGAATGAGAGTAATCCGAATTTACAGAAACGTAAGCCGAAATTTAAAATTGGGGATAGGGTACGAATATTTAAATATAAGAACAAATTTGAAAAGGGCTTCGTCGGATACTGGACTAAAGAGATATTTGAAGTTTCTAAAATAAATCAAACTTATCCGTTTACTTATGAAATTATAGATTTAGATAATGAGGATATCAAAGGTAGATTCTATGAAAACGAATTACAGAAAACCGAGCTTTAATTATCATTGTTATTAGGCGTAGCCATAGAACCTACGGTTCGTTTAACTCTAACATTAAATCTAGAAATGGTACTCCTTTTTGTAATTTGTACAAAACGTATAAACATAATTGACCACAATAAGTTGTTCCCGGTTTTTGAATTTGAAACGTATTATAAATACCATTTCCAAGTAATTCTTTTACTTCATTTGTAGGGGGCAAACCGTATGAATCAAAATAATAGTTCTGCTGATGATTTTTAACGCCTGCTGACCAATGTACGCCGTTTTGGTCTGAAGTGTGAAGATTCGTTATGAAATTTACAGTTGGCTTATTTTTGATCAATTGTAATTCGTCTCTCATTAAAACATGAAAGTTCTTTATTCCTAATTGATTAGCAATTTTCTTTAGGTCGAAATTTGTCGTAGTCTGTGTTCCATAATGCTTTAAGAAGTCATTTATGTTATTCATTTTACATGAGATAAATTCTATTTCAGAAATGACACAAAAGAATTGCACAATCTGTATGACTCAGGGCTTTTGTTGCCTCTAGCGGGGGCGGCCTCTAGCGCATTATGCATGACACCATTGTCTGCCGCAAGCAGCAGCGGTTACAATCAGTCTGTTATCGATGTGAAAATCTTGTCAATGAATTAACACAATACAGTTTGTATGGAAAAAGTTTCAATTACGCTTTTGCGTAGGTGTCACAGACGTAACTTGCGAGCTGATGCTGCCACGTATTGTCAATTTTCATTCTCTCTGTGAGTGTTCTACGTGACTGTGTCTTTCACGATTCATCTGCAATGAGGATGGATATTTTAATGAAGAAGTTTTCCAAGAGTACAGAAGGAGGAATATTAAGACAAAAGAAGAGGAAGATTATTTATACAAAGAATGGAGAATTATAGAAACTTTTGAAACATCTTTAACTGCATCTTGTGATCTGCCGACGCTACGTGGTTTCTTACAAAGAATTGAAAACTACGAAAATCATCATGAGAACAGTAGTTTGAAACTAGCTATCTTGAAGGGACGTGCATTCAAAATTCTACGTGCGGGAAATACATTTAGTGACTATTTCCAATATTCCGGGAGTTATGTCGCGTTTTTAAGAAGACTTTATAACTTTTATTTACAATATCCGTTCATCGCCGATTCTCATGAATCCGCAACATTCTTTAAAATCAATTTTCGTATAATTTCATCGCACATCAAAAATGGACGACGCCGAAAAACATTTGAAGAAATAATGCAAACCCCAAGAATGGAAACCCCAAGAATGGAAGTCCCAAGAATGGAAAGCCCAATGGAGTTCTGATAGTCTCAAATGTAACATTCTCACCATCTCTCCTATCGAGGAGACATTTCTTGACATTTTGTAAATGTGTCAATTCATACACACTACTTATATCATTATATAGTAATGTAAATGTCTCCTGGATAGGAGACTTTTTCAAATTTAATTACAGAGTAAAATCTCTCCTATCGAGGAGACATTTCTTGACATTTTGGTAAATGTGTCAATTCATACACACTACTTATATCATTATATAGTAATGCAAATGTCTCCTGGATAGGAGACTTTTTCAAATTTAATTACAGAGTAAAATCTCTCCTATCGAGGAGACATTTCTTGCCATTTTGTAAATTACTGTTGAAAATGTGCAAATATTGTATATGTAATTTCGCGTCAATTTTGTTGAATAAGAAACAATTTTGTGCAAAAATGGTTGATTTTACATAACGGTTATAAAGGGGCTGATGGTGTAGCTGACGGGTTTTCGCCTTTCATCACTTTTGGGTTTTCAGCGGAATTGTGTTACATCACATTCTTAGCTATGGTCCATCTCTTTCTTAATTTATTATAATGTTCTAGTTTAAGTAATAATTGGGCTTCCTTATCTTTCATGTACCTGACTCTATCTTTGTGTTTTGCTATATCCATTTCATATGATAATGAAGGATATAAGGGGGCTGATGGTTCTTTTGTTTTTACATCTTCCATTTTTAAATGAATATTTTTGTTCATGGGTCATACTTTAAGGTACTTTCCTATTTTATATCTATTTAGTCCGTAAATTAGGTGATTTTACATGTTTTTTATAAATTTCAAGGTAGTTCCCTATTTTTTGTAACTACCTAGGTGTGGGATTCGGTGCTGAGCGTTTTTCATCTTCCATTTTTAAATGAATATTTTTGTTCATGGGTCATACTTTAAGGTACTTTCCTATTTTCGCATCTATTTAGTCCGTGGATTGGTGATTTTAGAGGTACTTTCCTATTTGTTGTATTTTTTCATTTTTTGTATCTATTTTAGCTGTTTTTTTATAAATTTCAGGGGGTCCCTATTTTTTTGTATTTTTTCATTTTTTTGTAACTACCTAGGTGTGGGATTCGGTGCTGAGCGAAGCGAAGCGCCGAATCCTATACCCTATACTACTAACAATTAGAAAATTTATTATCAACGTGAGTTAAAGTAGGAAAAGGTTTATCTGAAAAACAGAAAACAGAAACAACTGTATTTTTACCAGATGATCCACAAGAATTACTAAATAGATTAAATATTTTAATATCGGCAATAAAAGAAGGACATAATTCTAGTTTCAATGAAATTCATGCTATATTAAAAAGACTGTTAGAAAAGAAGATTCTAAATGAAGAGGATTATAAAAGTATAACGAACCGAATGTTCTAGGGCTTCGCCCGTAGCTGAAATATGTTGTTCTTTTTAATTTTTTATAAAAGATATTTATTCAAAATTTTAACTAAAAAATGTGTTCAGCAGATTTAGACAAAATTAATAATCATTTAGAAAATCTAAGAGAGATTTTGGGTTCATCAAAATTTAGTACGACGTTAAAAATTATAACAACTACTTCATCACATACTTGTAATTTAGAACCCATTCTACATTTGGAGCAAAATAAAAATTATCAAATTGCATTGACTAGTTTCTCCACATTTAACACTATTCAAAATGTTGTCAAAGATGTGAATGATCAATTTAGATATTCTACTGATAAAGGCAAAACGTGGAAAATATTAACTTTTCTTCCTGGTTCTTACGAGGTTGAATCAATATCAAATGAAATTAAGAGACATTTAGGTATACCATTTAAAGATAAGAAACAATTACATTTTGCAGTTGAACCGGCAGTTAATAAATTTTCTCTTACTTTAGACGAAAATCATCAAGTTGATTTTAATCATGATAGATCATTGTCAAAGCTATTAGGATTTAATAAACAAACCTATAGTCAAAGTTATCATTTAGGTAAGAAGATTCCAAAAATAACTGAAATAAATTCAATTGTTGTACATTGTGACATTATTGAAGGAGGATATATAAATGGTAAATTGTCAAATTTAATATTCAGTTATCCAGCTTTTACTGTACCCATTGGTTATAGATTAAATATAATTCCACAAACATTAATATATTTCCCTATTACAAGAAAAACTATTAGCAACATTAACATTAGAATCACTGATGAAAAAGGACAAGAAATAAATTTTGGAGGTGAAGAGTTTAAGATAGATCTTTTGGTTCGAGAGGTATAAACCCCCGTTCGGGAGGTATAAACTCCCGTTCGAGAGGTATAAACTCCCACGCGAAGGTAGAGAAGTTTAATTTTCTTCTTCTTCTTTTAAAATAAAAATAAAATTTTTTTATTAAAAAATGAGTGAAATACTACCATTAAATAAAAAAGTGAAATTCAATCATCATCGAAATCTATCTAATAAAGCCTGTCAGTTATTTGCGGAAGATCAGGTTGTGGAAAAACGTATCTATTATTTAAAATTTTAACGACTCCAAATTTTTTGGATTATAACAATCTTATAATTTATACAACAACAGCAGAACAACCCGTCTATCAATTTTTAAAATATGGATTTGAAAATAATCTTAAAAAACAGCAATTGCTTCATTATTCAAAAAATATGAAAAATCTGAAGATGAAGAAGAAATAAGTTCGTGGTGTGAAGAAGCAGCAAAAAATAATCAGTTAGTAGAATCCAATAAAAATAACCATATAAAGATACAATTAATAGATGATAGTGGTAATATGCAAGATCCTAGCAAACTAGATAAAACAATGAAACATTGTGTAATTTTTGATGATTGTGTTAATGATAGAAATCAGTCAGTTCAGAGAAATTATTTCACAAGAGGTAGACATAATAACTGTAGTGTTTTTTATTTAATACAAAGTATGTATTCATTAGACGGAAGTGTTATTAGAAAGAATGCAAATATATTTATACTATTTGAAATAAATGAAAGAAACTTAAGTGATTTGTTAAGAGATTTATGTGTAAGAAATAAAGATGAATTTAAACAATCGTGTAACAATGCTTGGTCAAAAGATTATGGATTTATCACAATTAATATTGATAAAAAATTCATGATAGAGTTATAGAAGATTTGTTTACTGAGTGATGAAAATATACAAATATAGTGTTATATTTTATTTTTTTTAATTTTATGTATACATCAAATTTGTCTATCTTAGAAATTAGAAAATTAAAAAGGTTCAGTAGTTATTCCATCAGGCAAAATCTTTCTTTTATCATCAAATGGATCTAATGCTAATTTATGTTCTTCTTTTAAATACATTTTATGTTTCTTTGAATTAAGTCTATAATTACATGCTGTTTTTATTTCATTATTAGATAATGCATTTTTATAATCTTGAAATGTTATTTGGTTAGCCACTGATGCCTTTGAAATTCCTTTTAATGTTTTATGTGTTTTAATATTATTAGTTGTATCATAACAGTGACATTTAGATTTTAAAAATATAGCTTCTGTTATGAAATCTTCATTTCCTAACTCATCTCTTACTTTACATAATTCTGAAGGATGAATAAAATCTTTTATTTTATCTATTTCTTCATCAAGTGAAGAATTATACGGTATTGTTAATTCTAAGAAAACGGAATCCGTATCTGTAAAGTGTAATTTATAGTTTTTGCCATAAGCAGGTGCTAAATAATCATATATAAATTTATACATAAATAGTTTAGCTAATTCTAATATAGTGAATCCAATAAAATTAAACTTATCATGTTTTACGCTGATTCGACGTAAGTGTACAGCACATAGTTCATCACTAAATCTAGTAGTTCTTTTATATGTAGGTTTCCTTGTTAAATTTTGAAACCTATTGTAAGTTGTAATGTAATTAACTTAACAGTTGAAATAACGTGCTTCGAGTAAAAACGATGCGCTAGTAGCAAGACGACATGTTGTTGTATTGAATTGTGTACAGCATCAGATTGATTAAATTCAGTGCAGTAAAAGAAAGGCAAATCGCACAGAGTAAGACATTGAAAACACAACAGTTCATCTCCCCCTTAAAAGAAACGATCGGGAGGCTCGCCCTTGGTAGCGCGAGCTGAGCGCCAACCAGAGGACAACAAAGGTGAAGGCATTGACGAACTAGCAAGTCCAGTAGAAACAGAAGAATCATTTGTTGAAACTCTTCTAGGCCTAGCCCGAACAGTGGGAAACTCAGTAACATCATTCGAACTGTCCAAGTCGACATCATTACAATCAATTAAACGCTTTTTAATTTGTGTTATATGCCGTTTCCATAACCGTCCCCCAGAGACTGAAACTACGAATGTGACTTGGCCTTTTCTTCCTACGACTGTTCCCGGAATCCATGTCTTCGTCGGAAGGTATTATCTGACCCATACGTCACTCGATTCAAAGTCATCCGTCGGAGTTGAGTTATTCCCGTTCTGTGGCTGTAAAACAGAGAATCGCGTTCTGACCTTGAATGAGAACAGCATTTCAGCAGGAATTTCGCTCGTCGTAGCATGAGGCGAAAAACGGTAATCTTGAAGGAAATCACGTAGCGCAATATGTTTGTCCTTTCCGTCTTCTCTCAGTTTCGTCATTGTCTCCTTGAATGTTCTTACAAAGCGTTCTGCGATGCCATTGCCTTGAGGTCGGAATGGACTGCTTGTCATATGCTTAATATTCCATTTTGCATAGAAGCTATTCATTTGGTTGGCATTGAACGGTGGACCATTATCCGATACTATGCAATTACTAGGACCAAGTATTGCGAAAATAGATTCCAACGCATTAGCTGTAGCTGTAGCAGTAGTGTCTGAACCCATTCGAATAACAAAAGGATACTTTGATTTTGCGTCAATAACAACCAGCCATTTCTCTCCCCAAAACGGACCGAGGAAATCTATATGTATTCTGTCCCAAGAATGCTCCGGAGTAGGCCATGGTAAGTAAGATTCCGGCGAATAAGACGCATTCCTTTGACATCTTTCACAATGTGAGGACAATTGTTGTATTTCACTATCCATCTCAGGCCACCATATCCATCTTCTAGCACATTGTTTCATTCGATTCGTGCCCATGTGACTGCTATGTAGTAAGTTCAGACAGTCTTTCTGTAATGGTTTAGAAATAACCACTCTGAGACCCTTTAATAAGCAATCCTGTTGAACAGTGAGCTCATCTCTCCGCTGAAAATATGGTTTGAGCGAATCATCGCTGCATTTGGTCGGCCATCCATGTGTAGTGAATCGCATGATCTTCGATAATATCCTGTCAGATTTCGTATGTTTTTGAATCAACTCTGAATTTATCGGTACATCTTGTAGGGCTTCTTCATATAGCGCGTGAACCATTTCGGAATCAGAATCATCAAACATTGTATTGGACACAGGTAACCTCGAAAGCGACTCAGCATTGCCGTGATCAGTAGATTTCTTGTAGACAATCTCGTAATCATAACCCATCAGAGTTATTGCCCATCTTTGTAAGCGTGCAGCTGTAGTTTCAGGAATTCTCTTTCTTGGATTGAATAGAGTCAGAAAGGGTTTGTGATCAGTCACCAGCACGAACTTGTGTCCGAGTAAGTATTGTTTGAACTTCTTCACACCGAAAATGATGGATAATGACTCTTTTTCAATTTGGCTGTAGTTCCTTTCTGCCGCAGTAAGGGTCTTCGAAGCGTGAGCTATAGGCAATTCATTACCGGCCTCGTCTTTCTGCAACAGCACTGCACCTACACCGAACTGGGATGCATCCGCAGCTAGAATCAAGGTCTTATTTGGATCGAAATGTACAAGTAAGGTTGCCTTTGCAAGTCTATCTTTTAGCTCATCGAAAGCTCGTTGACATTGATTGGACCATTTCCAGGGTACTCCTTTCTTCCTAAGGTTGTTGAGAGGGTAAGGCACCTGTGAAGCATCGCGAATGAAATTCCCATAGTAGTTTATTTTCCCAAGAAAACATTCAACTTCTTTAACGTTCGTAGGAACAGGAAAATTCACTATTGCAT
The DNA here is from genome assembly GCA_907163375.1 of Prostheceraeus crozeri. NCBI lineage: Eukaryota > Metazoa > Platyhelminthes > Polycladida > Euryleptidae > Prostheceraeus > Prostheceraeus crozeri. The sequence goes on along the minus strand of CAJQUW010000623.1, from coordinate 200,679 downwards.
CAACTCTCTCGGAGTCCGGTTTCTTCCCTTCCTGGTTGACAATAAATCCCAAGTACCTAACTTCATCTGCGAAAAATTTGCATTTTTCTCTTTTCAGTTTTAGTCCATAGTCGCGGATTCTATCTAACAGCATTCGCGGTGACTTATCATGTTCTTCATCGCTGCTACCCGTAACGATAAGATCATCAATGTATCCAGCAGTATGAGGGATACCATCAATCAACTCATTTGCCAACCTTTGAAATATAGCGGGAGCGGAAGCTATACCGTATGCAAGTCTATTGTATCTGTAGATGCCCAGAGGTGTGTTGATGACTGCGATGTCTTTACTTGCTTCATCCAATTCAAGCTGAGTATGCGCATCTGCCATATCTAATTTGGTGAATTTCTTTCCTCCATTCAACTTCACGAGTAATTCCTCAGGAGTTGGAATCAAGCATTGATCTTGCTTTAACCAAGGATTAATTGTTACTTTAAAATCACCACATGAGCGAATTTGATCATTAGTTTTCGGAACAACCACTATAGGCGCTGCCCAGTCGGAATGCGAAACTTTTGATAAAGTCCCGTTACATTCTAATCTATGAATCTCTTCTTTCACTGCATTCATACGCGCAAAAGGTACTTGTCTAGGCTTGTGAAATTTGGGAACGGCATTTTCATCTATATGAAGCTTTGCTTTGAACTTCGTGCAGTGTCCTAACTCGGTTGAAAACACGTCATCATAATCAGTCAATACGCGGAGTCAGCTAAGGAAACGGATGAGCACATCACTACATCTGACCGATATAAAAATTCATTACGCATCAAATCAGTGACATCAAGATTTGTTTTCCTAATAGAATCGCGACCAAACAAAGGCGGTTTTCTACCTGACACAACAAGTAAATTCAATATCTGTGAACTTCCTAATACACAGGCATTCACTTTACAATGACCTTTGACATTTATGTCATGACCTGTGTAAGAATTCAGTGAAATGTCGGTGTCCAACAATTTAGGGGAACCGATTCCACACCACGTACGTTCATCAATAATTGAGGCAGGAGAGCCTGTGTCAACTTCAAAAAGAATGTCTTTACCATTTACATCAATAGGTAACATGAAAGGCGAATTATAAATCATATTATGAGAAGAATTCACAGAACTGACAAGAGTATCAACAGAATGTACTTTGTTGGCAGAATTCTTGCTGGACAACACAGCAGATGAATTTGCGGAATTTCTTCCACACACAGATTGAATGTGACCTCTTGTATGACACGCATTACACACATAGTTCCGGTACTTGCACTCTTCACGTTTGTGATTATTCTTACCGCACGATAAACAGATGTAACCTTTAGTTGATTTATTCTTCGAAAAATTACCATTGCATTTAGACGCACCATTTGGTCTTGCAGGTCGAAGCTTTGCAACTTGTTTTGAACTTTCCGTAACTGTAGCAGTAGGTTGAATCAATTTCATGTCCTTGGATAACTGCTCAATCTGTAGAGCTATTTCCTCCGCACGTTGAAGAGTAGGATCACCTTCTTTCAGTAGAGCTTGACGAACTCGTAGATCTGCACAATTGATCACAATAAGATCACGTAATGCACGTTCTCTAGGCGTTCTGACACAAGTAGCATCAAAGCCACAATGTCTAGCTTTCTCACGCAATTCAGCAAACCATTCTGACGAACTTTGTCCAGGTTTCTGTTTGCTGGAATAGAGCGAATATGTAGCGGACATGAAGTTAGATTCTTCTTTGAAATGAACGTTTAACTTGTCGGTGATATCAGCAAAGGTAATAGCAGTGTCAGATAATTTCACTGGAGAAAATAAACTCGTGAGAGTTGAGAATAGTTCTTCACCGCACCAATAGTCCGGCAGCCAGAACGAGTTTCTGCAGGGAACGAGGCCGAAAGTGGGACTGTCACAGAATGATGTACACCCTATGCTTTCTTCGAATCTACGCGTCTGCCGAGTTCTAGTGAGTTCCTCTTCTTGTCAGACAGGATCAAAGAAAATCACATGTAAATCCAATGGAACGCAGATTGCAGTTTTTGGTTAAAATGGAATTTTGTATGTTTTCTCTAATTAAACGAAAAGTGCTAAGCCCAGAGTCACAATTTTTGGCATGGAAAGTCTTCAGGTCATTTCCCTTCATTTTCATGCACCCCTGTCTATAAAGCTAAACACATTTAGATTTGGCATGCCTCTTGATGTCGGCAAACATAAACATTTTGAGCAACTTTATCCACATTCAACCACATTCTCGCATACACCGCCGATCAGAAGCTTCATAATATCACGTGCACATAATAGAAAATGACCTGATGACATTCCATGACAAAAATTATGACTCTGGGCTAAGGACTTTTCGTTTAATTAGAGAAAACATACAAAATTTCATTTTAGCCAAAAACTGCAATCTGCGTTCCATTGGATTTACATGTGATTTTCTTTGATCCTGTCTGACAATAAGAGGAACTCTGTAGAACTCGGCAGACGTGCCGATTCGTAGTAGGCATAGGTTGTACATCATTCTGTGAAAGTCTCACTGTCGGCCTCGTTCCCTGCAGAAACTCGTTCTGGCTGCCGGACTACAAGCTAAGAAATAGTTTTTCTTTTCCGCATCGTCCTTTATGCCACAAGCGCCAAAGTAAAACGAAAGTCTTTCTGAGTAGAGAGCCCATTTCTCCTTGTCCGTTGAGAATTTGGAGAAAGGCGGAATTACAGACATTTTCAGCATTGCAAAATGTCTGGAGTAAAATTTGCAACACTATTGTAGTCCAACTTTCCTCGATCGTCGCCAATGTAAGTTGTAATGTAAATAACTTAACAGTTGAAATAACGTGCTTCGAGTAAAAACGATGCGCTAGTAGCAAGACGACATGTTGCTGTATTGAATTGTGTACAGCATCAGATTGATTAAATTCAGTGCAGTAAAAGAAAGGCAAATCGCACAGAGTAAGACATTGAAAACACAACACCTATCTTTATCATAAACTATTTCAATATTTTGTCTATTACGCACATTTTCTAAAGTCTTACCATAAAATGCATTATTCATTAATTTGACGAACACGTTTCCAAAATCATCTTTATTTCTTTTAGCTATTTTACGTTTTTCAATATTGAACTCTATATAATTTTTTAACCATTTAGATTTTTGATAAAATAGTTTTCGATGTATTTTGGTGAGAATCATTCCATGTTCTAAATACCAATCTAGCATTCTTCCTTCAACAACATACTTTCCCTTATTACTTTGTGTTAACATAAGTTTTTTTGTTGGTCTGTATTTCTTAGGAATTATAGATTTTTGATAATCTGAAAAATCTTCTATATTGGGAATTTTGTTTTCGGGACAGAAAGGAAAATATTTTGTTTTATCTTTTATTTCATCAGGATATACTAAATCAACTTCATATATATAACCATGATTATAATTTCCATCATATGTTTTTTGATAATCAAGAACGGGCGAAGCCCTAGTAGACATCTCTGATGTCGTACGAATATTACACCATTCCATCTCACCTGTTGGTAATTCTTGTATCATGCAAGAAGAATATAAGCTATTAAAATCATAATATAACAAATAGTTTTCTCTCATGATTTCATCAACTGCTGCTTGACTATCTTCATTTGATATAAGTCCTTCTATATTTTGATTAAACAATTTTATAAACTGATCGCTTTCTTCTGGAGATAAAGGTTTCATTATTCCATAATCATCAGGATTTACTTTTTTATTGTAACACTGTACATAACGATTACCTAAAACTGATGAAACTCCACCTCTAATTCCAGATTCAAAAAATAATAATTTATCATATGTATTTTCTTTATAATGTTTAAGTTTAACATTTGTATGTTTTAATCCTGCTAACCATGTTAAACCTGGTGTAGAATAACAATAACATGGATCTATTCCGTAATATTCTAAACACATATCACGAAAGTTTTCGAAAAGATCAGCAAGGATTAATACATCTATCTGAAGATATTTCATTGTATAATCATACATTGTTTTGCAATTTAACTCTCTCCAATTTTTTTCAGCTTCTGCATAATCTTCTTTAGATAATTGTGATTGTTTTAATGTTGATTTAAATTATTTATTTATTGGAGGAAGTTGTTTTTCTTCCATAATTTTATTCACAGAATTAAAATCAGTCTTCGACTGTGAACCACAGGTTTTATCTCCAGTTATGTACTCATACGGAAATATTCCTTTTAAAGGTTTTAAATTATATTTATTTAATATTTTACATTGTTCAGATTTCAAAGTTTTTCCCATAACATCTAATGAATAAGGAGTAAAAAATCTAAATGCATGTAAAATTCTAATACAACCTAATTGCATTGAAAAATATTCTTCTTCTGTTTTACATAGTACATTTATTTGTTGTTGTTGTAATTTTTCAGATGAAAATAAATCTTTCATTATTAAATGGAAATCATATTTAGAACTATTGTAGAAATATAGAGGAACAAAGTTATATTTAAATTTATTAGCATTAAGATTACAAGAATTATGTGCTGCACCTCTATATAATCCATTTAGATGATCATGATCTTTTACTTTGACGGCAGAGCCGTCGCTTTGCTTGTCAAGATATCTACCTTTGCCATTTTTATAATTTTTTGTAAATTCTTTTCCACAGTAATAACAATTTGTTTCATTAACAAAACTAATTTTTTCTTCATCCGTTGATGGAAGCATTGGTATATTTGTTTCAAGCAATTGTGAAAAACGACATTGTAATTCTTCTACTTTCTTTGTAAACATTTCTGAACTATCTTCACCATAGTATTGAAAATATTCTGATTTAAATAATTCGGGATAATTTGAGTGAATGTACATTCCCCAACATAATGGTTTTTGTTCAAATAAATATTTTTCTTTACTTTGTTCAGAATTATCATTTTCAGAATTATCATTTTCAGAATCGGGCGAAGCCCTGGAAGACATCCCCGATGTCCCGTGATTTTGTGTCATGTTAACATTATATGCTTCAAAATCACAATAAATAGTAAAGGCTACTTTATTTTTCAAATAATGTCTATTATATTCTAAATAATCATCTTTAGGAAAAGTATTTTCAACTGCTTATTTTGTTGACAATTCTCCAAATGTCTATTCATTTCTTCTAAAGTTCTAAAGCTCGTCATACATTGGAGACAAGGAAAATTAGCATTGTCTGAAGTTTTCGTAAATATAGAAACATCTTTACACAACATAAAATGACCCTGATAATATAATATATTCGCTTGTGCTGGTTGTTTTGTTTGTTTTAATTTTTCAAATTTATCTTTATATAGTTCATGTGTTTCATCAATTTCTTTTGTAAGATTAAATGTATTTCGATGAAAATTTTGATTTAATATTTGTAACTGATAACTATATTCTTTATCATATTGTTCTTTATATTGTTGTTGACATTTTTTTAAAGATTCATTTATTTTTTGATTGGTTTCATTTTCTTCATTATTTAATTCTTTATTGTCTTTATTTAATTCTTGAGTCGTTTCTATCTTATTTTGATATTTATGGTGATATTCTTGTAGTAACATTTTTGTTTGTTGTTGATAATTTGTTTTACATTTTTGTAAAATTTCATGTAAATTTTGTATGCTTTGTTGATATTCTAAAGATAAAGATAAATAATCGGAATCATAATCATAATTATAATTACGTCCTTTATAATTATTGTGATTAATCATTATTGGTGATAATGTTTTAACAATTTCAAATTTTTCAGTACATATTATATTTCCTTGGTAAAAAATATTATGATGCATGTAATTTCCTCTATCATTATATACTATTTCTGATTGACATAAATTTTTATTATTCAAATAAAATTTTTTTGAATCTGAGTAAAATGGAGTAATTTTACCAATAGAAACATAATTCACATTTAATTCAAAAACATTTACTTCTATTAAATTTTTATTCTTTTTATGAAACTTTATTAACCTATTATAATCATATGGAAATTCATGTAAGCCATCAGAGAGATCAAATTCATTTATGTATTCTTCTTTATTGTAATGACTTAGTCTTTCTTTATGATATTCTGCAGGATGTAAATGTGCTATAATACTCCACAGAAAACAATAATCATCTTCATTTTTTATGTTGATTATTTGTGGTGAACTGAAAGGTAAAGGAACATAACTACCACCAGTATTATTTTTATATTTATCAATTACTATTTTCTTAGATAGTATTTTAACAAATCTCCAACCAGATTCACGTAACTGGGCTTCAATTATACAATTTCTAATTTAAGTATCATTTGTTCAAATATGGGTTGTATATCATTTACATTATGAATTTCTTGTGAATTTGTAAAATGTCCTTGTATTATTTCTTCAGGAATTCCATCAGGTCCAGTTTTTGTATAAAGTACTTCTGCATTCATATAACATTTGAAAGATTTCTTAAATATACATGTATTATAAAAGTTGGTTAGAAGATCAGAAAAAGTTTTATCTGTTTCATTATGTTCAACGGGCGAAGCCCTAGAACCTTCGGTCCGTACAGATTCATTAACCCTTTGAAGAACATCGTGACGTTTTGGTAACGCTGAAATATATGCTTATTACTCTATACAGAGCTTATTACAACTTTAAATATGGGGATGAATGAAATTCTGATATTTTGTTTATGCTAATCAATTATTTTTCTTTACATCAACCGACTTGAATTTCCTGAATTCAAATAAAAGTTTCGTCATAAAACGTGCTGATCAGTTCGGTGAGTATTTACATAAATTTCTACTTGGATTTGAATTGTATTCTCTAAATTATGCATTGGTATGGAAGACTAAAATATACTATCGACAAATATTTACAAATACCGCATCTAAGTAAACATTGAAATGCATTCGAGCAGATTATATGGCGATGTTACCATTTGGTAACGTTGTTCATTGAAGCACACTATAATTGAAAAAAAATATTGCCGGCTGCGTGACTAATTGGTAACTCTATCCGCTAATGGCAACGCTAGGCATAGCAAAATCATATTTTTAGTAATGCTATAAGCTTATACTTCTACAAGCCGTTCATTTTAAAGGCTGTATCAATTCGTATCATGTCTTATTTCTATTAATTTACATTTTCTTAACATGGTTATCATAATCAGTACATTAACATATAACAATTATAGAGATAATAAAAATGTAATTCATATTATTTGAGCAACAGTAATCAAAGTTTTATATTATCACAAAAATAAGTAGACCTAATAATAAATTGGCCTAATATATACGATCACGCAAGTGGGAAAAATGTTGTGGTGAAGATTCGAATGCAGGCCTTCAGCACGATAGTTAGGCAGCTATACCACTAAGGCTACTGTCGCTTCCCTATGATTACTCGCATTGACAGAGAATATCATAATCGTGTGAAATGTTACGTACCAACCTAACAGCTCAGTCGTATCTCGATACAATTCTTACTTTCCTTTCCTTTTTCAGATGTTATCTGCGAGAGTTCACGTGCGGCGTGCTAAGCAGGCAGCCATAAATAACATATTTTCAACCACTGGAGATGGAGACAATCGTGTTGAGGCTGTATTGATTCCAGATGGAAACTTGAGCGAAGTTGATGAGGCTGATGATGGACCAGATGTTGTAATTGCAGAGGAAGAACAACCCGCTACAATCGCAGAGGATGACGCTGACGTGCCCAACCCTGAATATGTGTTCCGCTGGAGAAGGCGGCAACCGCTGACAGTTAACTTCCGTGATTTCGAAGTAGACGAAGGAGTTGGGGACTTCACACCATACCAAATGTTCAAGGAAGTCTTTACTGACGAGCTCCTCCAACTAATTACGGATGAATCAAACAGGTACTCAGTAGAACAAACAGGAGAATCAATAAATGCTTCATTTGGAGAATACGAAGCATTCTTCGGTATTCTATTGTTTTCCACAATTATGGATGCGTGCGAATTTCGTATGTACTGGAGAGCTGACCTACGGTGGCCAGCCTTTGCAGACGCAATGCCGTTGAAACGTTTTGAATCGTTAAAGCGTTTCTTTCACCTCTCAGATAATGCTAAGGCAAAGCCGCACGATGACCCTGGATGCGATCCTCTACACAAAATTCGGCCGTTACTTGATCACATCCTCAGTTGGTGTAAAACTATTGAACCGACACAACATCAATCTATTGACGAGATGATGGTTCCATTTAAAGGCCGCATCAAAATTAAGCAACATATGCCCAAAAAGCCGTCGAAGTGGGGCTTTAAAATATTCGCACGGTGCTCTGACAGTGGAATAGTGCATGATTTTAGCGTGTATTGTGGGTCCAAAACTCAGCTAGGAAAATTCGAGAATTATCCTGATGTTGGATTTGGAGGTCGGGTTGTATTGCACCTTTGCGATTCTCTACCTGACAATAAAGACTTTAAAGTTTTCTTCGACAATTACTTCTCTTCTCCTGAGTTAGTCTTGATATTGAAAAATACTCATGGTATTCATTCTGTTGGAACGATACGCACTAACAGGATGAAAGGTTGCCCACTGAAAACCGAAAAGGAATTAAAACTTTCTGGAAGAGGTTCCTCAGACATGATGGTAGATGGTAATAGTAGCATGATTATGGTGCGATGGTATGATAATCGCGCGGTCAGCTTTGTTTCATCATACGCTGGTATTGAGCCATCTTCAACAGTGAAAAGGTGATCAAGAAATGATAAAAGAAACATTGAAATTGACTGCCCTTTCGTCGTCAGGGAGTATAACAAATTTATGGGGGGCGTCGACCTTATGGACATGCTTTTATCATTGTATCGCGTCGATAGAAAGTCCGCGAAATTGTATATGCGACTAGTTTTTCATCTTGGTATTACACTAAACAACCTCTGGCTGCTTTCTCGACGCAGATTATATGAGAGTACAAGTCTCTTTCTTTGCAGGAGTTCATCATTCAGATAGCTTCTGGTTGTGTTGATGCGCGGAAACCAAAAAATATTGTTTCTAAGCGGTCGGTCTTAACTGATGTCAGGTATGATGGACTTTGCCATTTTCCTCAACATCAGGGAAGACGATTACGATGCAAGAAAGAGGGTTGTGGTGGCACCAGCGTTTGGGAGTGGGGTAAATGTTCTTTGACATTATGCTTTGTTGGGTTTTTCATTATGGCAAAACAACCGTCTTATTCCATCATGGCGCATGGTGTGTTGTATTTTTAAAATTCCCGCACAAGCTCTTACAATATAACAAGAACACGTTCTGTTCTTAATCTTTACAAAACAGAATAGAATCAACTACTTACAATTTGCAAGTAGTAAGCAATGAATTAATAACAGCCTTTCATCATGAATTATTAATGACACGACATGAACATAAAACTCAACATTTTCCTTTCTTAACGGAAAATAATTCATACAGGCATAGAAAAAGATCAAACACTTCGCACAGTAAAATGTAAATTCATAAAACACAAACTTTTACAAGTTCTACATAAATCTAATAATTGAATAGGACATCAGAGCGTAATCAATGTACAGTACTTGTAGAGCATTTGATTAGAGAAGACATGCATCATGTATAAATTCATCAATAAGAAAATAACTACAGAAGCACTGTAATAGCACTCGATAGAAGCACTTCATGGATAATCACGATAGAAACACTCGACGAATAATCACTATAGAAGCACTCGATGAATAATCACGATAGAAGCACTCAATGAATTTAAAGGTGTTAGCAAGTAATTCGCAAAATTCATGGACTAATATATACGCAGATTTATTACAAACGGTAAGACGATGGATCAACTCGGGTTGGTCTTAAATTGTATCTCGAGGTTCGTTGCCCTTGCTCTTGAGTTGAGTCGTTGGAGTAGCTTTGATAGAAGAAAATATCACTTGCTTCATCATTACGATAAGTAGTGTCAGACTGCACTTTCTTCAAATGTCTTTGATTGTACACTCTCACTCCATCGCTAGCCGTTCGCACTAAATAAGAACCAGAGGTGACTTGCTCCACTATTGTTCCGTCATGAGTAAAGTACTTTTCCGTGTTGCCTTTCTTGTACTTGACTTTGTCAGTGGGATAGTACTTCACAATCCTGGATTGTTTGTCTTTAATTTCTTGTGAACTATGTCGCTGGTTTGTCGTCGGACTTGACTTCAAATTGAACAAGTTATGGATTTTCGTACGCATCGGACGACCAAACATCAAAAAGTACGGTGTCTTTCCAGTCATGTCATGAGGTGTAGATCTGCAGTCGTAAAGGATTCTGTCAAGAGCAATCTCAAATGGAATCCCATCACCAAGCAACTTTTCCAATCGGCATTTGAGAGTTCGATGAAGTCGTTCGATAACTCCATTGCTCTGAGGGTAGTAGTTCGAACTTTTACAGTGTTGTATTCCACTCGACGAAAGGAACGTTTCAAATTGATTAGAAGTAAAACATTGACCATTATCGCTCACCAATGAATGTGGTAGTCCATTACGAGAAAAAATAGAACGTAATGCTGAAATAACTTGAGAGCTGGATCCATCTCGCAAAATAACCACCTCCGGAAACCGTGAGTGATAGTCAATAACTGTCAGTAATGTATGACCTTTCAACAGAGCTGATGGACCTGTTAAATCCACTGCAATTTTGTACCAAGGAATGTCGCTTGTATTCTCCACCACATGTGTGAGAGGCATCTTATCAGTGATATTTTGAAAAGTTGTACACATCAAACATTTCTTGGAGTGAGTTTCTATGTCAGAAGACATTCCTGGCCAATAAAAACTACTCCTTGCCAAATCGCGCATTTTCCTGATTCCTATATGTCCTTCATGTAGTAATTCCAAAATGTCCTTCGTAATTTCTGTAGGTATAACTATTCTTGAACCGCGCAGTAAAACAAAATTGTCAGTAATCGCTGAGTATGAAACGGATAATTCATCTCGTAAAGAAAAGTAAGGGTTCAAATTGCGGTATTCTGCTGACTTCCAATCATCTCGAATAGCTTTCTCGACTTTTTGTAATGTATGATCGGTAGCAGTCACTTCACTGACACGACGAAAGTTGACAGGTGTCGATGACATTACAAGGCAAACAGTAACATGAGCATCATCAGCTTCCTCACGATTGTCACAGGGAATTGAGTTTCGACTCAAAGCGTCAGCGAGAACATTATCAGTTCCTGCAATATGTCGGTATTCGACGTCGTAGGGTAAAGTAAATATTATCCATCTTTGTAATCTCAATGGAAGCGAATCAATATGTTTCTTCAGTAAGGCAATGATTGGTTTGTGATCAGTCATAACAATGCATTTTTGTCCAAGAATCATTCTGTGAAATCGTCGCAAGGCAAATACAATGCTGAGGAATTCTCTCTCCAGCTGTGAATATCTTCTTTCGGTATCAGTTAGTTGGCGAGATGCGTAAGCAATCGGTCTGTCATTTTGTAACATTACAGCACCAATTCCAATTCCTGATGCATCAACTTGTATTGTGATTTCGTCATCCAATCTGAACCACGAAAGAGTCGATATGCGAAGAATTTCTTCCTTCAACTTCTTGAAAGCATTTATTTCATCTATTTTCCAAATCAGTTTATCTGATGAACTGTTATAAAAGTTCCAAAGAGGCTTTGCCATAGTGGCAAAGTGAGGTATAAATCGGTGGCCCAAATAAGTTGCCAGTCCCAGAAAGGAGCGTAGTGCATCCTTAGATTCAGGGGTATTCATCTTTTGTACGGCTTCCAGTTTGGCTTTACTCGGACGAAGACCATTTTCGGACAATTCGTGTCCTAGAAATTCTACAACAGGCGACGCGAATGTACATTTTCTTTCATTTAGTCGCAGTCCATGAGAATAAAGTCTATCGAAAACAGCCTTTAGTCTTTCATTATGAGATCGCTCATCGCCGTAAACAAGTATGTCGTCTGCATAGCACAAAATTCCTGGCAGATCAGCCAAAATTGAGGAAATGACCTGCTGAAATATTTCAGGAGCAGATTTCAGTCCCATAGGTAGTCGCTTGTATGTGTATCTACCAAGAGGCGTAGAAAAAGTAAGCAAGTCCTGCGATTCTGCGGAGACTTTCAATTGCCAGAAACCAGAAGTACAGTCAAGTAAGGAAAATACTTTCGCATTGTGAATAGAAGCAGCTAAGTCCTCGAAAGTCGGTATAGGAAATGAAGCTTTTTCGACAGCAAGATTCAAAGACCTGAAATCAGCGCAGATTCGAATTCGACCATCCGGCTTTTTCACAATAACCACCGGGGAGCACCATGGAGTAGGTTTCGTTACCAGCTCAATAACCCCATCTTCCTCCATTCTAGGTAATTCCTGTTTTACGGGTTCATGTAGTGCAAGCGGAATTCTCCTCACTGCCGCAGATACAGGTTCAATCGCATCAGACACCTGTATTGTGTGTTCGTAATTAGACAAGCAGCCTAACCCATTGAATAGTCCTTTTTTTCGAAATTGGTCCACAGTATCTTGATCTTGACCTGACTCAGTTGAAGCTTGGCAACAAGTATTGGCAGCTGAAGATACGGCCAATTCATCATCAATCAGTTCGTGAAGCATGCCCAAAGTTTTACACACGGGTTTAGACAGCAAGACAAGATTCTCCTTGGAATTATCAACATCTGTCAATACAAATTCAGCGTTAAGTTCTTTACCGTTGTAAGTAATTGTACATGTAACCAAACCAATAACCTTGAGTGGGAAGGAACCCCATGAGGCTACCTTAGTAGTAGTAGGAAGAATGTCGGACTCTGCAAGAGGAATTGTTCCTGCAGGAAGCATATTGTAGCAAGCACCCGTGTCGATGAGTGCAGTTGTTGGAACACCATTCAAATGAATGTTTCTAACCATGTCAGAAAGTGAACATGTAGTTGCATAAATGGAATGAGTAACATCTTCAGTAGCCATCGCGCTTGAATCACGAACATTACTTGTCCTAGGATTACTTTTACTGGGAATTGCAGCCTGAATTTTCCCACTGGATCGACACATAACGGCAAAATGACCAATTTTGGACCATTTGCGACATGAAACCTTTAGCGCCTTACAAGTAGGTGAAGAGGCCAAATGGTTGTCGGAACCACAACGATAGCACTTTTTGTTCTCAGGCTGTGGAAAGTTCGATGTATTGCGTCGATTCACAGAATAGCCTTTGTCCTTATGATGTGAACTAGAATTGATCAGCGTAGTGTTGCTGACATTTGGCTGTCGTTCACAACTTTTTCTGTCAGAACATGCTCTTTCCCATGATTCGGCTTTTTGGATTGCTAGTTCAAATGTCAATTTAGATGCGTCTTCGGCCAATAATTGCTCACCGAGACGAGGATTGTAGATTCCTATTACGAAAATATCACGGAGCATGGAGGACAAAGAGCTGCCAAAGTCGCATTCATTGGAGAGTCTACGCAGTCTACATGAATATTGAGTCACAGATTCCGATGCATACTGGCGGCACTCGAAGAATTCTTTTCTTCTAAGCAAAATGCTGCGTTTACCGCTGAAATATTCATTGAATCGTTCTATAACGTCTGTATATTTTGTTTTTGGAGCAGGCAAACCGTCAAAAATCTGGATGCCATCATGTCCTAACGAATTTTGCAGTAACGGACTTTTGATTGCGTCATCTGCCTCGATAATTAGTAGATAATTGTCAAATTGTCTCTTAAAATAGCGCCAGTCACTCACTTTGGGGTTGTTCGGCAACATAGGAACAACAATTGCAGACGTTGATGCCATAACGAGATCGATGTAAAGTAATTCACGTTGCAACACCAGAGAAGAAGAAAATCACGAAATAGGGAAAATCTAATGTCCGAAAGATTGTATAGTAGCTCAAAATGTAAATGCACGTGATCCGGAGTCACTGTAAACGGGCTCTAGTATAAAGCAGGGCGCAGTAAGCACGTAAATCCCACCGCTGCCACCATTTATGTTGGGTTTTTCATTATGGCAAAACAACCGTCTTATTCCATCATGGCGCATGGTGTGTTGTATTTTTAAAATTCCCGCACAAGCTCTTACAATATAACAAGAACACGTTCTGTTCTTAATCTTTACAAAACAGAATAGAATCAACTACTTACAATTTGCAAGTAGTAAGCAATGAATTAATAACAGCCTTTCATCATGAATTATTAATGACACGACATGAACATAAAACTCAACATGCTTGTCTGAGCGCAGCAACTGTTTTACACAGTACCACATCCCTCAATCATGATTTTTCTACTGGGCGTGAAGATCATGCTTTTAATTAATTCATTAGACTTTTGCCTATAACGCTCTATTTTTTGTAATTTTTTGATTATCAAACAAATGACATTAGCGTACGTGTGTTCTCTGGTAACGAGATATATTTCTATTTTCTACGGTCAAGATGTGTATTTTTAGTTAGTTTTATGCTTATGAATGCCTATATGTATATTTTTCTACGGTGATTCTACATTTCTTTGCTCAACTTTAAACGGATGTGTATTTTTAGCATGCTTTATTGCTATAGCCTATATGGCTTTGTCAGCTTATAAGGGCCTGCACGTAAGGAAATTTTGTGATGTTTTTAAAGAGAACTGCCAACCAATTAGTGATGCAAATGGAAAATTTTCCCGAAAATTTTCCAGAAAATTTTCCGGAAAATTTTCCAATTTTTTCAAAATTTTCCGGAAAATTTTCCAGTGGAAAATTTTGAAATTTATTTTTTGGTGATTGACATTTTTTCCTTTGTTTTGGAGACCTGTTGTAGTCGTTTGAAAAGACTATGCAATATGCAAAGACCGAAAACTTCTCTATCATTCCTGCATGTTACCTTTTGGAACCATGCACCCTTTCCATGTCTATTTCAGATCATCCCAAATGAATTTCAGATATTAGATGGATTTCAGATTTCTGTAATTGAATTTCAGATATCTATCAGCAACCCAACTTTGAAAGGATCTTAAATTCAACTGGAGAATCTCCAATTTATCTGGAAATGTCTGGAAATGTCTGGAATTCATTTGGGTAGATCTGAAATCGATTTGGAACTATCTGAACCATCTGAGGTAGAAATGGAAGATGTGCATGCAGTTTGTCCTCAACGAAGATCGGACAATATGCCAGAACTTAGAAACTGTCATAGATATTCTTCTACTCATCACAGATATGTTTTGTTTCCAAATATCTCACGAGTTTACAGTCTTCCAATATGGTCGCTCATTGCGTGGACTGTGTGCTTATTCTTCACATATTCATCAACATATGGAGAATTTGTATCATTATGATCAAGGCTGCACAATAAAGCTTAACTTTCAAGCTAACAAGCAAACTTCAAAATTATTTTTGCTCCAGATCTTTCACATTGCATGAAATTATACCTCCATTGTAAAACAAGATTCACGTTATCCCAAACGGTGTCTGTGTGATAATCAAAAATGCTAACAAATTAGCACAAGCCACTGGTGGCAAAGGAATGCTCAAAAATCCACGGACGGAACTCGTAGTGCTACGATCGCTTTAATCGAAACAATGATGAAATCAAGAGTTTTAGACCCATTCTATTGGTATGTACCTGCCTCGGCTGTGAAGCGCTCAGATTATAGGGCGTATCACAAAAATCAAAACTTTCAAAATTTTCCAAAATTTTCCATAATTTTCCAATATTTTCCAAAATTTTCCAATTTTTTCCATAATTTTGCATGGAAAATTTTGATTTAAAATTTTCCGGAAAATTTTCATCACTACAACCAATCATCAACAAGTCGTTTTCATACATCTCAAAGGAATATTGGGCGCTGAAAATTATGTCAAAGCTATCTGTGAGCTCATACTAAGCATTCTTATGTTTTCACTTTTCTTTAAAAAATCAGATTACGATATTCAACCTTTGTGAGCAAGTGGACAATGTTACCGTTTGGTAACGGTCACTTACAGGCTGACCATTCGATTTTTTTAAAAAATATGAATAGAAACACATTTCTTATGGTCTAAATGTAATATCTAAAAGCCTTATGGATAGTTTATACAATTATCGTGAATGCGTCCTTCAAAGGGTTAAATAAATATTTTATATCTGTTACGGCTTCATCAAATTCATCTATTTCGTTAAATTCATCAGCATCGCTAAATAAATATCTTCCATCTGGTACGGGCGAAGCCCTAGAACCTTCGGTTTGTATGGACTCATCTTCACTATTAAAAACTTTTTTATATTCCGAATGTGAATAATCATCAAACATTTTTTTAACTTTTATATCAGTAGGTAATGTTTCTAGATAGTTTTTATAACTATTTGATTTTAATATATTTCCTTCATCAACTCGATCTACATTTTGTAAATGCAATTTACTATTTAAATGAGATTGATAACTTCTTTTTGTTTGCAACTTTTTTTACATAAGTTACAATAAAACTTGGTATTTTCCATTTTTTTATTTTTTAAAGAAAAAATTGTGTTTTAATTTTAGATATAAACATTCTAATATCAAGGACTTGAGAGTTAATATATATCATTATATATTTCACGTTCTTAAGTTATTTTATTTTCTTTATCATATTAAGTTTTATCACATTAAGTTTTATCATATAATGTTTTATAATATTAAGTTTTATCATATTAAGTTTTATCATATAACGTTTTATCAAAAGATAATTTAAATTTATTTTCACTAACTATTGATTCTTCATCATCATCATAAATTGATTCTTCAACATCATAAATTACACTTTTTGGTATAGGATGCCATTCCCTGATAGGATACCATTCTCTTATTGGAATATCTAACTCTAAATTACATTTTTTATCTGATAATAATATAGTAGAGAAAAATATTGGTCTTTGATCTCTTTTGGAAAATTTAATAACACCACCATAATCTGAATCACTTTTAGTTTTTATTAAAGATGATAAAATTTTAAATTGATTAGATGTAAATCCTAATTTAAATTTTGTAGACCCGACACATAGTTGACGAACAGTATCTTCAACTATACCATCATTATTATTTTCAATTGTAAGAAAATGAAATTTAGATAAAGTTTGATTATATGTAGTATTAATATCATGTACATCAGTATGAGATATAAATTTTTCTTCACTTAAATTTTTATAATTACTAATATTTTATAATATTTTTTACCATTTACACCATTTTCAGATGTTTCAGAATCATCATTTATATTATCATCATCTATATTATTATCATCATTATTAAAATATTGACCGTGGCGTTAGCCCAACTGGATGCATGGCGTTAGCCGACGAAGTGGGAGTTAGCCCATGTGTAGTTAAATGAGACATGCACTTAGCTAAATACTCGTGTCGTTAGCTCAATTAATGGTGACTTAGGCATTTTTATAATGTGCGTGTTGTTAGTCCAAAGTATAATATCTCCGTGGAGTTAGCCTGACGCTATGAAATCAATAAATATTATCACCAAATGTGTTGTTAGTCGAAATAAATAACCATGATAATTATATGTGGTGTCAGACCCAGTCATCAAATATTATAACTATTTGTGGTGTTAGCCTAAAGTCAATAAAAATTATAATTAGACCTACATGAGGTATCAGGAAATATTTCCACAAATATAACAATTCTAAGTGTTTTTCAGATATGAAATCAATGAATACTGTACGATCCCATCAAGGACATGCAAGTGTTATAGTTGTATTTTAAACTTGCTACGAAGTCCGTACGAAGGCTGAAATGACACGAATACATAGCCCTAGCAGATCATTTACAGATGTCATATTCATTTAACATGGATTTCTGTGTGTTCATGCCATAGGCATCGAGAAAATGAGATTGTAAAAATGGATTTAGCAAGAGTCAGCTAGTTTCAAAAGAATATATTTAAGGAATGAAACCCTGCAGTTGAAAAATTATGAGTTCTGACTTCAGTTATTATATTTTTGATACAATGGTCTCGAGTATTTAAAGCCAATATCAAGCTTTTTATCGAGAATTTCACTATTTTCTATAAATTTTAATTAAAAACTAAGTTTTCGTGTAGGTAACCCTTCTAGCGTTAAAAATATTTTCTTAAGAATATGGCAGCAATATCAATAGATGTTGAATGTACATATAAGTACAAACTGTTTGATGTTTGCTGTTTTGATCCCAAATAATGACTAATTTGATATAACTGAACAGAATCAATTTGCAGCGATTAACTTTAAATCATGTATGATCATTCCAATGGCATATCTAAATTGGAATGGTCTATTTTTAAAGGCTTATGTAGAAGCTCGCGCAATGTCAAAATTCGATACCCAATTCAGAATGGTTTATTCAATATAATCATATTTCGGCAATTTTAAAATTTGTACTGTTCATGACTAATTTTTGCTCCCCGTGTGGGATTCCGCCGTGTCCACATGTCACTCGTCGTAGTTTGAAGGCTACCATCACAGTCGTTGAGATCTCCTGCTGAAACAATCAATAAATACGATAATGAAATGAGGAGTTTGACCACATTTACTCCAATACTTACCGGGTCTCTTGTTCCTTTGCCTTTTCGATTCACTATCTGTCGTCGTAGTTTGAGGGTTACCACAGTCGTTGAGATCTCCTGCTGAAGCAATCAATAAATACGATAATGAAATGAGGAGTTTGACCACATTTACTGCAATACTTACCGGGTCTCTTGTTCCTTTGCCTTTTCGATTCACTATTTGTCGTCGTAGTTTGAGGGTTAGCATCACAGTCGTTGAGATCTCCTGCTGAAGCAATCAATAAATACGATAATGAAATGAGGAGTTTGACCACATTTACTCCAATGCTTACCGGGTCTCTTGTTCCTTTGCCTTTTCGATTCACTATCTGTCGTCGTAGTTTGAGGGTTACCACAGTCGTTGAGATCTCCTGCTGAAGCAATCAATAAATACGATAATGAAATGAGGAGTTTGACCACATTTACTGCAATACTTACCGGGTCTCTTGTTCCTTTGCCTTTTCGATTCACTATTTGTCGTCGTAGTTTGAGGGTTAGCATCACAGTCGTTGAGATCTCCTGCTGAAGCAATCAATAAATACGATAATGAAATGAGGAGTTTGACCACATTTACTGCAATACTTACCGGGTCTCTTGTTCCTTTGCCTTTTCGATTCACTATTTGTCGTCGTAGTTTGAGGGTTACCACAGTCGTTGAGATCTCCTGCTGAAGCAATCAATAAATACGATAATGAAATGAGGAGTTTGACCACATTTACTGCAATACTTACCGGGTCTCTTGTTCCTTTGCCTTTTCGATTCACTATTTGTCGTCGTAGTTTGAGGGTTAGCATCACAGTCGTTGAGATCTCCTGCTGAAGCAATCAATAAATACGATAATGAAATGAGGAGTTTGACCACATTTACTGCAATACTTACCGGGTCTCTTGTTCCTTTGCCTTTTCGATTCACTATTTGTCGTCGTAGTTTGAGGGTTAGCATCACAGTCGTTGAGATCTCCTGCTGAAGCAATCAATAAATACGATAATGAAATGAGGAGTTTGACCACATTTACTGCAATACTTACCGGGTCTCTTGTTCCTTTGCCTTTTCGATTCACTATTTGTCGTCGTAGTTTGAGGGTTACCACAGTCGTTGAGATCTCCTGCTGAAGCAATCAATAAATACGATAATGAAATGAGGAGTTTGACCACATTTACTGCAATACTTACCGGGTCTCTTGTTCCTTTGCCTTTTCGATTCACTATTTGTCGTCGTAGTTTGAGGGTTAGCATCACAGTCGTTGAGATCTCCTGCTGAAGCAATCAATTAATGCGATAATGAAATGAGGAGTTTGACCACATTTACTGCAATACTTACCGGGTCTCTTGTTCCTTTGCCTTTTCGATTCACTATCTGTCGTCGTAGTTTGAGGGTTACCACAGTCGTTGAGATCTCCTGCTGAAGCAATCAATAAATACGATAATGAAATGAGGAGTTTGACCACATTTACTGCAATACTTACCGGGTCTCTTGTTCCTTTGCCTTTTCGATTCACTATCTGTCGTCGTAGTTTGAGGGTTAGCATCACAGTCGTTGAGATCTCCTGCTGAAGCAATCAATAAATGCAATAATGAAATGAGGAGTTTGACCACATTTACTCCAATGCTTACCGAGTCTCTCTGAAATTTGCTTCGGTGACGAAGATGTCGCTGGCAGATCCTCGTTTCCGTTATTTGTAGTTTCTTTTTCTCCAACTCTTTCATTTAAAACGTGATTGAAGTATTCTGTTAGACAAGAAACAGGTAAAGAAAGTGAGTACCTGAATCAAATGTGTTCTGTAAAAAACATCGGTATATCGTCCTAGACTCATCTTTTCTTGTGATATCACACGTCCTAATATTCATGAATCTATTATTTGAAGGAGATAGTGATTAAGCCGGCACTCAAGCACAAATTTTGGATATTGGCTAGGAATAAAAAATACTTACGAATAGATGATTGGTTGTTTAATATGTCCGAGTCGTAGTATTTATCTGCGACATCGGTGCTATGAAGCATTGCTCTCGAAAGTTTTTTCGGGTTGATCCCCGCCCTCCTTCCAATTGTAGTTTTTGCTCTACGAAAGTCCGTGGCTTTTATTTTCCGCCCACATATCTGAAGGAATAGTATTAAATTAATATCTCTGCATCATAAAATTCAAATCATGTAAATAAGCGTATGATAATTTCATGGCTTTCAAAATCATGGAATCGTCATGTGAATATTCAACTCTCAAGTTAGATTAGAGAAGAGGAGAACCTAATTAAATAGTTTTTAATTTCTAGAAAAGTAGGTCTCTGTTTCAGTAGGAATACTAAGAGCATTTGAAACAAATTCAAATTTATGATTGATTTATGAAATTTGTCATTAATATTCAAATATAATTTATAAGCATTTACCTTTTCTGCTGTATTTGCAATAATATTTCCTATTCCGTCAAGTGGTCCGCCATCCATTTTACAAAATAGTGGTTGGAACTTGTCCTCTTTTCGGTTTGAAATACTTCTTGCTAATTTATCGATGTAGAGAATGAGGAGATTAAACAAATCACTTGAAATATTAATTACCGGAGCTCCGTATTTCTTGAACGTTTTGTGATGTCCTAAAAATACCAAAAATATCATGAACAGCGTGTTGAAATTAAAGAAAATATACCAGGAAGTTGAATGATAACGCAACTATGATAAAAAAGGTTACATTTTTAGAGGAAATATCTCACCTTGGTGTTTGAAGCCAGATATCTTTAGGCTCACAAAATCATCTCTCTTTTCTAATGGATTCATGACAGAACCAACTGTTATATCTTCCAAAGGAATAAGGCGAATCGGATTAAAAGCGGCAAGACATGTCAACATATAATCTCTTTGGCTGCAAAGATAGAAAGCAACATCTCAGTAATACAGAAGTAATATAGATTTTAAGGCATGTAATTGCGTTGAGCAGTCACATTACAAAACTACTAGAAACAACAAACGTGAAGAAGGCAAATCCATCAAGTTTAAAATTTGTTCATATTGAACTATTTAGAAGTAAAAGCATATTGGTTGTATTTCTATCAATGAACGCTTTTATAACTCAAGTAAAATTTATGGTATACATTCTAATTCACCGAAAATGCTTCGAAAGTAAGCTTGATCAATCAACCCATAACAAGGCTTGTAAGTCATTGTAGTTTATAGAAATTGGTGTCAAAAATTCGAAGTTTTACTTTCATATATACCAGTAACCTATGTGTAAAATTTCAAAACATTCACTTACATCCGAAATGATTTCGCATCATCACCTCCATCGCAAGTCATTAACTCCTCAGTTTTCTTCCATATTGCGTTAAGTTCTGCCTCGGTTGCCATCGACAAATGTTTGTCGATTTGAGAACTGGCCTGAGAATGAAAAATCGGTATCGCATCGACAAATGAATAAAATGAATATTTTCCGGTTAAGATCGTTTTCGGGACTCGAAATATTTCATACACACTACAATATTTCATCTGCATCTCTTTCCGGCATGTTTTTCATGAACTCATATTTTAAAATGAAAAATAAAAATATTTTAAACCAACGGAAACGATTTATAGATATGCAAACAAGTTATAATTCGTCGACTTGATTAAGATTACTTACATCAAGGCCACTTTTTTCTGCAAAAAACCGAGATTTCGCTTTCCGTATTTCAGATTGTGCGTCTCTGATGGCTTCGATGCCGACGTCATTGAAGAAAGACCCTCGCTCCGAGTCGGTAAAGGTCTTCTTATTCCATATAATCGCATCACCTGAAAAATTTGAATAAGTATCGGCTCATGGGCAGATTACTGAATGTGTCAATAATTGCAATGAACTTGGATATAACAAAAAACAATATGAATAAAACAGTGAACAATAGCAAACACTTTAACTTCTGTTTCGCCTACCAACTGAGATAAAATCAGATGCGTATTTCATCTTGCTAGAGGGTTTCAGATCTTTATCAAGCTCTTTGTTCAGGAACAACTGAGCGTCCATTAACTCCCGTATACCTGGGAAACGGCCTAAAATGACTGCCATCTGTAAATCAAAGAAGCGTTTAAATGATAATAATTCTAGTTCAGACACGTTTCATGAGCTACAAAACTACTTAAAACCAAAATGGATCCATCTCTACATTGTACAATGTAGGTCTAGTAATAAGATGAATAGCGATGCAATAACAAATAAGTATCGAGTAATAACGTTGGCCACTGCATTACATGCATCTTTAAAAATCTATCAAATCTAACTTTAGAACTTATTGCACTTACCTTGTTAAGTCGAGACTTCATACTACTGATCAGCTGTCTGACTGAGGTACTGTTCGGATCTTTCGCTTTGCTGTGTACACTTGTGTAATAGCTAGTTATATATGAAATAAGCAGACGTTCATTCTTTGTGTCTTCATCAGATTTGTTAAATCGTGCTTTTGATATGAATTCGTTCGTTTCTCCATATCTGTTGCGTAGGTCGTTTTTGATAATATTTTCCACGGGATCCGTCTACAGAAATAACATAAAAGAACAACCATGAGCAATCTTTAAAATTTGAACCTTTACTTGAATCTATTAGAAAAATAAGTTAAAGACATGCTATACGCTAATCGTAAAAGCAAAAACGAAGATCACTAAAAGTATCAAATGAAAGGAAGAATATCAGTACGAATATATAAAAACATATTTACCAAGTCATCCTCAAGTTCCCTCGGTTGACAATTACTAGTGTATTCCATATTTTTTTTGCATCTGCGTCTGTGATGACGAAGGTCGCAGACCTGGAAATAGCAAGTTAATCAAAGATAACGTTCTAAAATTAAACGCTTCATTTGGTTTACTTACGATTTAGGGCTTGATATGGCTCTTGATTCAATAATAGAAATGAAACACTATTATAACTTCAAGTCAATCATAACACTACTTAAATTATACAATCAAATGGAATGTACGTATAACTGAAACTCAAGGAGCTTCTGATTATTTAGTATCTTCTTGACGGACTATTAAAAAAACATTGAAATACTCCCTGGAAAGCTTCTTAATTTGTTATATGTTGTTATTGAAATCTTGAATGACTTACTATTTTGGAGCAGGCCGGACACTCTTGAGCGCCAGACTTTGATTTGCTTTTATATATTGATCCACAAAATTCAATAATTCTCTTTTCAGGCCAATTGTGGTGTGTCAGATGTTTCTTTATATATTTTGATGAAAATTGCCTCCTGCAATCTGGACACGTACCATACGTTCTCATTTGACCCTTCGTTTCTTTCTTGGACACACCTATAACAAAAATCAATCATCAGAACTGCCATGTGTTTTATAAAAGAATAGTGCTTTTGAAACTGACCTTCAACTTCCAAAAGTTCGCAGCGGTATCCGATTGCGTCAAACCGGTTTTTATAGCGATTTTTCACGTATGTGGTTGGATTTGGCTTCATGACTGTAAAGAAGACATGTTCTTTTATGTGTATAGTCCTACTAATGCATAGTCTATCTTTATGTGCATAGTTTATCTAGGACTATAGAAAGCATCATACACGAATTATCATATTTCGCGATATCAGTTTGCGTGATCTGATAATACTTTAGAGATTAGTATTTTCGGTCTGTACCATTTACCAACGTCAGAATGTATTAAGGTGCGGCGATTTTTAGGTTTCAATTTCGATCGATTTTTGAATCGATTTTCTATTTAATTTCGATTGACTTTTCTGAAGTCCATTTTTTGCTTTGATCTGAAAAGTGGGCCTATGCAGGACTTCGCATCAGAAATTATGATAACAATGTATGTTGATATACAGTACTCTGTGTGTTTCACAGGCCTAAAATCTAGATGAAAGAATATACGGAATTCCAGTAAATCATACAGAATGTATATTCTATTTAGCGGCGGCTTTTCAACAGCTTAAAATTCTTCTTGATCTTAATGAGTTGCCGAGCAAGATCACCGATGGCATATTGTGATGTCATGGAAATAATTGTGTGTGTTGACCGAGGAGTGCCTGAATCCATTTCTGAGAAATTGATTCATGCAATCCTCGGCTGACACACACAGGCTCGGTGTGTGTGTGTGTGCGTGTGGGAGAAAGAGAGAACCACGCACAGATAAAGTATTCCACAGTTAACCTGTGTGCGGCAGTTATCGTTCGAGGCATATTGCATTCACGACCATGTTGCATTTCGCAATACCATACAGCAAAATACAGTGTGCAACTGTACATGTATTTGCCACGCGATAACAATGTTTAGCAGTGTTAAGCACAGACTGGTGCAAATTTCTAAGTCATAGGTAGTGATTCATGCTTAATTATTCACATCATTGCTCTCGTCATATCATTTGCTTACTTTTTCGAAGACGAATACTAAGAATTACGCCCATATAAAATCGATCGAAATAATTTCAATTTTTGATGATTTTGGTCGACTTCGAATTTTTTCGCTTGAATCGATTTTTTATTTTTATCGATTTAAATCGCCGCACTTAAGATTGTATAGATTATTAGATTATGTGATCCTAACTGCATTTCTATAGGTATGCAGCTCACTTTATGTCTCCAGGGATCCTTTACACTGGAATCCCGTACAAAATACAAAAGTCCCGGGATCCCGGTATTGTACATAGCACCTTACAATGCATGAGTGATATACTATATTAGAAATTATGATCACTTAGAGTTGTGTGTTTGCTTTTAGGATAAAATTTCAGGTTATCAATTAAACATGCTCACACACGTATGCAAGAATGCAATGCATTATGTTACTGATAGACTAAATGTATTTAAAATAACATGTTTAGTTGAAATAGTTACGTAATTCATGCTCTTACCTGAACAGAGGTTAGCCATTACCATCACCTTCACGAATACTGTTGATGACGCAGAATACAGGATCAGCGAAGTACGTTCTCACCCTCTTTCCTGATTGGTTTAGTTTATAAGTAGTAACTTGATGATCATTTTCATGATACAGGATTGCAATACAAAAATTTCGAATACAGGCTTTGCAGTGACTTTCAGAAATCGACTAACAACGCAGCTAAGATTTTTATTATTATAAGATTCTTTAAGATCGGGCAAAGCCCTAGAACCTTCGGTTCGTTTATTATGATTATGATTATGGTCATTGTTAATAGTATAAGGTGTTGTCCACATATAAATTTTCTCTTGTTGAGCTAAACCATTTATATAAGATTTTAACAAATTAATATTTAAGTTTGAATATAATCCTATATATGTATCATCATCATATCTTTGCGGCATTTCTAATGTTTCTTGTTTATAAATTGTATCTCTATAATAAACTTGACATAATAATTCTTCATTATGTTTTGTACTCTCGATATGAATATTATATTGGTTTTGTTCATCAACAAATAATCTTATTTTTTCTTTGGAAAAGATTTTAATTTTTTAACTAATTCTTTAATATTGATATAATTAATAATTTTAGTTTCTATCCAATCAGTATTACTAATTGGTAATACTGCTCTAATAAATCCGTAAACATTATTATGTCCAATAATAACCATATTTTCTTTATTTAATTCTACATATGCAACATCATTATATTTACTTACAATATCCATAAATTTAATAAACGGGTCTCCTGGGAAAATGCAATAATTAGTTTCTATAGATGGTAAACCTTTAGTCTGTTCTCTAAATATTTCTGCCTGCAATTCAAATAATAGGTTAACATCTATGCATGGATTATTATTATTATCATTATTATTATCAAAACATTTATTTTCAAATCCCGTTGATCTCGTCGAATAAGAACAGGATGATGCGGACGAATATAATTTTTTAAAATTTGCTTTAT
Organism: Prostheceraeus crozeri; assembly: GCA_907163375.1. NCBI lineage: Eukaryota > Metazoa > Platyhelminthes > Polycladida > Euryleptidae > Prostheceraeus > Prostheceraeus crozeri. The sequence goes on along the minus strand of CAJQUW010000623.1, from coordinate 174,417 downwards.
CCATTTTTTTATTTTTATTAGAAAAAATTTTATTTTTTTATTTTTATTAGAAAAAATTACTTTTTTATTGTTAAAAAATGATGTTACCAAATGTTGGTGGAGGTGCATATATCCAGAATAATCGTGAATTAGAAATAGAGATAGAAAATTATATCATGAAAACTGGAGACGTCTTATTTGGTCCATTGCATCTTTTTATTCTTCCGCAACAAAATACAGAGTTAACAAATAAACAATATGTTGATACATAAATCAATGACTTAAAAGAAAAATATATCAACGATGTTTTGGTTCCACTGATGAATGAATTAAAGTTGCTAAAACTTAATGACAAATCATTAAACGAAAAATTATTAAAACTTGATAAAAAGGATAGAGAGCTAGAAGCAGATATAGCAAAACTTTTTAAAAAGATTTCTGAACAATCAAAAATTTTAATATTACTTTCTATAAAGTTAAAATCTGCAGTCATTAAAAATAAACATCAGATAAAATTATTGAAAGAACAATTAGAAGATGAAATAGAAAAACTACCTGAAAGAATTAAAAAAAATTTAAAGCAGTTACAAACTACATTCCAAAAAAGTGTTGATGAATTGAGTTCTAAAATTACTCAACAAATGAAAAAGATGAATAGAATGATAAATGAAGTAAACTCACTTAATCAAAAAGTTGATAAAATGAAAACTCTTAAAATCAATTTAGAAAATGAATTAAAGAAAAATTTACAAGAAAACTCTAAAGAAAATAAAGAACAGTTAGATGCTGTTAAAAGACAATTAGATGTTCTTAAAATTAAGTTAAATGCACTTAAAACGGCATTGAAGATTAATCAGCAGAAAATGCAAGTTAATAGAAAAGAAATTAAAGTACATCACACGCTACTTGACGCAATAGATAAAGTGCAACAGACAATTAATAAAGTTATCTCGAAGTTGTTGTCCATTCACAAACGTAAATCTTGATCGGACCAAAGCTCCTCGAGGCTTTAGCCGATCGGACCAAAGGTCCTCAGGTTACTAACCAATCATAAACGTAAATATTAACGTAAATATTTTTCCCAAAAGTCAAATTTATTCCTAAAAAATGCCTATAATTTATAAACACAATCTTAAACATTTTGCTTCAAATCAAAGAATTGCTCATGAACCACGTATGAATCCTGTTTATCATTATGATAATAGAGAAACAGTTCACACGGAAGGAGCTGGTATATTTTCTGGTATTGGAAGTATCGTTAACTTAATTAAAAATAATAAAGATTTGATTACATCTGCTGCAAAAGGAGCAGCTGCTATAGGTAGTACAGCTAGTGCAATATCAAATGCTGTTAAGTCTCAAAACGAATAAAAACAACTAGAAGCTATTCGTAAACTTAGGAATGATTCTGAAGAACTAAAAAATTTAAAAAAACTTTCAGAGGAAACAAAAAACAAAATTGCTAACATAGCTGTGGGGGAAACCTTGAGGAGCGGATCTCCGTCTGATAGTAAACATAAGAAGAAATCAGGCGTAGCCATAAAACGTTCAATTGAAGAAATAAGAGGTAATGGTGTTAACAGCAACCTTCGGTCTAACCAGCAAAGCTGTAGCGGAGCTGGTCTAGCAAAATTCTAAAATTATATTTTAGTAAAATTATTTTAGTAAAATTTTTTAGTAAAACAAAAAGTCAAATTATTTTTTATAAAAATGTCTTCGCTTATCGAAAATAAATTTGAATTAGATAAACCACTAGGTGTTAGTTATAATCAAAAAAAGAATGACTATATAAGAATTGCTATGAATCCCGGATCTTCTAGTAGAGTAAATACTGGAGGTGATTTAATTTTTGAAGTTGATAATCAGCAGAGTTATTTATATTTACCTGATTTATTTTTACACTGTGAATATTCTTTATATAGTGATGCCAATTTTACAGCACCATTACCAGATACCGATAATATTGCACTAGAGAATAATTTCTTTCCAAGATTATTTACACAAATGCGTTTAGATGTTGCAACTCAAAATATAGAAACATTAAGTGATTCTCCAGGTGTAATTGATACAATGCTTAGATTTGTAACAATTGGTGAAAATAATAAAAAGTATGAAATCGAAGGATGGTTTCCAGATAATAATGATGGTATAATTGTTGATGATTTAACTCACGCTGGAACATATACCGCAGGAATTGCGAAAGATGTAGAAAATATTGCAAAACATTTAAATAAAACAAATAATACTGCATATAAAGAAAGACGTGAGTTTAACAAGAAAAGTAAACAGACAGTAAATTGGTCATTGTCTCCATTATTCGGATATTTAGATTATGATAAAATATCATATCAATTAAAATTAAAATTAATAATTCATCGTACAGCAAATAATGAATTAATCTTTTTTGGTAAGACTGGAAAAAAAGCATATTTAAAAATTGATAGACTTGAATGGTGGATTAAGCATATTACTCCTAGTTTAGAGGTTGAAACAGCTATTGCAAAAAGATTAAATACTAACAAACCAATTCCAGTAAATTTTCTAAAGCGAACTGCTAGTTCAGTAACTTTTTCCGAACAAAGATTTAACTGGCATTTTACTAGAACTGCGAACACTCCAAAATATTTATTACTAACATTTCAAAGAAATAATTCTCCAAGTTTTGATAAGAACAATAATCTTTTTCATATTAATACAATTCGAAGTTTACAAGTTTCATTAAATCAAACCCGATATCCAATTGATCCATTAAGATTCGATGATACCAATAATCAATTTATGGAAGGATATGATTCTTATAGAAATCTTTGTATAGAATTTGGAGTTGAACCACAATTAACTCCTGGTGATTGGAGACATTTGTATCCTGTTTTCTGTTTCGATTTAAGTGCACAATCTGAAGATATTATCAAGACTGGTTGTGATGTAACAATTAATATTGAAAAAAAAGATTCCACAACTTCATTGATGGCTTATGGTTTATTGCTAGAAGATGTAAAATATTCTATTGAAATTCTTAATGGAAAGATGGCTAGGATTAATTAATTTTTTTCATAACTTAAAATTTTGATAACTAGAATAGATTAAAAATTTTTGATAACTTAAAATTTTTTCATAACTAGAATAGATTAAAAATTCTTAACTTAAAAATTTTTCGTAACTAGAATAGATTAAAAATTTTTGGTAACTTAAAATTTTTTATTAAAAATGTCGCAAGCGAAAAGTAATAATAATAAAACTGTTGAATTAAAACTAAGTAAAATTGTTGACAAAAATACACCTAAAACTATTACGATTAACAAAAAAAAGTATTACATAAGTAAACCAATGATAGAGAATATTCAATTACAAGAAGAAAAGAATGGCGGGATTCTCCCATTAATTCCCCTAATAATAGGTGGCATAGCAGCTGCAGGAAATGTTGCAGGTGGGTCAGCTGGTATTGTCCAAGCAGTAAATAAAAATAAATCAGAGAAGGCAGCATTAGAAGAACAAAAACGTCATAATGGGGAGTTAGAGAAAGTTGCTAGGGGAGAAGGAATAGTAGAGAATTTTATTAGTAAATTAAATTTAGTTGATGAAGGAAAACGAGTTCTCAAAAATATTCTCCACAATGTTGATGATTTAATTGAAATTAAAGAAACTAAAGATGGTTCTGGAATATATCTAAGTCCTAGTATGATAAGGTAATAACCTCAGGACCTTTGGTTCTATCGGCTAAAGCCTCAGAACCTTTGGTTCTATTAGGTAAAACATTTATTTTATCTTTTTAAATGAATTCTACAAATTCCGAAAATTTAATTAAATTAAAAATTTCTAATTTAGATTTATTGAATTATCTCTTAAAAGTACATAAAACCTCAAATTGTAAAATTTATGATGGTAACGACATACAAAAAACTTTCCTGGATTTATTTGGAGTAAATATTCGAAAGAAAAACATCTTCCTGGTCATTCATATACCGGTCCAGGAACTCGATTAGATATAAGACTAGATGAGAATAATAATCCAAAACCAGGTGAAGAACCAATAAATAGAGTAGACACCGCCGCTTATAGACATGATTTAGCTTATCGAAATCATGATCTAAGTTCTCGTCATGCAGCTGATAAGAAGATGATTCAAGAATTAGATAGTATTCAAAATCCTACATTTAGAGAAAAAATTGAAAGAATGTTTGTTAAGAAAGCTTTACAAGCTAAAATATTATTCGGTCAGGGGATAGATGGAGAGCAACGCTCGAACCTACGCGTCCGAAATTCATAAAGAATACAGAAGGCCTAAATATTTATTGAAAGTAAAAGTATTTAATAAAGATGATATTTGGAGTGCTGATCTTATTCATATGCCGAATGAAAGGGACTACAAATACGCATTGACCGTTATAGATTTATATACACGATACGCTTGGGTAAAGCCTTTAAAAAACAAAAGTGGTCTGTCAGTTAAATATGCGTTTGAAGAAATCTTTAAAGAAAGTTTTAGAAAGCCAAAAAAGCTATTCGTTGATAAAGGGTCGGAATTTTATAACCGAAATGTAAAGCCACTATTTGAAACTGTTTATTCCACAGAAAATGCAGGAAAGGCTGTAGTAATAGAGCGCTTTAATAGAACGCTAAAAGGTAAGATCTTTAAGAAATTTACTGAGCAAGGAAATCAGAAATGGTTGAAGATATTACCAGGAGTTGTAGAAGAGTATAACAATAAGATTCATTCTGGTATTGAAGAAACTCCAAAGAATGCTTCTGACGACCCTGATTTAATACGAAAGAAAATATTCGAAAATAATTATTCGAATGAGAGTAATCCGAATTTGCAGAAACTTAAGCCGAAATTTAAGATTGGAGATAGAGTTAGAATATTTAAGTATAAGAATAAATTTGAAAAAAGGCTTTGTTGGTTATTGGACTAAAGAGATATTTGAAGTTTGTAAAATAAACCAAACTTATCCGATTACTTACGAAATCAAAGATTTAGATGATGAAAATATCAGAGGCCAATTAGTAGTATAGGGTATAGGATTCGGCGCATCGCTTCGCTCAGCACCGAATCCCACACCTAGGTAGTTACAAAAAATGAAAAAATACAAAAAAATAGGGTCCTCCTGAAATTTATAAAAAAACAGACAAAATAGATACAAAAAATGAAAAAATACAAAAAAATAGGGTCCTCCTGAAATTTATAAAAAAACAGCTAAAATAGATGCGAAATGGGAAAAATACAATGTTTATGACCCATGAACAAAAATATTCATTTAAAAATGGAAGATGTAAAAACAAAAGAACCATCAGCCCCCTTATATCCTTCATTATCATATGAAATGGATATAGCAAAACACAAAGATAGAGTCAGGTACATGAAAGATAAGGAAGCCCAATTATTACTTAAACTAGAACATTATAATAAATTAAGAAAGAGATGGACGATAGCTAAGAATGTGACACAAGGCGTTGGTGTATGTTTAACAATTTCTTTAGGCGCTCTCACTATTGTCATTTCGTCTGGCGTTCTTACAATTCCTGTTGTCGCTACAGTTTTAACAGGCACAGGTGTCTTCACAACGTCACTTGCAACAGTGATAGATAAATCTTTAATGACTAAGAAACGAAAATCCTTAACTAAGAAACATGCACATGTCAAAGAAGTATATGATAAACTACATTACTACTTCCAGAGAGTGTGTGATGACAATGTTATTACGTTAGATGAGATTGAAAAATTTGACCAAATAGCTAGAGAAGCAACTAAAATTCCTGTTAAACCTCAAGACAAAGTAAACAATGAAGCTTTTTTAGAAGAAATAAGAACTTTATTAAAAACGTTAGAACAAAGTACCATAGAACAAAAATAAGTTGTTCAGTAAAATGTTTATGCTGTATCTCTATGCTACCACAAAATTCAAATATTATCTTATAAAATAATGCAGAGCAATGAGACAAAAATAAAACAACTAGAAGAATTAATAAAACAGAAAAATATTATGAAGAAAAAACATAGACAATATCGAATGCTACAAGCTGGTGTTCAATCTGAGATGAAAGACAAAATCCAATTAGTTGACCAAATTAAATCTGATATTAAGAAAGAACTTATAGTTCATGATAAACGAATTGATATCGCGGATCCAGTGCAGAAAACCATCATGGATGATTATGGTTTGTTAGAAGCAAACATAGATAAGAAATTACCCAAATCTATGCTCTTTGAACATTCTACTTCATTTATAGATGGAAAGCCATCTCTTAGATTTTCCTTAGGTGAAAAAGAATTATCTATAAATCCTAAAGAAAGTTTAATTTTTGCACCAGACAAAACAGCTTTCAGTTTAGACAGAAATTTCGTGGATTTATTAAGAGGAGCGAAGTTAGATAACTATCATACTGATGATCTACTGAAATACAAAACTATGCTAGATAAGGTTGGAAGTGGGAAACATCTTAAGCGTTATAAACAATTAGAACACTTATTATCAACATCAACCAGTGTTCCAACAGCAACTGGTTATTCAACACCTGTTGTATTTTTATCAGACAACCCACAAGAATTAGTAGAAAGATATAATATTTTATTAGCTGCAGCACAAGAAGGACATAATTCCGTTTTTAACGAAATGCATGCAATCTTAGATAAACTATTCCAAAACAGAGATATAACTGAACAAGAGTACAAACTCTTCTCTAATGATATCATGAACCTCAGCGCAAGAAGGACATAAATTTAGTTAAAAAAATGTCTTCGGCAGAACTAGAAAAAATTAATAAGCATTTAGAAAATTTAACCGAGATTTTAACCTCATCAAAATTTAGTACGACATTAAAATTTATAACAACTATTTCATCCCATACCTGTCATTTAGATCCTATTATTCACTTAGAACAAGGCAAACATTATGAAGTAGCACTAACTAGTTTTTCAACATTTAACACTATACAAAATATTATCAAAGATGTAAATGACCGATTTAAATATTCTAATGATCAAGGTAAAACTTGGAAAGAATTAACTTTTCTTCCTGGATCTTATGAAGTTGAATCGATTTCCAATGAAATAAAAAGACATTTAGGTATTCAATTTAAAGACAAGAAACAATTACATTTCGCAGTTGAACCAGCAGTAAATAAATTTTCTCTTACTTTAGATGAAGATCATCAAGTAGATTTTAATATTGACAAATCTTTATCAAGACTCTTAGGATTTAAAAAGCAACTCTATACACAAGGTTTTCATATAAGTGAAAATATACCTAAAGTAACTGAAATAAATTCAATCAACGTTCAATGTGATATTATAGAAGGTGGTTATGTTAATGGAAAGCTGTCAAATAATATCTTCAGTTATCCAGCATTTACAGTTCCGATTGGTTACAGTTTGAATGTAATCCCAAAATCATTAATATATTTCCCTGTTACAAGAAAAACAATTAATTCAATTACAATTAGAATAACAGATGAGAAAGGAAAGGAAATAAATTTTGGAGGCGAAGAAATTATGATAGATCTTTTGGTTCGGGAGGTATAATTAAAAAAATATTGTCTTAAAAATGAGTGAAAGCAGTTGTGAAAAATATCCACTAAACAAGAAAGTGAAATTCAATCATCATCATAACTTGTCAAATAAAGTTTTATCAGTTATTTGTGGAAGATCAGGTTGTGGAAAAACATATCTATTATTTAAAATTCTCACGACACCCAAATTTTTGGATTATAACAATCTTATCATTTATACAACAACAGCAGAACAACCTATTTATCAATTTTTGAAACATGGTTTTGAAAATAATCTTACAAAATCAACTATAGCTTCACTGTTTGAAGAATATGAAAAATCGGAGTATGAAGAAGAAATAAGTTCCTGGTGTGAAGAAGCAGCGAAAAATAAACAACTAGTAGAACCCAATAGAAATAGGCACATATCGATACAATTAATAGATGATAGTGGCAATATGCAAGATCCTAGTAAACTAAATAAAACGAAAAAACATTGTGTGGTGTTTGATGATTGTGTTAATGACAGAAATCAGGCAGTCCAGAGAAATTATTTTACAAGAGGTAGACACAATAACTGTAGTGTCTTTTATTTGACACAAAGTATGTATTCATTAGATGGAAGTGTTATTAGAAAGAATGCTAATATTTTTATGCTTTTCGAAATCAACCAAAGAAACCTAAGTGATTTGTTAAGAGACTTATGTATAAGAGATAAAGATGAATTTAAACAATCGTGTAACAATGCTTGGGCAAACGACTATGGTTTTATCACAGTCAATATTGATAAAAAAGTACATGATAGAGTTATCGAACATTTGTTCTCTGACTAGGCTTCGCCTCGAGGGGCTTTGGCCCCGACTGAAAGTCTATAGAACATTTGTTCGCAGAGTAAAACTCTGAATAGAACATTTGTTCACTGACTAGTGTATTATAATTCCTCTTCCCAGTCTTCACTATCATTGTATTCAATTATATTACATTCTTTTTTTATTCGTTGAAATATTTCGTCTTGTACATCTTCTCCGCTATAGGGGAGCATAATACCATTTGCATTAGGCGCTTGACGTTTAAGAATATTTATTTTACCAGTGAATCTTTTTTCTTCAGTGTTATTATTTTTATCAGGAATACTAATACCAGTTTCTAAAGATCTTTTCCATGGTTTATTAACAATTGTTGTCAATGTTTCCCCATGGTATAATTGAATGAAATCTTCTACTTTTACTTTAGTTTTTGTATAACCCTTAAATGTTTTCTTTTCACTAAGTCTCCCTTGTTCATCTACAGTAATACAATATTTTATTTTGGGGGCGATAAACAATCCATATATAATTCCCCCATTACGATAATCATTTTTCCCTTGGCATAATCCCCCGCCAACATATCCAGCCGCATCTAATTTATTGAAGAGTTCATTGGAAATGTAGATGGAATCAGTATCTGTGTAATGTATGTGTTTTTCTTTAAAAGCATTAATTTCTAAAATAAAGTTGTTCATGATTCGTCTAGAGTGAGCAAGAATAAAAGAACCTAAATGTGATGGCATGAATGATGTCGCAGCGTAGCTGCTCAGACCGTTGGGCGTCGTAGCGTAGCTGCTCAGGCCTTTGGCCGTCTTTTCAGTGTCTGTAATATTAGCTTTAAGAAATTCATCGTCTTCCATTTCTACTTTCACTAAGAATTGTTCATCATTTACTTTTTCAAAATCTTTTACTTCTTGAGTGAAATTTTTTCTCAATGTACTTTCATTCCATAAATGATATTTAGTGGTTATGTCTTTTTGTACGGTTTTTCCATATAGTGAATTCATTAATAATTTAATTAACTCATCGCCCACAGTGTTTCCTTCTATTTTATATTTTTTTCTTAAATTGAAGAGCTTTTCAATGTATTTGCGAAATGGTGAAATGTGATAATTTTCTTCATAAATTATACCATCTGTAATAGATAATATTTTCCCGCCACATCTAACAATTTCCTGTATGTCTACAGAAGTTAATACATCATAACACGTTCCATTCCTAAACCTTATTATTTCTTGGTTACAATTGTTTTCATTCTTTACCTTATCTTTCGCAGGAACTGGTTGAAAAAACATCTCATCAGGATAATGAAACACAACTGTGAATATTCCAGTTTTAGGGCGAAATGATTGAGTGTTAAATTGATATAATACTGCTTGTTCTTCTTCTTGTCTAAATTTTCTAGCAGATTCAGCTTTAGGGTATTCTGAATGTTCGTCATACATAGCTGATGGATATAAAGATGTTGCATCAAAAGCCATTAAGAATTCATTTTGTTGTCCGAGTAGTTTATGTTTAATTTCTTTACAGAGAGCATTCTTGTCTTGCAACTGATTATACTGCTTCATTAAATCTATTAAATTATTACCAGGAAAATATCGTTGTAATATTGGTAGCAAGATGTTACAAAATGGAGATTCGTAATGTCTTATATTTGCTGACACTCTTCCACCTTTAACAGATTTTCTAACATAGTTCCTAGTCCATAAATCAGTATGCGAATGAATATTTATGTTGTCTTCTTGTACACTCTTCATCCAACCGTTAAATGTTAAAGCGGAGGATGTTAAATTAGTAGTTATATCTTCACCAACTAATTCTTTCATAACATTATTATACTTGTAGATACAAAATGCTAATGAAAGAACATCGTTAATTAAATACGGTTTCCACTCATGTTCTTTTTCTAGATAATTGTCATGTGTAATTTCACCAATTTCATAATTTAATTTACACATATTGGTAGGGGTTTTAAAATTCTCGCACCATTTGGAAAGACTTGTTTTCACGTGTTGATAGCTACATTTCATTACAATGGTTTGTAAAGGTTTGCTTGGTTTTATGTTACGTTTTGTAGAGTCACCTAGTTGCTTAGATCTAGAGGAACGTTGGATATACTTACTAACACTTTCAGTTGTATAAGGATTTTGTAAAGAAGCAGTGAGTATTCCTCGTGATGTTTTAAGCGGTGGTTTAGTTAATTTAAAATTAGATTTGAGTGGAAAATATGCATCGAATCCTGATGAATTATGTGCTATTAAAGTTACTTTCGGATAATTAAATTTTCCAAGAAATTTGAAAAATTGATGTATCGGACATGTGTCCTCTGGGTTTCCCCCGATCGAAAATTCATCTTGTTTCCTAATAAAGATTTTCACCCAACGTTGAAGTTTGTTAAGTTCTTTCTCAGTTAAGTTATTATATTCACTTATCTGTTTCTTAAGTTCTTTAATCTCATGTTCATCCTTGCTCCTTTTTATTTTAATCATATCGCGTAGCAATCGTGCGTCTATTTCTTCCAATCTTTGCTTCGGTAAGCAGCACATGAATTTATTGAAATTGATAGTACCTAAAGCATAAGGAATAGGATGAGCTGTTGCACAACGAGGATCTGGATAAGTTTCGAGATCCCATATATATGTTGAACCATAGTCAATTGGTTTCTTTGTTATGGTCTTATACGGAAGTGTTGTTAGATTTTCATCAGTGACAGTTTTATATATTGGTTTGAAATTATTTTCAATTTCTCTAATAGCTTCTGCTTTATGGAATTTATTGATTAAACAATAATGACCTATTGATGAACCTTCGTGAAAATAATTGTAATAAACATAACTATAAGGTGTTGTAATACCTCTGGGATTTAAATGACGATTAGTAGTACTATAATACTGTACACATTCTCCAAAGTATTTATTGAATTGGGAAAATTTACAGTTTGCCATTACTCCTGTTCTAGATGTAGCTTTCTCTTTATATAAAAAGTCATTAAACATCTCAAACATAATGTTAGCTTGTTCTTGATTGAACCCACGTAAGGCGTTGTAACATTTTATAAAGCAGAAATCCTCAGAAGGAATGTAACAATATTGCCCGATGTATTCTTTGATTCTATATTTCATATTAATACCAGCGCCTCTATGTGATCTTTGCACGAGTTTCATACCAAAATCTTCGTATTTGATACTACCTGTAAAAATCCATTCACTAGCATCGGATTTCTCTTCTAGATTAAGAAACCATGTTTCAAATGAATTTTTATTATAAAACGTAGCGTAAAAGTTTTCTATTGTGCTTCCATCTTCTTTTTTTATTACACCCAATAAATTTAAAACTTTCCCATTCCGCAAAAGGTCGCGTATATCATTTACTACATTAGTAAAAAGTTCATTTTCATACGTGATAGCGTTCGGATTAAACAGATTCAATAGATCATCACCAAGTCTATCATCAGAGAATATGTCGGGAATTGGTGTGCCTTTACTACGTTTACGTCTACGTTCAATTTGTGCATCAAACTCATCAATTTGTTTCTTTATTAACTCGTCAAGTGTATGTGTTGATCTGTTACTCATTTTACAATTCATATTTTTAAAAGAAAAAATTTATGTTTTTAATTACATATATACAGGAATATTTAATTCATTTAATGTCTTTAGATCATAAACAGTTAAATGTTCTTTCGTAACCAACCACCATAAATTATTATACGCTAAGAATACTCTGAAACTTCGTAGACACAGTGGAAAGTCTTTTGTTTTAGCGTAACTTCTTATACCATGTTTTATTTTATAATCTTGAACTAATTGCATATATTTACGATGATATTGACTTTTAACTGATTGTTTTGAATTTACAGGGTTTGTAGGATGACGATAATCTTTTATAACTGGCACGTGTTCTATTTTGTACTCCATATTTTAAAAAGAAAAAAAATTACATATTATTTAACTCATTTAATATTGGTTTTATGTCACTCAATGTACTTTTAGCATCACTGACTAGAGGGTGTACATTTTTTAGTACATCACGGAAATCATTAATGCCTGTTCTAATAACATCTAGTGTATCTCTATTCTCTAATCGTTCAGGGGTTTTAATTTTTAACACATTATTCAGATAATGATCGAAATAGAAATAAAATGTTTCGGGTATGAATTGTTAGTGGTTCAAGTGATTCGTTTTCTAGAAAAATTGTTATTTCTTCTATATTATGCGGCGACAAGTTCTTAGCAGTTGCGTAGAGACTAATGTCAAAATCTGTTGCATTACTATAAAAATCATGCTCAGTATCCAATAGTATATTTAGATCGCTATCATACACTTGCATTTGATTCATAATAGTATCAACCCGTATTATGCCGTACTTAACATGTACATATTTAGCTAAGGGTAAAGTTAGTTTATAATTTCTCTTAATATCCTCAAAGAATGCTACATTATTTTGAGTAGTTGTATAAAAGGTTTCCACATTTTCTCTAATCTTATTATCTACGTCACAGGCCTTATGAGCTAATACTACAATTTGTATATGATGGTGACGACCTTTTGTAAATATTTCTGATATGTTCTTTTGCTTTACTAAACTAGCTACATCATCTAACACTAGTAAAGACTTTTGCTCGTATGTCCCAGCAAAAGTACTCATATCTTCTAACACACATAAATCTTTTTCACCGTAAACATTTGAATATCCTTGCCATTCATCTGCCTGTAGACAAAACACATGTACATTTGTTTCATTAGGAAAATGTTGATTTATATATCTTCTAAGAAACGTAGTCTTTCCGCTCGCTGTTTTGCCATATATTATAAAATGTAAGTTCTCTTGTGCAGCACGTCCTTTAGGTTTCTCGTCGTCATGACTAACTGCTCTCCAACCTTTAAAGTTTTTGGTTTGACTTTTATAAAATGCAACTTTCGTTTGTTCTGCTGTTTGTAAGAACCCTAACCAGTTTATGAAACAATAAATAAGATAGATAAGAACACATAGAATAATAATTTTCACACAATGAAATTTCAGAAACCCAAAGAGTCTTCCTAGATCTGAATTTTCTGAAAATAAAGATTGCGAATCATTATTTTGTTCACGTTGATTGACGGGCATGGGAGGTCGATTGGGAATTTCGGAATACGATTTTTCATAATTCATTTTTTGATTTTTTATATGAAAATTTGTCTAAAACTCTCTCAACTAGTCCGACACTCTCTTGAGCAACTGTAATAGTCCGGTGCTCACTTGAGTGTTTTGCCTCTGTAGGACTTCCGGACTACTACGGACTATTGAGTCCGGGGCTCAAATGAAGAAAAACACTCAAAAGAGCACCGGACTATTACGGAAGCTCAAGTGAGTGTCGGACTACTACGGATAAAAAATTAATTAAATCATGCAAATTGCTGCATGTCGTGAGAAGTTTCTCTCCAACAGAACTTTATTGCACTTGTTACATCTCACTTGTGTTTTTAAACATTCTTTACATCGGTATTTACTATCATAAAATTCTGTTTTGAGCTTAACTATTTGACAATTAGTGCATTTTCGTGTACTAATAGCACATGAATTAGAATGATTCGAGAAACCTTGACTAGTAAAAAACTTATTACAATTCGGACATTGTCTATCTTTTACTTTTGGTTGTGATGGTGATTGACATGTTTTTTGGTGACGCATAAAGTTCTTAGATGTTACACTTTTTCCACAATCACTACATGTTCTCATATGTTTATTTAATGATGAATTGTTGGATAACATATTTTTAAATAAAAAAAAATGATGTTAACAAATGTTGGCGGGTGTGCTTACACACCGAATAATCAAGAATCAGAAATAGAACTAGACAACTATATCATGAAAACTGGAGACATTTTAACAGGTCCGTTACATCTTTCTATTCTTCCACAACAAAGTACTGAGTTAGCAAATAAAGAATATGTTGATAAACAGTTCGATAGAATTGTGTCACTGCTGTCTCCACTAACGAAAGAAACCAAGCTTCTAAAGCAGAATGATGAAAGACTGCAAGAAAAGCTAACAGACCTAAGTAGCAAACATGGAAATCTAGAAGCAGATATAGTAAAACTTCATAAAAAAATAACAGAACATTCAAAACTTGTGATCCTGTTATCACTAAATTTAAAGTCTGCCATTGCAAAGAATACAAAACAAAATATACGACTGAAAGAAGAGTTAGAAAAAGTAAGCGAAAAGAATCGAAAATTATTACAACACTTACAACAGCTGCAATCCACATTCCAAAAAAGTGTTGATGAATTAAGTAGCCGCATCACACAACAAGTAAAGCAAATGAACAGAATGATAAATGAAGTTAAAGGACTTAAACAAAAGATTAGTGACTTGAAGACCCTTAAAACGAATTTCGATAATATTAAAGTTCAATTGGCCGCTCTTAAAACAGAAGTAAAGAAAAGTGAGAAAAAAATAGAAGTAAATGAAAAAGAAATTAAAGTACATCACACGCTGCTTGACGCAATAGATAAAGTGCAACAGGCAATTAATAAAGTTACCGCGAAGTTGTTGTCCATACACAAACGTAAATCTTAATCGAACCGTGTTCAGAGGCTTTAGCCGATCAGACCAAAGGTCCTCAGGTTACTAACCTATAGAATTTAGCCGATCGGCCCAAAAGTCAAATTTAAGCTTAAAAAAATGCCTATAATTTATAAACACAATCTTAAGCATTTTGCTTCAAATAATAAAATTGCTCATGAACCACGTATGAATCCTGTGTACCATTATGATAGTATAGAAACTGTTGGAACACAAAAGTTCCTAGGCACTGCAGGTGCCGTCCAAACAGAAGGAGCTGGCATCTTTTCTGGTATCGGAAGTATCGTTAACTTGATTAAAAATAATAAAGATTTGATTTCATCTGCTGCTAAAGGAGCAGCTGCTATAGGTAGTACAGCTAGTGCAATATCGAATGCTGTTAAGTCACAAAACGAATTAAAGCAACTAGAAGCTATTCGCAAACTTAGAAATGACGCAAAAGAAATGCAAAAAGACAAAAAGCTCTCAGAGGAAACAAAAAACAAAATTGCTAAATTAGCGAAGATGGAAAGTAAACATGATGAAAAAACAATTGAAGAAATGAGAGGAAATGGGATGCAGTCCCTAACCACTAACGTGGGAAATGGATTAGCAAAATTCTAGTAGAACCTTGGTCAGAGGCTTTAGCCGAGTAGCAAACTGATTTTTTCTAATAAAAAAATATAATGGCAACTCTGATTGAAAGCAAATTTAGATTAGACGATCCCCCGTTCGTTAATTACAATCAAAAAAAGAATGACTATATAAGAATTGCTATGAACCCCGGTTCTTCCAGTAGAGTGAATACAGGAGGCGATTTAATTTTTGAAGTTGACAATCAACAAAGTTATTTATATTTACCCGATTCATTTTTACACTGTGAATATTCTCTCTATTCTGATGCTGATTTTACAACACCATTACCGACTACGGATAATATTACATTAGAAAACAATTTCTTCCCAAGATTATTCACACAAATGCGTTTAGATGTTGCAACACAAAATATAGAAACCATAAGTGATTCACCTGGCATTATTGATTCAATGCTTCGATTTGTAACAATAGGTGAAAATACTAAAATGCATGAAATCGAAGGATGGTTACCTGATAACCATACCGGCATACTTAAAGATGATTTAACTCACACTGGAACAGATTCAGCAGGAATTGCGAAAGATGTAGAAAACATAGTGAAACAGTTAAACAGTACACAAAATAGCTCATACCAGAAAAGACGCAATTTTAATAATAAAAGTAAACAAACTGTTAATTGGTCATTGTCTCCATTATTCGGGTATTTAGATTACACTAAAATATCATATCACTTAAAATTCAAACTCATAGTTCATCGCACTGTAAATAATGAATCAATATTTTATGGAAAGGCTGGGAAGAAAGCATACCTAAAAATTGATAGACTTGAATGGTGGATTAAGCACATTACTCCTAGTTTAGAGGTTGAATTAACTATTACGAAACGATTAGATACGGGCAAACCAATTCCAGTAAGTTTTATGAAGCGTACCGCGAGCTCTGTCACGTTTACTGAACAAAGATTTAACTGGCATTTCACAAGGACATCAAATACTCCAAGATATTTTTTGCTCACTTTTCAAAAGAATGAAACGCCTAGTTTTGATAAGAACAATAATCTTTTCCATATTAATTCAATTCGAAGTTTACAAATTTCATTAAATCAAACACGTTATCCTATTGATCCATTGAGATTTGATAACACAAATAATCAATTCATGGAAGGATATGATGCTTATAGAAATTTGTGCCGAGAATTTGGAGTAGAAGCACAATTAAATCCTGTAGATTGGAAGAATTTATATCCTGTTTTCTGTTTTGATTTAAGTGCACAATCTGAAGATATTATCAAGACCGGTTGTGATGTGACAATTAATATTGAAAAGGCAAATTCCACAACATCATTGATGGCTTATGGTTTATTGCTAGAAGACACCGAATATTCTATTGAAATTATTAATGGAAAGATGGTTAGGATTGGTTAATAACCTGAGGACCCTTGGTCCGATCGGCTAAAGCCAGAGGAGCTTCGCTCCGATTGGTTAGAAAAACCCAAGACTATAAATTTTTTATTAAAAAATGGCGCAAGTGAATAATAAAACGGTTGAATTAAAACTACGTAACATCATTGACAAAAATACCCCTAAAGCTATTACGATTAACAAAAGGAAGTATTACATAAGTAAACCAATGATAGAGAATATCAAATTACAAGAAGAAAAGAATGGTGGAATTCTCCCATTAATTCCGCTAATCATAGGTGGTATAGCAGCAGCAGGAAGTGTTGCAGGTGGGACAGCTGGTATTGTCCAGGCAGTAAATAAAAATAAAGCAGAGAAGGCAGCATTAGAAGAGCAAAAACGTCATAATAGGGAGTTAGAGAAAGCTGCTAGAGGTGACGGAATAGTAGATAATTTCATTAGCAAATTAAATTTAGTTGATGAAGGGAAACGAGTTCTTAAAAATGTCCTACACAATATTGATGATTTGATTCAAATAAAAGAAACAAAAGACGGATCTGGCATATATCTAAATCCTAGTATGGTGCGATAAGATTTAATCTTTAAAAATGAATTTGAATAACTTAAGGATTTCAAATATAGATCTAATGGATTATCTCTTAAAAGGTGGCAATAACAAAGTTCCACACCACACCGGAGGTGATATACAAAAAGCATTAGAAAACTTTCCTGGCTTTATTTGGAGTAAATATTCGAAAGAGAAACATCTACCTGGGCATAATTTTACTGGCCCCGGCACAAGATTAGATTTAAGATTAAACGATGATGACACGCCTAGAGAAAATAGTAAACCAATAAATAGAGTAGACGCCGCCGCTTATAAACATGATTTAGCTTATCGAAATCATGACCTAAGTTCTCGACATGAAGCAGATAAGAAAATGATACAAGAATTAGATAGTATTCAAAATCCTACATTTAGAGAAAAAATTGAAAGAATGTTTGTTAAGAAAGCTTTACAAGCAAAAATGCTTTTTGGCCAGGGGATAGATAAAACTTTAGTTCCGTCAACTTCGTTGAATGAAACGACAGCAAAGCTGTCTGAGAGCAACGCTCGAACCTACGCGTCCGAAATGTCGAATGACCCAAGCCGCTATGCGTCCGAAATTCATAGGGAATACAGAAAGCCGAAATATCTATTGAAGGTAAAAGTATTTAATAAAGATGATATTTGGAGTGCTGATCTAATAAATATGCCTAATGAAAGAGGGTTTAAGTACGCATTGACCGTTATAGATTTATATACACGATACGCTTGGGTAAAGCCTTTAAAAAACAAAAGTGGTCTGTCAGTTAAATATGCGTTTGAAGAAATCTTTAAAGAAAGTTTTAGAAAGCCAAAAAAGCTATTCGTTGATAAAGGGTCGGAATTTTATAACCGAAATGTAAAGCCACTATTTGAAACTGTTTATTCCACAGAAAATGCAGGAAAGGCTGTAGTAATAGAGCGCTTTAATAGAACGCTAAAAGGTAAGATCTTTAAGAAATTTACTGAGCAAGGAAATCAGAAATGGTTGAAGATATTACCAGGAGTTGTAGAAGAGTATAACAATAAGATTCATTCAGGTATTGAAGAAACTCCAAAGAATGCTTCTGACGACCCCGATTTGATACGAAAGAAAATATTCGAAAATAATTATTCGAATGAGAGTAATCCGAATTTACAGAAACGTAAGCCGAAATTTAAAATTGGGGATAGGGTACGAATATTTAAATATAAGAACAAATTTGAAAAGGGCTTCGTCGGATACTGGACTAAAGAGATATTTGAAGTTTCTAAAATAAATCAAAGTTATCCGTTTACTTATGAAATTATAGATTTAGATAATGAGGATATCAAAGGTAGATTCTATGAAAACGAATTACAGAAAACCGAGCTTTAATTATTATCGTTTAACTCTAACATTATATCTAAAAATGGTACTCCTTTTTGTAATTTGTACAAAACGTATAAACATAATTGACCACAATAAGTTGCTCCCGGTTTTTGAATTTGAAATGTATTATAAATTCCATTGCCAAGTATTGCTCTTACTTCATTTGTAGGGGGCAAACCGTATGAATCAAAATAATAGTTCTGCTGATGATTTTTAACGCCTGCTGACCAATGTACGCCGTTTTGGTCTGAAGTGTGAAGATTCGTTATGAAATTTACAGTTGGCTTATTTTTGATCAATTGTAATTCGTCTCTCATTAGGACATAAAAATTCTTTATTCCCAATTGATGTGCGATTTTCTTTAGGTCGAAATTCGTTGTTGTGTCTGTTCCATATAATTTAAAAAACTCGATCAGGTCAGTCATTTTAAATGAAACAAAAATCCAATTTGAAAATGTCATTTTTCAATCACCACGCAAATAAGTAGCAATAAATGTTACTACTTGTTACTTATGAAGTAGAGTCCAACATTTATATGAAAACAGAAATCCAAATTGTCAACGCCATTGTCACTTTTCAATCACCACGCAAATAAGTAGCAATAAATGTTACTACTTGTTACTTATGAAGTAGAGTCCAACATTTATATGAAAACAGAAATCCAAATTGTCAACGCCATTGTCACTTTTCAGTCTCCAGTCAAATAAGTTGCAATAAATGTTACTACTTGTTACTTATGAAGTAGAGTCCAACATTAAGATGAAAACAGAAATCCAATTTGAAAATGGCATTGTCATTTTTCAGTCTCCAGTCAAATAAGTTGCAATAAATGTTACTACTTGTTACTTATAAAGTAGAGTCCAACGTTTACAAGTCCTCTAATTCCTGCGTGAGGACAGTATGCTGCACAAGTTGTTGCTCAGTTTGTTGCACATTGGGTGAATCAAATATGGATTCTGCTAATCTTCGCTTTTCTTCTTCTTTCTCATGATCAATGAAATCTTCCAGATATGTAAAATGCTTCATCACAAAATGAATCGAGTTTATTCAATGAAGATATGCACGATGATGTACTTATAATATCCTTTTTCTCGAGAAATACAGGTAAATTGCTGCTGTCAACATCCTTGAATGAATCTCGGATTATTTCAAACACTTTAATTTGCTGATATCGTTTTGAAGAAATCAAGATGGTCTGGTGAAATAAGAGGCACAACTTGATCCACGAAGCAACAAAATTCTCTCTCTAGTTTGCTGGCGGAGGTCATTGCAAATGAGAACTTTGCTTCTAGCGTACACGATATAATGACAGATTGCCACCGTTGCCATAACGATCTTCAACCTGATGACAGTTTGCAATTGTTTTGTCGTCATGTGAGTGCGCTGGCAACTAAAATCTAATTGTATCACAAAGCAGTAGCGACAACAGGAATTGTAAGAACGCCAGACGAAATGACAATAGTGAGAGCGCCTAAAGAAATTGTTAAACATACACCAACGCCTTGTGTCACATTCTTAGCTATCGTCCATCTCTTTCTTAATTTATTATAATGTTCTAGTTTAAGTAATAATTGGGCTTCCTTATCTTTCATGTACCTGACTCTATCTTTGTGTTTTGCTATATCCATTTCATATGATAATGAAGGATATAAGGGGGCTGATGGTTCTTTTGTTTTTACATCTTCCATTTTTAAATGAATATTTTTGTTCATGGGTCATAAACATTGTATTTTTCCCATTTCGCATCTATTTTAGCTGTTTTTTTATAAATTTCAGGAGGACCCTATTTTTTTGTATTTTTTCATTTTTTGTATCTATTTTGTCTGTTTTTTTATAAATTTCAGGAGGACCCTATTTTTTTGTATTTTTTCATTTTTTGTAACTACCTAGGTGTGGGATTCGGTGCTGAGCGAAGCGATGCGCCGAATCCTATACCCTATACTACTCCAATTTTATCAAAATGAATTACAACGAACTGATTTTTAATTATCATTATTTTCATTCAATTCTAACACAATATCAAGAAATGGTACTCCTTTTTGTAATTTAAATAAAACATAAAGACATAATTGACCACAGTAAGTAGTTCCCGGTTTTTGAATTTGAAATGTATTATAAGTTCCATTGCCATGTAATTTTTTGACTTCATTTGTAGGTGGAAGTCCATAGGAGTCGAAATAGTTATTATCTCGATTTTTATTAAAGATACCTGCAGACCAATGTACTCCTTTGTCAACTGTTGTGTGAAGATTTGTTATGAAATTTATAGTTATTGTTGGCTTATTTTTGATCAATTGTAATTCGTCTCTCATTAGAACATGAAAATTCTTTATTCCTAATTATGATTTGCAATTTTCTTTAGATCAAAATTTGTAGTTGTTTGCGTTCCATATAATTTTAAAAACTCATTTATGTTGTTCATTTTATAATAAAAAAATTTCTTAAGGGACGCCGGAGTAGGATTTGCTGGTTATATATTCCACGTCTTACAAATGTCTAAGTGGGTGTAGCAGCTGTTTGTTCTTTCATACATTGTTTCCTTTCAAATGTTTAAGTGGGAAGTCACAGCTCTTTACACTGAAATGCCTTTTTTCATAAGTGCGAGAAGCAGATGTTCTCTACAATTGAGTGATCATCTGAGTGCAAAGCAGTAGCAACAACAGGAATTGCAAGAACGCCAGGAACGGTCATGATTTAAGCGAGAAAATTGTAATACTCAAATTTGAGATTCTTAACTTTTATGATTTTCGGTGTCATGGAACGGTCATGATTTTAAGGGTAAAAATTGTAATTCTCAAATTTGAGATTTTGAAAAATTTGAAAAATTGGGTATTTTTAAAAGCGCCCAAATTTATGTATTTAGGTCTTCATAACCTGAAAAAGGGTTCAAATTCATGAATTTATGTCGTTTTTAAAAATATCGATTTTTCAAAAAATGGTACTTTTTAAATGGTCTAAATTCATGTATTTAGGTCTTAAAAACCTGAAAAAGGGTTCAAATTCATGAATTTATGTCGTTTTTAAAGATACTATTTTTTTGAATTTTATGGTGTCCTGGAACGGTCTAAATTCATGAATTTAGGTCTTAAAAACCTGAAATAATGACATAAATTTAGTCGTTTTTAAAGATACTATTTTTTTGAATTTTATGGTGTCCTGGAACGGTCTTTTGCCCATTACTGACTTAAGCCTCCAGATTTGGGATTTCCTCGATAACTTTTTCAGCGACAGCTATTTTCAATTCAACGAGTGGCACAATATTTTTGGCGGAACTTTTTGTCACCGAATAGTGCAGGTAATCTGCCCGTCGTGACGGAAGATTTTTGAAAACTTCCCAGCATCAGCTACTTAAGAACATCATGTTGATACTTTTGTCTCCAGTGCGTAAAGCTCCATCAACAATGTGCAGAGAACAAGTTCTCATCTCAAGGAAATCAGTTTCGTGCTCTCGACCCTCTTTCATCAAGCGAGTCGCTTGATTAACATTTGGTCCATCCATGGCAATCTGCAACAGTTTTGAGGTGTCTCAATGACTCATTCAGGGCATTGAACAGCTGGGATGACGAGGCATGTCCAAGAAACTGAGAAGAGAGATATCTTGTCATCAGTCGATCATCTAGCCAAAGACGCACATGGAAATCCATCTGCCCCTGGTGGGAAACTGGTTCTGATTCATTATTCTGGTTCAAAGCTGACAATTTCATTGACAAAAATCCACCAAGAAGAAAAAAGTCACCTTTATTCCACGCTTACAATCAAACCTGGAAATTTCCAGGTCGAAATGCAAA
The DNA here is from genome assembly GCA_907163375.1 of Prostheceraeus crozeri. Classification (NCBI taxonomy): domain Eukaryota; kingdom Metazoa; phylum Platyhelminthes; order Polycladida; family Euryleptidae; genus Prostheceraeus; species Prostheceraeus crozeri. The sequence continues at coordinate 151,878 of CAJQUW010000623.1, read as the reverse complement.
TTTCCCTGACTTTTCCTGTCAAACTATTTTCCCTGACTTTTCCAGGTTTTTCAGCCGTTATACACCCTGCCTTAGTAAGTATAACAGCAGTTGAGAAGTCTCAGAATTCATCCACTTGAAATTTGATGAAATATTTCTATTTTTTCTATTTCTAAATATACACAATTGCGGTCAATTCGATCACACGTTGGTTAAGATAAAAAAGAGCAAATTAGCGAAAACTAGTTCCCATTGAAATCGGATCCCACTACGAAAGAATTGTTAAATATGAACAAAAAACCTTAATCTATAGAAATTTGCCAGGATGTCACTGGAAAGAGAAAACTGCTGCATTAGATCAAGATCAACATTCTATTTATGAAGAAATTTCAGCCGCTTCACTGTGATGTTTCTCATCTTGCGGTTCATACAAATCGCAAGTCGTCGATTCTCCGTTATTCAATCTTTCCTGTTCTAAATTCTCGATGAATTCCATCAAGTCTCTTTCTAATCGAGCCGACGGCTGGTTCCGGTATCGATGACGTTGACGAGCCACTTTCAATTGACCTGGCAAATTCAAGTAACCCGGTTTCTGGTTGACTTTGATGTTGGGAACTCGCCCTCCGTAGTAGTACCGTGATGGATCTAAATCCTCTTCTGAATCAACTGTGCGAGTGACTCCGTCTTTTGGGGATGCAAGGACACGAGGATAATAGTCGCGATCAGCAGCTCTTTCCACAACGTGCAGTTTCTCACGATCAGCAAGTTCTTGGTGTGTTTCCTGAAGGAGAATTTGAGGAGGGATTTGAGGAGAATTTTTAAACTGAAATGAGGTTACACATACGTACAAGCAAAGTTTTCACCAAGTACATGCAAGTGTGCTCATAAGTGCAAGAAATTCACTCAGATATTTTTCAATCACTTTTCCTATAATAAAATTAAAGTGATTTAGCATGGGTGCACAAATGAGTGCTTTTTAAAGTTATGTGAGCAAGTTAGTGGATAGTGGGTCAAACAATGCCAGCATGTTCGAAAATGTTGTTTTATTATCATCAAGCAAAATGGATTGCAAGAACCAATGTGCCGTAGAGTTGGATTAATCAACCAAATACATGATCGATTAATATTGTCTTCTGATTATAAATCATAATCGTAACTTACAGACTTCACCCATTCATTAATCATAATTCACCATATTCGGGTATCCGGAATAATAATCATTAATTAATCAATTACTTAATGATTGATAAGCGGGTTGATCATATACAATGCAAGTCAACTTTTTTAGAAATTCACTTTGTCATTTTTTACAACTATTCGTTATGTTTGCTTCACATCTTATTCTTGTTTCACAGTAGATGTCAACTAATTACAAGTGATTAAGAGTGACCAATGGGGCAATTTTTTATGACCTAAAAATCAAAAAAATATGACCTAACAAAGCTTAAGATACAGCCAAATATGACCTTAAAGAACTTTAAATATAACCAAGCATGACCTAAAATAAGCTTAAAATATAACCAAATATGACCTAAAAAACTCAAAATGTGACCAAAATATGACCTAAAAATCGTAAATTGTAGTTTTGCAAGATTTGAAAATCATAAAAATCTAGCAAAACTCATGGATCCATTTTCAGGAAAGAGTTAAAAAAGTTCTATTTAAGACAAATAGCACGATTTATTTCAAGCTTTTACCACAGTATACCCATTTACAGCTTGTTGTACGAAACAGTTGTGTGATTTGCTTCATTTGATGTTTAAAAAAGTTTGTCTTTGCATAGCATCTTCTTCAACATGGAGAAGAACACCCAACCGAAGCAGCGGTTTTACTGTCAAGGGAAGGCAGGCGACAGACGAGCCAATCCTGGCGCCGCCGGGAATATTCATATCTGTAGGCAATGCATACATTGGAACTGTCCTCAGACTGAATCGCGCTGCTGAGAAGACCAATATTGCGTCATTCTACAAGCATCGTTCATTTCTATGTCTACTTCCTGGCAACTCCAGCAGTCTAAAACTGCAGCAAAATGACCAATAGTGCGTCATTCTGCAGCATCTTTCATTTCTATGTCTACTTCTTGGCAACTCCAGCAGTCTAAAACTGCAGCAAAATGACCAAAATATGACGAAATATGATGAGACACAGAAAATATGACAATATTACCTTACCCGAAAAATATGACATGTCACAAAAAATTGCCCTAGTGATCAATAAACAGCTTGAACCATAAAGCGTGTCAAGCTAATTTTGATGAGTCACAAAATTTTCGAAATTTTGATTATGTCTTCAAACTGAGAAACAGAAAGTCGAATATCTCATGTTTATTGACTGTTGAAGAATGCACAAACTTTTGAGCTTCTCATAATTTTTGCTAGAAATTTACATTATACATACTACATCACAACAATAAGCTCTTGCATTTTCGATTTATTTTGTTCAATTTTCTCTGTTACATCCTGTTCTATCAAATCAATACATATTACAGCATCTCCAACAAATACGTGTTCTCCAATATTTTAGCTTTGTTGTCTGAAATCATTCTGAACATAGCAATACAAAACATTAAATGCAACTATTATTACTTCTCTTGAATTCTGCATTAAATAACACAAGAAATTTTATAATAACACGGAATTAAAGCCATACCGAAGTAAAATCACAACATTACAATCATGATTATACTCTACAGATAGTATAGTGTAATCAACTAATCATCAATTCTACAGTCAAAATCACAACAACACGAGGCTCATAATTAATCATAATTATACATTTTCTTTAATAGCTAATAGTTCCATCTGTTGCCATGCGACCATTTCATTCGGTCTAATGCGACCAAATGCCAGATGCATTCGTAGCAAATATGGCTTTGATTGATAGATAAACAAATTTCAAATAATATCAAGAGTGATTTTAAAAAAATGTCACAAATATGTTACATTATATTTTCAGAGCTAAAATTAGTGGTCATGATATGACATGCGCAATTGGTATGTTTGGTGAGTTTCAACAATGTGAAAAATACTAGACTACTTTAGATTGTTAGCATTCTTCAGTTAGTTATTTTCTGTATAAATTTGCTCTGATGTTCTGATAAAGAACACCGAGCTGCCTACCTGTTCTCGCAGTATGTCGAAGAATGCTTTTGCTATTTGTTGATAATTGCTTGTAGATCCTTCAACCTTAGCGTACATGTCTTTGATTCCAATCGTTTCACTGATGGTTTTCAGCACACGATGACAGACAAGTCCATAGCCTGCGAAAAAAGGAATTCATCTATTTACAAAATTATCATGTGAATTCAAAATATAAATGCATGATGACAAAAATCAAGATCTACTTCCTTAGTTTCAGCATTTTTGCAAAAAGACAGCCACTCCTTTCTGATCACTATCTTCTGATAAATTAAGTTGTCCTAATTATATTTTTCAATAAAGGTCGCATCAATTAAGCATGATAAATTTGAAAAATTGCGAAATATTAGGAAGAATAAGAGGTCTGTGAGATCTGCAAGTTGCGTCACAGTTCGTCAATTTAAGAAGTGCCATCGTCACGTTTCGCGTTTTTCGGAAACAAAATCACAGATAAGACTTAAGCAGGTCAAAATCACGAATTGCAGCTGAAAACCATGCTCTAGAGTTACACTTGAAGAATCCATGTCTCGGAGGCTGCTGTGGAAATTGGACACCATGCCTCTACAGAAACTCCATCCAACCACATCGGCCAGCAGCTGTTGTCATCTTCTGAAAGTGACGGCGCATCAGATGTAGACGTTTCTTCCCTTCACTGTTACGCCGACTGCCAACTTCCCTGTCGATTACCTCTGCTCCTATTGTTCTTAGCAAAAATGAGTCGAGTCATAGCTGAACGGCAAAAATGCTAGATGTTGGGAAGTGGTGAATCATTGATCAAAAGTACACGTCCACCAACGAAATTTTCTCTAATTTCTAAGCTTTTAGCCAATTGTTCTTTCTACCCAGCAGTAAAAAAAAACAAAATTACGCCGCAATACTGAAATTCCGCATTCACCGCTGAATAAATAATATTCCGCCAAAAACTGCTAGCGGCGGAATCTCCTTCAGTTTGCTCGTCGCTGGTTTAGCGAATGTCATTCTGTTTGTCAAATGGCCTTGTCTGAATATGGAAGGATTTACAATATCATCGATCATCAGAATTCCGTATTTTTATTGCGCATTGTGAGGCAATTTTGCAAAGATATTGCAGCAATATGTCAGGTGGTGAACAGAGGATATCCTGACCAACATTTACAAGAAAACTGCATGATAAAATTAGTACAGTAGTATTTGATAAAATGCAAATATCGCGGAAACAGCAATGTTCAAGAATGAATATCTGACCCGATTCCAGGACTGCGGGAACCACGAAGTTAAGTGATTAGAGGGGTTGCGGACATATTTTCAGCGGCCACACCCAGTTTTGCGGGGTCAGTCGTATCTAGCAACATTGTGAATGTGGTGGCAAGTTCAACCGCCACCAACCACCAGTTCGGTGAATCTCATTTCCTACCTCAGAGGGGGCAAAACTTCAGATCTTGCTCCCTGCATGTCGTTGCAATGAACTGCCATAAGTGCATTCGAATCATAGTCAGCTGTCACTTGCGAGACTGAAGTAGCCGAACTCTCCGACGAGGTAGTCTAGAGATCAAGCACATCGACACAGACGCTGCACACATGGAAATAGTCCTATGGATTTTCTTATAAATGCGAATAGACATGGTGAAAAAATTTAGGGTTGAATGACTTCCGACTATTTGTCTTGTCAATTTATACGACAACTATTTAAACCAGGCGAAAGGAAAACACAATCATGATGTCATGCCAAAATTCAAACTGATTGACGGGATGGGAACCATGAATGTGCAATTTTTATAGTTTCATAGATGGCTTTTTATATAACACAACAAATTTTGTCAATGATTCAATAAACGCGGCCAGAATTAGATGAAAATCAAGTTCGAGTCATGGCCGGAGTAGGAGCATTGAATCCAATGAAATTGAACCGTTTTCAGCACGTTGACTACAACTTAACAACACGATATTCATTAAAGCACTGTCACTTGTGCTGCTGTGAAATGGAATGAAACGGTCTAATAAGGCACCTGAGCTGAAAGGATCTCCATCTCGATTTATGACTCTTCAACAAATGCTCAGCCGTGAATACCTACGTGAAAATCTGCTGAAGAAAAACATTCCACCTGAAACCCTTACATGAAACTCCGATCTCTGGTAATGAGCAACTTACAAGTCTCAGCATATTTTACGTCAGAAAGAATAGAGTTACCAATGCAAATTTAATAAAATATGATGACATCGCGAGCGCTTTTGAAGCCTCTAATCATGCGATGCGGCCGAGTAAAAGTGACATCAGTGAAATGCGTACACAGTTAGATGAAATTTTAATAAATTTACATTGGTGATTCTATTCTATCAGAATTGTGTTGGTTACAAGAACTGCTTTATTATTTCAAGTCAATAGGGCCTTTGAAAGATTTCAGAGGAACCATACTTCTTGCAATCAAAGTGAAAAGTAATTAAATTAGGCTATACTTTTCAGCCACAATGTGTTTCATCTTTTTCATCAAAATTTCATGTATTTATCACAAATAATGTGTTTTCCGTCTGGAAGGGACTGATGTTGCGTGGTCATCACTTAAATGGTGTCGAATGTTATGATTAAAAGTGATTCTTTGCAAACAATTTATCCGAAAATCATAAAATGAGAAAAATCACTCACCATCATGCATCGACTTCGCAAAAATTTTCGAGTGCCAATTATGCTTGTAAGCATTGTGCCACACTGAAAAATCAAATATATAGCACGGTTATAATCGAAATATAAAGATAGAAAACAACTCATGTCTGATGATTTATATTTTTGGCATATTTGAAATCAGCGCATTTCTCACGCATGCATTCTGTTCTGATGTACACGAGATCTTCATGACAGTCTTTATTCAAGTAGTTCGGAAATAGTATCTTATAAGTCGCTAGTTTCACATATTTCAGATTATCTTTCCAAGCCATAGTGAAGTCAAAGAGACCTGTAATGACATCGAGATTTAGAAGACAAGAATTCCATGATCTAACTTCTCTTGCTTTCCGTTTAACGTCTGCTGAAGGGTAATTGATATTTCTATGCCTTTTTTACGCGTGCGCTTGTCAACCAAATAGTTTGAAAATTCGACGCTGACAGCAATTCAAAGGAATGTATACCGATGAGAGGATTAGTCTGTAGTCAAATAGTGCTTAAAGCCGAATTATTGATAGATTAATATCATCAGTCAACAGTGTATTGTAAAATATGGCAACAAGTGCGATGGAGAGCTTTGTCAGAATGTTATCTGACAGCAATTCCGAGGACAAATGCATGTCATGTGATTATTTCTTCAGAGTTGGAGTAATTCTTCTCATCACAATTAGATATGCAGTATAACCGCAAACGAGACGTAAACAACACTTATCAGCCGCACACGAGCAACAATAGTAAGCTAGCCTGCCGCATACACAGCAGCAATCATTATAGAGCATGAAGTGTCGAACAACACACACGGATATCTATCCGCAGCGAAGATGTTGGTCTGTTTTGCTTTTTGGATATTTAGTTCCTTATCTAGGTTATTTACTGAATTGTTATTGGTTCACATCCCTCAAGTCTGATAAATGATAGGTTTGCATGCTCTCAATTTTGTTCATAGATTGATTACTGTGGAAGTATGCTGACGAACAGAAGAAAAGAACCACCATGAATTCGCAATGTCTTTCTCACTTCATTCCACGATTTGCCGCGTTGTGACGACTGATCACCGCGCCAGAGGTCGTCAAAGCTCACGAAATGATGTAAATCGGGGTCATAGATATCGAATGCACATTAAAATGCGTTTGATCTTTTTGATGCAATTAGACTTACAACATTTGGGTATATTAAATAAACTTCTCATTTACAGAAGAAATCACGGTTTTTGAGATTATGCATTGGTCTACTATACAGGAAAATAATGCCGAAAGTGCAAAGTATGGAATTAACTGCGAATTATGGGAAACGTAGATTACTTTATTAGAAACTTTATTTTTATTTACACAATATTTACAGTTTATGCAGTCAATAACGCGTGTAACCTCCTCGCGAAACAAGCGGGCTGTTAAGCCGTCTCAGGAAATCATGTGGGATTTCATCCCACCAGTTCATTGCCTGGCGGAGAACTCTGCTGTTGGATCTCCCTCTTCATGTGACTCCAAACATGCTCGATCGGATTCACATCCGGAGACTTGGAGGGCCAGCGCAATGTCCTCAACTGCGTATGCGTATTCTACTGATCAATCACTGCTGCTCTATGAGGAGCAGCATTGTCATCCTGGAGAATGCATTCCGATGGGCCACCATACTTCTCTTGGATGAGAGGGAGGAGATGAGAATGCAGGTAGCATTGCGGTAAACGTTGGCGGTGACGCTTGTCTTCAGAAACACCAACTCGGTCTTCCCTTCGTAGGAGATCCCTCCCCAGACGTGAAGTAATGGTCCTTGAAGTTCCGACACTTGAACGCGGTTCTTTAAAAGAGACTGTCTCGGCTCGCGTCAAACACGAATCCTTCCGCCAACACGAATACGACTTGTTTTGAGCATGCCGTGACGACTTGACAGCCCGCTTGTTTCGCGAGGTTACACGCATTATTGACTGTATAAACCAGACTTACCAACATTCACATTTGCAAAATCGGGACATGGTCACTATCATCAGGTATGCAAACTAACCCATATATATTTAAAAATTCTACATTATTTTGAACATGTTATTGAACATAAATACATTAAAATACGACGTACTATTTGAGACAATGGAATCATAAAATATATATGACATAATATATGACTGTGAAAAGGGAGCGGCATCTTATGAGCACGACAACACACATACATCATAGCACACATGTGAATATGGAAAGCGCTCAAATTTTTGAATTATTTTGTAGACTTTTTTAAAAACTGACTGGCAAAAATCTTGCAACATCAAAAAATTAAAATATCGGGACATTTGTCAGAGAATCGGGACTGCTGAAAATGGCAATAAAATCGGGACAGTTCCGACGAAATCGGGACAGTTGGCAGGTCTGACAAACTGTAAATATTGTGTAAATAAAAATAAAGTTTCTAATAAAGTAATCTACGTTTCCCATAATTCGCAGTTAATTCCATACTTTGCACTTTCGGCATTATTTTCCTGTATAGTAGACCAATGCATAATCTCAAAAACCGTGATTTCTTCTGTAAATGAGAAGTTTATTTAATATACCCAAATGTTGTAAGTCTAATTGCATCAAAAAGATCAAACGCATTTTAATGTGCATTCGATATCTATGACCCCGATTTACATCATTTCGTGAGCTTTGACGACCTCTGGCGCGGTGATCAGTCGTCACAACGCGGCAAATCGTGGAATGAAGTGAGAAAGACATTGCGAATTCATGGTGGTTCTTTTCTTCGGTTCGTCAGTATACATGATTTCAGATTTTGTATTTTATTTTCAGTCTAATGTTTGCACTTGAATAGAGTAGACTAAATGCATCATGCAAGATATCAGTTTTTGATTTTATCAAAATGAATTTGGTGACTTTATTTATTTGTTAGCTAAGTAAGGGGGAATGAATCATTTTATAAAGATTTGCGTTGTGAAATGAAAACCATGAAAGAAATATAAAAAATCAGTAGGGATCTTTCAAAAGATCTGAAATTCTGACATAATGAGCAAGACTTCTTTTCTTCCAACACCGCATTCCATTCTTGTGGTGAAAGCCTTTCTGACGAGACACGAATTCAAGAAAGTACTTCTTTAAATTCTGGCTTTGTTGAAGAGCTCCAACACCAACGTGTTTCAAGAATAACCGCCGAGTTTCACCGTACATTTTGACGAAGGCAGCTGCAACTTCTGCTAGCAAAAAAATGCTATTGTAATCTTCACGCCTTCCTGACATCGACTCGAAGAGGAAATTGAAATGAGAAAACTCGCGTTCAAAGTGGATGCTGCGAGAGGTGGTGGCAGACCGAAGATGACATGGAGTCAAGTGGTGGAGACGAACTTACGAGCAGTCGGACTGACGAAGGCTGATGCCGAGGACAGGGTGAGATGGAGACAACTATTACGTGGAGCCACCGGCCAACCCCAATCGAATCGAGGAAGAACGGCCGTAAAATGGAAAGAGTCAGACGAGTGAGAAAACAACTCAAAGGAAGTGGGCAACTTTTTGAGTCCTTTAAGAAACGCCGGAAGAGCCCGGTGAAGAGAGCAATGTCCTAAATGAATAATTTCATCATTTTCTGGCGAAGCTTTTGCCTCAAGTTTTCCTAAAATGCAAGGCTAACTTTGGGACCATCCATGCCGAGATGAAGTCAGAAATAAGAAGACAAATTGAGATCACACGAAATTTCTTAATAATAGGTTGCTAGATCAGACGATGTACGACGACCTACAAAGTAACCCGCTTATACTTTCAACATGCATCAATACAAACTTATTAAAGCTATAACAAAATGACCTGAGGGTAACTGAGAAAAAAGTAAATTCCGCTATGCACCACATAACCCTTTTCTTCTTGTTTTACCAGAAAAACGAATGAAAGGCGAAAACCAATCGATAGAAATGGGTGGTCTGATATAAAATGCCTCAGAAAAGTACTCTCAAGAACCTCTCATACTACTTAGCAAAAAAGGGAGGCGGAAACCGCGTGAGACGCTAAAAATTGATACGCCTGGATAATTCACGAAATTCTTTTGATCACTTGAAGTCATCAAATGCTTCTATATCCTGAAGTTTTGGCAAAAAATATCAAGTGAGGCAAGCCTATCTTATGTTCATAATTTCAACTTGCATCAAAAACATGCCCTTTCCCATTACCCTCCAAGAATTTTCATGTCATTTCTGAACGTATCTGAGACTTCAACGAAGTGGATCTAAAGAACCGAAAAATTATCATGCATGGATTATAATACTTCCATTGCATTGAGGCACAAAAGTAGCGAATTGGCTATTCGATTAAAAATAAAATGCCACATTTCTAGCAATCGCAAAGGAATGGAAAAGTATTTAACCGGCTAACCGCTCCCGTCGATGGTCACGAGCATGCTTATTACTGTATAAGAACTGTACCCAGTGTAAGTTTGATCAATCACAATTCCAAATTATAGAAAGTAACTCACGTGTTCGATCCTCATAAAGGTTAAAATACTCAAGATTCTGACCGGCGCGTTTAGTAGCACGCTTGATCGCCGAAAACATTTTCTTGCCCTTTCCGACGCCAAAGCCTCCAACACCTTCTTGATTACCAACTACGACCATCATTGAATACTGTCCAGTTCGACCTTTAGTCGCAGTCATAGTTGACACCATTTTTGCTTCAATTATGGCCGTTCTAAATCCAGCGAGGTTCACACCAGGTTCACCTTGAGGAGGATCTCTGATCTCCCCTCCACGTCTAGCACCACTCCAACCTCGTAGCAAACCTTTCATCTTTCTTGCTCCTTTCTTCTTTGCTCTTTCGTTGCGGTACAAAATCAACTTTTGCTCATATTTTTCATCCATTTCACCCTATAAACAAGCAAAAATAACTTGGATTGAGGTATAGATAGAACCGGATATTAAAATACAGTACCAAAGATGTCGGTCTAAGGGATTTTGCGGGATTGAAAATTACCGAAGAATTTCATGATTTTTCGAAGGACTTTTCGATTTCAATAGAGATGAGCGAGCAACGATGAAAAATATGCTGCTGGAAACTTATATTCGCCGAAGGTGCACTTTGTCCTCCTGTGTAGGGCTACAAGTCCGGGATCCCGATTCCCGATGGGTAATTGAAAGTCATGAACAAATAAACACAATTTAATACTAACTACATACAGTAACCTACTCCAGTAGAGAATAGGAATTGAAATACAAATAAAGGCCAGCCGACCCAACTTGAGACGGGAAAGGAAATAAATTAAAACTTATTATCAACTTTATTTTTACAATCTGCGAACTGAAATGAGAGTTCGTCATGAACTTGACGAGAAGTTAACTTAAAAATAACTAATGGTGAAAAATAAGAAGAAACCCCGAAATTAAGTTTGCCATGCATGGAGTCATCAAGGAGGAACCATGTGGCTGCATGAAGCAAGGCTTCGGCCCCTAACCTCCAACCTATACCACATGGCGGAGCCAGGCCAACCACATCGAATGCACGACATGGAAGGTCTCTCCAAGCCTGAGGAAACATAGCAGAATCTAACCGAAAATTATTTTTTTTTTGGAATTTTAGAGGACAAAAGGAAGCAAATGAATCTGGAAGCGGTTTTCAGTCCAACATACCTATGATGGAAGGCATCTGATGGGGCGAAAAACAACCAAACTTATAAACGAGGAACCTATCCTTTGAGAATGACTTTATGCAAGATTAACTGGCAGATTGACTTTATAACCCCTTCCTTTGAATATATTGAAAATGCCACTAGCTCTTGATGTGAAGGCGGGGAAGCATCAGGTGAAATCCTCGCGAACCTGACGAGATGAGCAGCAAAGATGATGAAGTCAGTGTTCAAAGGCACACTATTCTCGGGGAGAGTATATGGCACCACTGGGAAGCTGAACTCATCAACCTTATGGTAAACCTCTGTGGTGTATTGGCCACCATTTTGGATCTTGATTTTAACATCCAAATAATTAACGCATAAATTTGTTGTTATCACCGCTTCTGCTAGCACTAATATCTAATTTTTTTGCTAAGATTGTAATCCTTTTGAAATCATACTCACATTAGGTTGCTCTATTTTATTGTGCATTGAGGTACCTACTGATAACGTTGGCTATGGTTCGCAGCTGCCGTGAACATTTTGTTTTACAATTTTTAAACATACGTAATCTGTCTAGGGTCACTAAGAGATATCAGTAGTTTAACTACGGGATACTGAGGAGTAGCGGTTGCTGCTTGGCAACTTCACGTACTTCTTTGACACTTGAATCCAGAGAGCCTGTAAGTCCGGGCCAGTTCATCATCCGCTTACCAACGCCGATGATTTGTCCTTTGTTCAAATCAATTTTTGGACGAGTGACGCGACGTTTTCCTCGAGCTCGCTTTTTCGTCTGCCCAGTAGGTCCACTTACACCTTCCCACAGTCTGTCCGAGTCCACTGAAAATGATACACATGAAAGGGTATGACGTTGAGAAGTGTACACTGATGAAGCCTAACGCATCCAAGTCACACGTCCAATGCGATCCGAGTTCGAATGTATTGAGAAAATAGCAAATAGAAAATTGTTCATTGGCTGCAATAATCTTTCCCTTGGTTAACACTAATGAATAATATAATACTTTGGGATAACATGATGTTAAGAGCCAAATTTGTCTTAATATGACATACATTCAATCAAGTAAGGGATAAGTGTACCTGAGGCTTTCATGAAATGTGTCATTATACATTTCGTTACTGAGATTGCAGAAATATACTATAATACTTGTTGTCTCAGTTTCTCTCTTTTTGCAAATTTTTCTATACCACCGATACATTAATAGAAATGTGTGAAAGCATTCACTTTTAAACTTGTGACGTTTCTTGACTTCTAAATGAATGAACTGATCGTACGTCGAAATAAACAGTCGTGATCTCTACCAAAAAATAGAGAGCAGTGACAATCATATTCTGAATGATATTATTCCCAACACGCTTCTTCAAACCGGATATCCTATTTTTCCACTTTGTCGAACTGTAAAGACCAAACTATCTTTTGTGAACTACACTGCAAGCCTACAGAACAATTTATCATGAAATGTTTTCCACATGCTGTAATTGTATGACTTGTGAATATCATGACTTTCTGTGAATTTACATTATGTTACTTTTGATTATTATTACTTGAGAAATAAACACATTTACCTACTTAAATATGCATATCATAAAGTCATGAGAAAAACCCGATCCCTAGAAATTTTGTTAAGTCCGAAAACATAGCATCCCTGACATATCAACTTCAATCATACCATTGTATTGATACGGCTTGCTTGATGTTATTGCGTCGACAAAATTAGAATCTCATGGTTTAGGCAGCTCCGTTAGCTTACTTGAGCTGAAAATTGAATACTGTCGAACAGCAGACAAGACGGGGGCATGTGTAGTGATCACTCTGGTTACATGGCCGTTGGTAGCCACACCCATCAAAAAATTTGAAGCCATTCGCAACATGATTCGAGCTCGTCAGATCATCTGCAAAGTAAATAGAAATGTTAATTAGCGCACATGCATACTGTACAAGTTTTACGATTTTTTGAGGTCATGACCAGTGCTACCAGACCTTACATTTCATTGCCGTTAAACACTTTTTGCACAACCAAAAATTATTGCGCAGCACATAAAGTCGCAGAAACCTCTCGTATTTCCTCCAATAAACGTCGCCTTCCAATAATAACTTTCCTTAGCCTTTCCGTATTTCCAATAAAGAAAATTAGAAGAGAATAACTCAGTGTAGTACCTATCTCATCCATTTAGATAGAAAAACAAGAATACAGTTTACAAACGTCACTGGAATGCGCAATGACGTTGCTCTGATTTGAGTCTGATTTTAAGCCACATAACGAAATGTTCATACTCAAACCATTTCGATAGTTAATTATCTTCTCTATGTCTAATTTCATATCGCCATCGACATTGATTCTGATTAACATTCGGTTACTTATTTGAGCTGCCAGAAGCGGTGAGCACTGAGTCATTTCATGACACACCAAGCTCAAGTTTTGAGAGTCTCGCCTTCAAGTGACCATGGAAAGACATAGCAAATAGAATCACTATAACAGTAATTCAATGAAATAAGTCCCACCCTGTGTCCTTGCTGAGATTTCAGCCCTATCATTTGCTAAGATTTATTAAAAATCACAAGCACGTCAAGATGCGTTTCTATGAATACTGTGGAAGATTGAGAAGATTCACATCGTCATCTGTCAATTTTCATATCACTAAGTAGGATTGTAATCCCGGAGTAAAATTGAGTCCGGGCTTACCAATGTTCCATTCCTGAGCTCGGGCTAGAAAACAGATACTTTAAAAGATTGCAATCCTTTTGAAATCATGCATATATTAGGTCGCAATAGCTTTACTACTGATATTTGTTATGCACGTGAGGTGCTCTCTAATAACGTTAGCTATGTTTCGTAGCTGCAGTAATTTCGCGTGTGCGAAAATTATGATTGTTAAATATACTACGAAATATGAAAACATAAATGACATGTAAGTATGTTCAAACGTGTAAATTACTCACTCAAATTATCAATATACCGATAGGCTTTGATTCGCCCCGATTGACCGCCATGGCGTTCTATTACACGCTTTACGTTATACACGATTGGAACTATTTTTGTCCCATTTCGGAGGTATCGCGGCATTTTCTAACTGTTGCTTGATATATAAAAATTTGATATATTTAATTCATTCTGCATTAACAATTCAATTGAGAATAAAGATTATTTTGAAATGGAAAAGAAGCAGCAACACCGGATTGTTAAAAGCAAAATTTTGTATTTGCATAAAATGGAACACGCAGAAAGCATCGGTTCTCACGCTTCAGTGCCAACCGGTGCACATGCTTCTGAGCTGACAGTTGATTGGTCACAACACACTTCTCAAATAGAAGTTGAGGAAAGATCTTTATATGACCATGTCCCCCGCCTATGTAATTTCGCCGGTTGTCACAGGAAAAGCGGTTGAACTAGCTGAGGAAACTCCTGCGACTCGACTTGAGATCTTCCTGCACACCAGGCAGTCCTATCGCGGTGGTCCGACACTCATGGCCAACGCACATTCCACGTGATGTCGTTATACTGCAAGATAACTTCGATAGTGCAATGAACAACTTTACCCTTGGTTCGTCGGATAGGTCCTCCCAGAGAAAACGGACTTATAAGTGGCGTTCAAGCCAGCAGCTTCCGACGTACTGAGTTCTCTACGCAGCTCGGTGCTCGGTCACTTAAGTATGCAGAGCTCTGACATGCGTTAGGCGTTTCTCATTGTAGAAAATGCAAACATGCAGTCATGGAACACAGAACTTCCGTCTTAGTCGAGTTCACTTGTAGGTCAACTAGGTCGGTTGTCGTTATGTCAAACTTCTGCTTACCCACAATGATGGATGATAAAATTTGAAGTCGTCAGCGCATTCAAGTAAATGACCAGCTGTACCACCAAATTAATGCCAATTTGCTAGTAGGAAACCTTTGTTGCTGTCCTGGATAGCTAATCAATGTACCCAGTCCTAGAGAAGCAGGAATAAGGAATAGGGCACGTTCATCACCTAGTTGAACTCCTCAGTCAACTTGAGCACCCTAGAAAGTTGACAGGAGTGCCGCGAGTCTTCTGGCAAGAAATGGATGGAAATCGATAAGCGCCTCCTGATGAGAGCAAAAATGATCAGGTCTAGTTGATATCTGCTGCAGTTCGCACTTTGTCGTCTGTAATTAGCAGTCCATATTTTGAACTGCGAACGACTAAATGCGAGCTTTAACTGCTGTGAACTTAATTTAAAGTGTACCTATTCAAGCTTCTAAGAGACATGGATCGAAATATCTAAATATGGATGTCAACAACTTGCAGAATTAATGAAGAATCCGCGTTGTTATCCTTGAACCATGGTCACCTACTGAGGTGTTGATTTACTTGATCCTTCACGGCAATACATTATGGTTGATTAATGACAATTACTGGAATCATCTGCTCTTCTCTTCGAAGAAATGCGGCATGTTTTTTTGTTCTGCTTACTTCGACTCAAGCATTATGATATTTGATTCACTTTATAGCACGACAAGGTACATGTAACGCTAGTATCTCAAATTAATATGGTGAAATAAATTCATTACAGTCATATATCAATGGGCTAATTCTACCTAGATGCCGTTGAAATGACCATCACAAAGCATTTTCACGGGACAAGTGCTATTCAATTGCCTCACGAAAACCTCAAATTCAACTTGTAATTTTGGCTGCTCATCGAGTAGTCTTTAATAGCGGTATTCACCTGTGCAGTGAAAATTATTCAAAAGTACCCATTCAGAATATGTACCACATAAATCAATGAATTACATGTCACAAAATTCCGCATTATTTCCAACATGATTTTAATTCTATGCATGAAATGTCGCTACACGTACATGCAGGAAGAGAGAAATCTTTAGATCAAACAACTTATTTGTATTTTACCACAAAATGATTGTAAAACAGATCCATACAAAGTCATTGACTCACCAGTCAAACACTTCCCCGTGAACGACCGTTATCTACCTACCTGTCTCCTCTTGCTGTGGCATTCTCGATTGAACAATTTCTGAAACAATGAGGTGGAAATGCAGATCTTCATACATCACAATCATATTCAATATATAAATACAAAGTTCGCTTTTCGGTAGTAAATGTAGTCAGTTTAGTATCAAATGCTGCTATTATCTGTTCTTTCTAGTTATCTCCTTTCTCATTAGGAGTTCGCACAGAACCACCGGAGGCCTGGGTGCTGACATCACCATCGGGTGTGGATGCAAAACCTGCAAAGGAACCACTGCTCAACATCTGATTCAACCGCTCCACTTCGTCCAGCGTCTTCGCACGTTTGATAGCGGATCTAATTGCTGCTAAATCCTGAGCGCTCGGAGCTGAAATGAAATATTTGAATTTAGTCAAGGCAAATGGAATAAAGAGTATTTATCAGGTGCTCACATTCATGGAACATAATTTCACATGGTCTGAATTCAAAACTACGCTGTATCAAACGCTCGGCAAATTTACTACCGGCATGCATATTATTCGACCATATAATCAGTAGTAGACTGTACACAATTTGCTACTGAAACCAGGGACCGCATTAATAAAGATGGCGTATTCAGGGGTAGCGCTAGGGTAATTGTTGCTGGTATTGTTAGTAGCGCTTTGAGTTTCGTATTGCTCATGTAGCTCAAGGCAATCTTTTGTCTGCCAACATTATGGCCAAGTAATAGCGGGTGATTTGGATATTGTGGATGATGAAGACTTGCGGCGACTCCTCAGTTTTGGTATCAAACACATAATCCCCAAAAGACTGAGTTGGAGTACCATAAAAACCCAAATCAAGAATTCATTAGATGAGCATATCACACAAAAGAAGGAGAAACTCGATGCTACTTTATTTTCAGCATAGAAATCAAGAATCATGGCAATGATTAATGATCGAATATATCTTGCCAAGAAATCTTTGAAAAGATTTTACGTACAGAGTAGTCGACACAAGACAGGTGTCAAAATTGGTAAAAATCTGAATGAATTGCAGAATGACCTCAGAATTACACCAGCTGAGAGAACATTATAATTGCCTTCATTTTCCAAAAGTTGTATCTCCATATTCTCTTAGCCGAGTTGGGAATTGATATTTCTGCGTCGAACATATCTGGCAATGGTACCTAAGGTCCAGAGCAAATTTTAGCACAGAATTGAACAACATGCAGCAATTATGAAAAGCGAGTACAAACTATTAGTCCGTGAAAAAGATAGAAAATTACCAAAATGCTATTGGATTTCGATATTTCACAGAGCTCCTTACAAATATAGATTCAGAGCAGGTGCACGACAATGCACATTGAAAAAGCTTAATTCCATTCGAATTTGAAAATTTGATTTCCATTAAAGTAAATTCAGCCTTGAGCATTTTGCGTGATAATTTTCAGAGATATTGCACGTCAATTACGAGAAACAGCGGTTTCGATTGTTTCTGGAGCATAAGGTCTAAAAAAGAATTTCTACACAGATTAAATTCGACGCAAGTTCATTCATTACAAGCTTTCGATTTTTCAACCTTATATGCAAATCTTGATGAAAAACTGATTGAAGATCACACATTCACTATTATGGAATTGGTGTTTAATTCTTCAAATGGAAGATTTATTTGTGTTGGATATGATAAGTCATTTTTCTCAAAGGATAAATACATGTATAATGATTATCACTGCTTTGATAAACAGAAGTTGAAAGAAGCCATACAAATCCTATTATCACAGACCTACGTCACATTCGGTAATTTAGTTTTCGAACAGATTAAAGGCACTCCAATGGGAGGAATTCTAGCTCACTCCTAGCTGACCTATTTCTTTTACACTGTTTTCATGCAAAATTTGATAAAAACTAAGAAATACAATTAAGTACGCTTATTATCACCTACATCAAGATAAATTGATGATATATGCGTTATCAATAAACACTTCGATTCGTTGATTCACAGAATTGATCCACTTGACTTGTTGGCGGAGATTCACTCATGCTTCGGAACGGCAAATCCATGGATGGACCGGGTGCACCTCTAAGCAAGAAGATACAGAGTAATGTGAACGGTTGTAGGACGAAATGGCGTTTTGCGTGATGTCAAAATTTATTTGAATACTAAATATTATTAAATATGCTGACAGACACCATCCTAAAGTCAATGCGCACAATGTTGCAGCACTGCAAGCTTCATGGAAAGCATCTTTCACCATCGTGCTTTAACATTGATTCAAACATCATCCATAGCAAGGTATTGTACGGGAATTTAAAGATTGAGGACATGGCATTAGCAGTGTGCTGCTAGACTAGCACTAGATAGTCAAGTCTATCTACATGTATATTCATATGACAGGTTCGCACTTTTGCTTACTTTTACTTTTGCGTTTTTGCTACAATACGAAATTATTGCTAGAGCAACATTAGGTAAGTAGTGCTACATGTATTAATGCGGTCACGGATAACTGTACATCATGTATCATTAGCGTCACTTAGTGCACAGGTTATGTCATCATCCGAACAAACAAATTCTGCAGCTAAATCAAATTTACATACCCGGAGCTGATCGCTTCATGCCTGACGTAGCTGGAATGGGTATAGGTGCACCAGGGGTAAATGTGCGCACAGTCGTAGACGGAGTCGTTGAGTTCGCCGATGCTATCAGTCTTTGACGGGTTGAACTCTCTGCATCTGCGGTCGAAGAAACAGCTGACGTCCCGTTTGTAGCTGCAGCGCGTTTCTTAGTTCTGAATAGGGTAGCTGCGTAGTCTCGCTCTCGAAGTCGAATTCGCCTGAAAGCAGTCAGTAAAATCTTGTACCACCCATTTCAATTTGGAGCTTCAAGACCAGGCCACGGAGGCAAGGGCCGGATCCTTTCCAAAAATACAGAGTGCATTTTATCGCATGTTCATCGCTCAGTTATATCTTACACATGGTCATATCTTTAAAAAAAATTATATCTTAAAGCTATGTGCTGTGATGAAAAACAAGAAATGCGCGTGACCCATCAATAATAGGCACCAGGTGCTTTAGAATCGTTCATTGTCATAAAATTTCACATTAATGTAACACTGAACACTGCCCATCAGAAGTAGACTATAGAATTATAGAACATAGACTATCCAATTTTAACTAGTGATGTGCTGGATAAGATCATCTTAAATTGCAACATTTAATTTTACAGCTTATAGCATTACTCAAAAGAGGATCAATATATAACTATACCAAGCAAATGAAGGCTTTTATACCAGGTGCTATCACAAAGTTCCGATACTGTCGCTCTCATCGGTGAACTCATGTTTTGTGTGAAGCTTGGAAAATTGGCGACAGAAACTTCGAACAATGCTTCAACAAACGTATAGCAATGGCACACAGAGCCGAGCTAGATACAGACATGAAGTTTCGAATGACATTCACGCTTCAAAGGTGATCGGACTTCGTCGGAATATGACGAGTGAAGTGGCAGACCTCCTGAGTACCTATCCAGAAATTGTGTCCGAAGTGGAAAGCATCGCCGAGGATCGGCGCAGTTCGAGATTTCATTTGGATCCGCACAGTCCTTTCTCACCTGTGACTTGAGGATGAATCATGTTTCCGCGAAGCTTGTGCACTAAAATTTTCAGCAGTGACTAGAAAGATCTCCACGTCGAAACACGTAGGGATTTGCTGCAACAATCTGAGACTGATCCCTCATGTCTATCACAGATAATCAGATTACTAGATACAAGACATAGGTTTATGGATATTATTGGCATTACGTTAAGTCATCAGGCATAATTTCTTCAGTTATCATCATCATCATCGTTAAGCGTCCCTATTTTCCCATTATATTGGGGTTGGGCGTGTTGGGAATGCCTCTACTCCAACTGCTTCTGTTTTGAGCTAGCTCTTCCCTGATTTCCAGCTTTGCCATATCCTCTTCCACGCACCTTCTTCGGTCTTCCACTCTGTCTCCTTCCATCCACTGCCTTCATAGGGCAACCTTCTTTCATTCTATTAACATGGCCGAACCACCGTAGTCTTCTCTACCTGATCTTCTCAGCTAGGTCCACTGTATGACACTTCTCTGCTACCTCCGCGCTTGTCTCTCCATCCTGCAGTTTTCAGCATTCTTCTGTTCCAGCTTCGTAGAATATTCACCATCCTGTCCGTTAGTGGCCACGTCTCCGAATAATTTCTTCAGTTATGTACCGGGTACATAATTATTTCCACCAACTTCTGATTTGCTTATTGCATACCGCTTCAAGAATCTTTTGCAACCACATTTTTTAACGAGAAATAGAAATATTCGCTTAAAACAACATGTCAGAATCTCATGTTCCGCATCAAGTAAAAGGACCAAATGCCAATCAAAAACATTTTCTTTCTTACCTATACTTAAGTATAAATATATATAATAGGGTAACCTTTGTCTATTACGGCAACACGAAGAAAAAAGTCAAAATGAAGCTTTTAACGTCACTACTCCCCCATACTGGGAGCTCGGACAGTGCTGACATAGTCAGACTACAGTGGAGCGTTGTAGTGCTTTTAGTCCGGATGCCCTTCCTGCCGACTTCCAATAACACTTTCGGGGCTCGACCTCTGGACCAGAAGATCACTAGGCCAAGCACTTAACCACTGTGCCACGGAGATCAAAACCGGCTTCTTTTTTGCCT
Source organism: Prostheceraeus crozeri (assembly GCA_907163375.1). Taxonomy (NCBI): domain Eukaryota; kingdom Metazoa; phylum Platyhelminthes; order Polycladida; family Euryleptidae; genus Prostheceraeus; species Prostheceraeus crozeri. Next base: position 130,939 of record CAJQUW010000623.1, on the reverse strand, counting down.
ATATTTAAACATAAATATATAAAATAGGGTAATCTTTGTCTACTGCGGTAACACGAAGAAAAAAATCAACTTACTTGTAATCTAGAAAGCGCACTTTTGGCAACTTGTGTATGACGTAAAACCTATAGTTTGGTTTCATAGTCATCGGATTTTTCGCCAATACCAAAAATTCGAGATTCTTTAACGAAGCGAGTGAATCGATATCATTCAGTTCTTGCAACTGATTATTTGTAAGAATTAATGTATCCAGATTGGGCAAACTTTGTTCTAAACCTTCTCCAATACGAACTATTCGATTGGAATTGAAAATCAAGGCCTTAAGGCGCTTTAGGTAGGGGAAACCATCGAGCTTATGAATTTCATTTTCTGAGAAATCAATTGTGTCGAATTGGTCGAGAGTAGCTGCCAAATTTTCAATTAGAGGTATTTTGTAGCCGCGAAGGTCAAGCTCACGATCCTTGATTGCATTAGTACATTGACTGGCCTCTGTTACCATCTCAGGCGTTAGTTTCACCATGATTGTTATCTGGAATGCAGAGAGAAATTGTAACTATAATCAAACCAAGTCAATAACTCATTGCACATCAATGGAGAGAACTGCAGCCAAGGCTACTCAAACTTGATAATGCATGCAATCGAGTCTCATTTGCCGGCTCCGTTCCCAGACCACTGGATGGATAAATGAGACAACCGGATTAACAATTCAGGTGACAGAACATTGAAAGCAGATCCGTCCGAAGGGAACTGACCGGCAGCGTTTCCAACTGCCGAGCGGAAACTTTCCGCGTAGGGATCCGGATGCACCTCTACGTAGATCAGTTATTTATTAACACGCAGGCCTAATTTTGAAAAAGGAAGAAATTTCCAAGGATAAATTTAAATTACCCAACGCCTCTGCCTTTCACCTTATTCAATGTGCCAAATAGATATTGCGTGAAAATATTGAATGTTCAGATGGGGCTTAGTGTCTATCAATTGGAAAACTCTGGTGTTAGCACATAAACGAAATGAAATTCACAGACTTTCGTTGTTATGGCATCATTCTCAAATTGAAATTGAAAGTATCACGTCTCAAAACACAATTTGCTACTTCAGTCAAGCATGTTTGAAATTTGAAGTCTGAAAATTTACTAAAAGCAAAATCGTATGAAAAGAAATTATGAAATTATATCAATCAGTTGATGAAAATAAAACATTTTGTGAACATTTGAAAGTACGAAAAATGATCGTTGCAATTGTATCATTCCAAAATCATTCACATCTCATAAATAGCGCACAGACTACAAGTCACTTAATAAAAACCTGATCGTCGGCACCTGTTTAACAAAGTAGTTAACCGACTTAATGTGTAGGACTAATAAAGTTCATTCAAAAAAAACCTTTATGGTTCTGATTACTTTTAAATATAAGGAAGTAATATACTACAATATAGGTCTAGTAATACACGAGCATAAATGTCATCAAATTTTGTCATCACAGTTGGTCATAGTTGTCATCAATAAATGTCATCATAGTTGGGACCGGAGCAGAGAGCAAAACCTTTACCTCTAGAAAAGCTCCAGACGGCTCTATAGATAAGTACTAGCGACACCATTTTGGGTCGCGACCCCGATATTTCGAAGCAGTGGTCTATACATAGGCCCATTGGTTTGGGTGGCCGTCTTGTCATGATTTGCTGTGAGGTTTTCGAGCTCACCACTTAGCTTAGCCATTGACATTTATTCGAAATACCAGCAAAACTTCTGATGTTCTTTTTTGTCAGTGGCAGCGTTGGTAAAATTTTGTTTGCATGATTTTGAACTAATATCTTTCCTCAACTTGGTGTGGATATAGGCGTATAAGTACCCTACAGTGCTAAATCGTGCGAAGATTTTTTATTGCTCAAAAAGTTGTGCACTTGTAAAGTATCTTACAAAGTATGAAATTGATAATGTGAAGATAAAATATCATTAAGATATAACTCTTTTTGGTACGCATGACTATCAGCTTTAATTACAAATCATTCGAGGCTGCATAATTTGCCATATTGTGAGTCTGTTACGAAATTGTCTGTAAGCATGTTAAGAAACACAAAAAACAAAAGCAACTTTTATGACGACCCTGTCGATTAATGGAGATTTTATACTCATATGTACCAGTTACAGTCAACCCAACAATGTAGGGTCACGAATTGTTTTTATAAGATGTACCACTACTTATTTGTAAAATTTTATCCTGAAGATTTCACGAGAAGTGACACGTCAACGACACAACCATCGCCTCCCACACAGTCATATGGGAACGAAACAAATTTATGAAATCATGAATATTTAATCCAGATGCTGTGCAAACATATACATTACATTTTCTTAGTTATATCAAACAAGAGTCGGAGATTTAAGAGAAAAAGTGGGCTAAATAATTGTCATATTAATAGCAGTTGAAACCAAGAAGTTATGCCAGTTGAGCTTAGTGGTAAAATATCCCAAGTTGGCATTTCCGGTTTATTTAAGGGCTACTTGATGATTTCGTAAAAAATTTAAGGGCGATTCCCGGGCTCGGTCGCCGGCCTGCCAACAAGAATTTGCGATCATATACTAGTATGATAAGCAATGAATATTCTAATATCCTTTAATTTGATGTTGCAATGAAAAATAGCAGATGACCTGATTTTTTTGTAATTGTGATGTGTCCAAAGAGTTAAAGCGCAAATTTTGTAGGCATGCCTAATCAATGATTTCAAAGAAATTCGAAATAACTTTAAAAAATCTCACCCACTTTTCGCTTTGTTGATTTTTTGAACTAACTTTGGGACATTTCCTTGTCAATTTGCGTAAAATAGGATACACTGCATCAGACTATGAATATGCAAAAACACTATTAAAAAACACGTAAATGCACCGATTGTGTGACACGCATCACAAATTCGGGATCTCCGATTATGGCCAATGGAATAATGCATGGAGTGACTGAGGTACTCAATCATTTATTTTCTTTCTTTTTGAGCGAACCGAAACATCTGTACATAATTATGTTGCTACTAAACCATCTTTCAGCAAGGACGAATTTCTGCATGAAAGTCATCCTTATAACAGAAACGTTGAGCAAAGACGATGATATATTTGCCTAAATACATCGGTCTTAGAATAAACCGAACTTAAAAATAAAGAGGCATCGGATACATATGTAGCATGTATTTTCGTATATGATTGATTTATGAGACACAATATTCATATTCTGTACTGTCAAGCTTTTGATGACATATAGAAAGATGAGTTTTTTCTATGTACCCGAAATCACGTACATTTTATACCTCTAATGTCATCGGTTCTGCCATTACACATTCATGTATAAGGTTAAGTTCCCCGTCGGCCTACTTTGTGAATCGTGTCATGTATTTCAGTATTATGTGTAGGATTTCTTTACTTTGAAGCAATTATCTTTGAAAAAGAAAATATCAATTATCATTTTGGCTACCTTTGTCACATATCAATTAACTGCCAATGAATATGCCAAGTTTTCATAGATACACTATGAGGTACCGGATATTCAACTATCCCGTACCTGATAGCTAAAATTTCAATATCCGGCGCAACCCTGTTGCTACGCAAGATCGAAAAATTCCAAGAAAGCGCTATTAGTGTACATGAATCGAATAGCAAAACGACTAAGCTTCGTGTAAATTTTTATTTAAAAATTATATATTGCATCAAAACATCTTTAAAAATATCTAATCAGTTATTTGTTCGTAAAAGAAGCCTGAGGTTGAAATCAAAAAATCACATCTGCGGAATGGGCAATGATATAAAACTAAGGACGAAAACTTGAGATCCAATCAAGGTTTGTTTACTAGGTACCTGAAAATTCATTCCAGCTCAATCACTTCTGTATCAACCGACTTACAGGTGGACAAAACCAACTTTTCTTTAACTGGATTACTCCACAGTGACATAATTTGACCAACAAGACCATTACTGGCACCATTCAAAGGTCTTTTGATTGTCATTTTCTTCTTTGACTCCGCATTATTGGGTTTCTTTTTAAAAACAGCCGAAGATTTAGATTTGTCGACACATGGAGATTTCGAAGCAGAGAAGTCAGGTGCAGATGGTGGAACAGAGCGACACCAAGTCAACATTGGTGATTTCTTTGTGGAACTTATGGGAGTGTTTAATTTGGAGTATTTTGATGGTTTGTTGATGAGAAGGTTATTTGGGGACAAAGGTCGCTTTTTATTATACAAAGTCTCGGAAGACGATGACATCTCTGCAAGGCTAGGGCAATCAGATTCTGAACATTTATCTATATTAGTGCATTCAATAGCTGTGTCCTTATCGGATTCGGCAGGACTGTTTCGCAGCGACTTAGCAACAGTTGAGACTGTAACTCCTGAATGATTTACGGAGCTGAAATTTTGATCCAGGCTGAATCGCTGCCTTGGAGGTGTCTGTGTCTGATTAGGTGACTGACAATTACTATTTGAAGGGGATGTAGGACTACTAACAGCAAAACGATTGTGGGACCGATGGAAAACTGGGGATGTAGGGAAAGAAGATAAACTACAATCAGAATCTGCGGCTTTGCTATCAGTTTCATTGTGAGTGTCATTATGATCGATCTTTTTCATCTTTTTACTGGCATGATCTCCTTCAGATGAAACGTCTGCTGTAGGTGAGTTTGTAAAATATTGAGAAAATATCATGCTCTCACCTTTTTCATCAACATTAGATTGAGGTTTGTTAGTGGCTGTAATTTTCTTTTTAACATCACTGCCTGGCACTTTGGGAGGATTATATGAAACCTTTATCACTTTGCCCCGTCCCGTTTGTCCCTCTAGTGATTCTTCATCAATGCTACTAGGTTCAGATTTCAAAGTTCTCTGAGAAGCCGGCCTTGGTCGATAGCGTGGGTCCCAAATGCTAAGCATGTGTACGGGTAGAGATGAAAAGGCTTCATGTTTAGGATCAAATGATTTTACAGATTCTCCAGTTTTTTGGTCAACGTTTCCAAGAGCTATTTGAAGGGCCAGTTTGTTGTCCTTCTCTACCTTACCTGCAAAAAGAACGTCATCAGATGAAAGATGACGAGGATAAGGGGTTAAGGGAACTTGACAACGCCGCTGTGGATCAAAAACGACCTGATGTAAAAACGTACGCTCAGCACGAATGAGAGACTCTCTTTCATCAGGCGAAAGATTTGCAGATTCATTTTTTGGGAGATACATGCGAAGTTTGGATAAAAGCGAGGGTAGATCTCCGAGGCGCGTCCGTGACATGACTTTAGCGGCAGTGGTAAGACCAACACCACTCACGCCTTCAGGATAATAATCACAACCAGAAAGAATACACATGTGACGAAATCTATCACCAGACAGTCCACCGTTTATTGGGAAACCTTCAGCAAGCAGACGCTCACGTTCAATTAGAATACCTCTTCCCGAATTAATGTCCAGTTTGAACAAAACACGTTCGCAGCCAAATGGAAGAAGGTCGGAATCTTCACTGATTGCCAAATCAGCAATTCCACCACGTTGGCAAAAGAATGCAATTTGAGCGTCAGATTCATAGGGAGATACTACACAATCAACATCTAGTTTATGAGCTGCTTCCATAACACGTAGTGCCATAGCCGGAGTTATGTCAATCGACCGTTCAAAAAATTCTCGAGCTTCCGACTTCTTACCCTCAGCTAAACAGCGTGCAGCTCGTCGACGATTTGACTCGCGTTGTAGTCGACGTTTTTCTTCTGTCGCTGACTTCGATGGCAAATTTCGACCATCAAAAATAAGAATAGGTTTCAAATTAAATCTGTGTAAAAGTTTTATCAGCTTAACACAGTAATAAACATACTGATCTGTTGGCTTGTTTAGAGCTAATGCTTCTGCACATGCGAAGGCACCTTTATGCAACCAACAGTAAATATCAACAGCCACCGTGGCACCAGCGAATTGTGAAAGATCAGTGTCCTGCCAAACTTTACGAATGAAGGGTAGAAGTCCTGTTATTCCCATCGATAGCCTGAAAAAGAACAACATTTCATACTTTGGAGACAAAAAAATAAAATGTCAAGATGAATGTAATCATGCTTGCACATACAGATCAAACATGTATTTCAGGTAAGTTCTTTGAATATCCAAAATGAGTGTTTCTCTAAAAAAACTTGTCAAACCAACTTCAAACCTTAACCTGCTCACTGCGAACGACGAATTAACTCGTCCACGGCGCTTTGATTCCAATATTGCCAAGAAAGGCTAGGCTGGTCGCGACAACATTAAATTCTATCTTATTAGTTGCTTGTCATGCGTCTTTAATTGTGTATGGCTATACTAACACGAGGTTTTTCATTGAAATGGATGGTCGATATGATGGTCACACATCATATGCACTGAAAACATCTATGTTTTCGAGAAATTTCAATTCAATTATAGGTATACTTACTCATTGTCTAGAACCCAAAAAAAGCCAAGTCATATTTTTTTATATGTTGATCAATATATATTTAATCTCCAAACTGATCTGCAGGATCAAAGTCTATGAAAAGAAATAAAAACAAAATAATGGACTAGCAGGCCTTTATAATGTGAAAAGCTTTGGAGGTTAGGTAATGTACTTGATGGTAAACAGTTTTTTATGATTTAATGTTTGCAGCATGAATGCCAGATTCGATGTAAGAGCAAATATTCATCTAGGGATGCTACTAATACATGCATAAGTATAGGTACTTCTATGCATGCAATGTACATTGTGTATAGCCTGCATTCATAATAAATTGTCCTATTAAGTTATTGACTTACTGGTTTAAGGAGTAACATTTGTGTTAAACAGGAAAAGCAATGTTTCTAACTAAATTGATGCACAACCAATTGATATGCTATTCATTAGGACTCACTTAGCCCATAGACTGTCAGATACTAGAATTCGTGATCGTGATATCGAGCAAAATAATACAATGTATTCACAAAGCAATTATGAATTTTCTGTGAGGGCAAAATTTAACTATAACGGCAGCGAAAGTAGCGTATAAGAGCGGTGGAATCTCCTTGTGTTTGCATATTTTTACTGCGAAAAGCGTGTCTTCCGAGTTCTATCGAGTTCCTTTGATTTGCAGACATGATAAAAAAGACTTGTTATTTGAAGGGAAATTGAATTTTTCGACCAAAATGTCAGCTTGGTGTGTTAGCGTACGGGTACGCTAAAACAATAACTTTTTTGTGATTTTCCACCCAAAATTTTGTATTATAATGATAACTTATTTGGCATTTTTTGAAAGTATTTTGGTCTTTTCTTATTTCTTTATTTTCAAATATTTCACCCCTTCTGAAATAATCTCCTATCAAGGAATTAAGTCAGATTAATCCATCTACTTAGTGGAAGCATTCACCCAGCATTGAATTTAACTATTTATCAATCATTTTGCATATATAATGTCTGCACAATGAGAATTGAAATTTCTTCTTCACAATTCGCTTACATAAAGGGCAGCACATGAGACTCTTAATGTACTGTGTTGCAGTCTACATAGGTGCATATAACTGCAATATGACAAAAAAGCAATAGAAGAATAACATTAAGCTGCATGCTATGTGAGTAATCTACATCAGCATCAATTCAGTCTTTGATCAAATGTGTCTTGCGACTGAATTTTGGGATACCATAAACAAATCGTAAGAAATGGGAATGGCAGAAAAAGGGAAACAAACTTCAAGTCAAGGGAATCAAGTCTTCATTTCATCACGTTCGTTCTGCTAGTCTGAAAATTCCTCCTGAAGACTTTTCTTCATTTTAATTCTCATTTCAAGCTTCTACTGCACCTTCTGTAGTCCTGGCATTGAGATCTAAAACAGATTTTTCATTTTTTTAAACTTCGTTACCTCATTTACAGACAAAGAAACAGCTGAAACTACACAGATAAGACAGAAACTTTTCGGCAAAATTTACGCCTTTTCAACGTCATTAGATGTTATAATGAACGATAAAGATAAAATTACAAAATTTAATGGTATTCATAGAGCTTGATGGAAAGCAATAATACATGAATAAAAAAATGTCTACAAAAGCTCAATAGAATGTACTATCAAAATATACTGTGATAAAAAGTACTATAATAGATAGTAAGACTTCATTGGTCCTCGCAGGCGGCAATACACTATAGATAGTATTGTGCCGTCAAGGTCCCCTATGTAATGATGCTATCAATTCTAATTACTTTTTTTAATTAACGGACGCTAATTTTCCATCGAATTTCGTCAAGGTCTGAAGAGTGTTTATCAATGTTGGTATAGTATGGAGTTTTTGGTCTTGTTTTCAATTAATTTTGTGTTTTTCAATAAGCGCTCATAAACTTCTGCTTGTTTCACTAATGTACTTGTAATCACACAAGTCGCATTTGATTTCATAGACACAACCTCTGATTGTGCAAATCTACTTTTTTCATTATTTCTTGAACAAATGTAGCAATTGAAGTTGGGACACGGTTCCTGGAAAGAATTTGATGAAGATAGGAGTTGACACATTGATTTTCCCGAATGTTCTATCACCCTTATTTTAAGGTTTGATTTTTGAAAGATTTCGCTACAAGATTTGGCTTATCAATTTCTTTCAGTAAGTTGTACAAAGTGCACACCGTCGAATTTCGTACGGTACCATACCAGTTCCTCTTCTTTTTTTCTTCTTTATATCAATTCTGTTCCAGTTCGTTTACAGAACGGTATATCATCCGTTCTGATTGATGCATCATTACCTTCCATAAAGTTCTATGACTACCATTAAACTTTGTAATTTTATCTCAACCATTCATTCAAACATCTCATGATATTGAGGAGGGCGTGAATTTTGCCGAAAAAAAATTTTGTCTTATCTATCTGTATAGCTTCAGCTGTTTACAGTGTTCGTAGTCTGTCAGCTCAGAATTTTCGGGCCACGATTTTGGAAATGATTTAATAAACGTATACACAGGACTATGTACTTTCGTAGAGGTGCGTTTATGCTAGTCTTTCATTACAGTACATAACCGCTCTCATTTTACGAGTAATATACGTGATTGAGGAAGTAACTATTTCAATATTTTATCAAAAACATATCTTTGATAGGTAAAACTATAATAAATTAGAGAGTCTTCAGATACATTCATTGCTTTATCATATTCGGGAGAAAATACATGTGGCTGATGACCACTATGGAGGACTATTTTATCCTGCAATTTTCTTTCAGCACCATAATTCAATAGTTTTCAAACAAGATATAAATTAAGCCAAATTGAAATTCAAGACAAGCTGCTGATATTTTCATAAAATAAAAGAATACCAGCAGCTTGGATTATAATTTCTATTTTGATTAAGAACGATTTCATTATCAGTTAACAATGGTACAGGAGCTACTTTTTCAGGCGTTTTCCTCGAACGATACTTTGCAGAGTGAAGATTTCAGCGCTTTTCTTTTGAGCACAGACAGAATTTCTTGTTGCTCATTCAACTTGCCTCGCTGCTTATTGAAATTATTCAGCTCCTCTTCATCTTTTGCTGCACCTTCTGCTGCCACTCTCGCATATAAGCTTTATGTGTGCATCACGCTCCTTTTCCTTCGCTTCAATATCTTACTCTTTGTGTTTCAGATTCTCCTCTAATGACGTGAATATTTGATTAATCTTTTCTCTGCTGCCAATTGTTCAAACAATTCATTTTCTGATTCCTTTCTTTCTTTTACTGCAATGGAATTCTTTTCTTCTTGTACTTTTCTTTTGCAGCTGGCATGTGCTTGAAGACACAAATCCTTCAAATGCTTCGTAATGTCAAATTTGACTATGAAGTCAGCCCGATAAGGATTTCTGTCCCAACTGTCGTTGGCTGGCCTTTAAAATGAAGTGATTATCATTCCGCTGTCTTTCATTCATGGAGAAACGCTTGTCAATGAAATTGTCATGTCATTTTAATCATGATTTTCAATCCATGGTATATATTATTCAGAAATTTATTTGATAATGTGATTTCAGATGCTCATGATAGTAGATATACATGGTGCTGGCGAATGAGGCAGTTGCCTAGCCTGCCAAATCGATGGGACATCTGAGAATTGCATCTGAGAATTGCTAAAAATCGAGTGACCCATTACGTTAGAGAAAAATGGATATCTACAACAAAAGAGAATTTTTTGAGAATACTATGAAATCATATCTGAATTTTGATATTGAATACAATAACATCAATATATCATCAAAATTTCGAACAAAAAATCACTGATTGGATTTCGTAACTGGCAGTTATGGAAATCGATTGCGATATGAAGAGCGTTTATGTGAGCTTTGTGATAATTCGAAAGTGGAGACTGTGTCACCTCATGATAGAATGCTCACTATATCAAAATTTCAATGCTTACTATATCAAAATTATTATTATATCAAGAAACAGCGCCTTTGTTATGCAGCTGTAGCAATACAACAGAACTCAATAAATTGATGAATATTTTAAGTCTAAAACTGGTAAAATCCATCGCGAAGTTTCTAAAAAAAGCAAACGACTTGCGAAAGATGTCTAAGGAAATCACTAATCAATAGGTATGAATTCTGGAAATTCATTTTCGTCAATTCTCCTCTCCCTGTTCAGAATGTGTTTTCCAACAATACCGACTGCACGCTGTTTTCTGCCATCAAGCAAATTGCGGATTTTATGTGAGCGCACATGCTCCTGTTTTCCAATGTTCTTGGAAATAGACAATTTTGACTTTTGGTGAACTACATTTTCCCCGACCATCGGTTCTGGATCGCCCGACAGGTATTCTTCCTCTTCATCACTTACGCCTACTGGATGGAATTGTTTATGTCTTCTTATTCATCGCGACAGTGTGCGCATTGTTGATTCTACACAGTCTACATTTGCGCTGCATGGAATACTTTCTTCCAGCTAATGTAGTTCTTCATTCAAAGCTCTTCTCTTTTCGTTGAGAAAACGGACGGATTCACTTCAATGAATCATGACAGATAACTAGTCACCACTGTTCGTATGGAAGAACGGTTTCTTGATGAAGCGACGCTTCGGCTTTTTTTACTCGAGTTTAGGCTTTCCTAATGAGGTCAGTAGCTGTGAGAACACGCTGACGCTGAAAAGAGCGATAAGGTCGAACTTAAATCCATTGCAAACAGCAAGGAAAAATATCCAAAATAAGGCTGTTTATTGTCTAAATAGGAGGAATTTTTGGTGGGTGATGCTGTTCTCAGGTGATATGTCCAAATAAAGCTGGGTGTCGTAATTATAGCCCCTCCAATTGAGGAAGAACGCGGATTTACAACCATTTGGAACTTAACATAGGCCGCATGTAGAAAGAAAACTGATACTCAACGCATGTGATCAAAGGAAGAAAAAATTTGTATATTTAATTGATCAACTTTACAACCAAGCACTTTATGATGATTGCAGAGATGTAGATCCGATGCAATTTTTAAATCGGATAGAACTGAATACCAATTTTCTCAGAAAGATACATTTCTCACACATCTTTCCACGTTTATCACAATTCTTGCATTTTCTTACACCTAACTTATTTTCTCACGTTCTTCACAGTTCTCACATGCGGACCATCCCTGGTATTGCAAGAAAATTCCTTGCATATTGTGAGAATAATGCATAATGCTCGTAATAAATGCTAGGGCATTTAAGGCAAAGGTACTCAAAATTAGGTCAAACATTATAATTTAGGTCATTCTAGGTTTATACGATGTGTGAGGCCAGTGTGAATTGGCGATCAATTGTATGCATGGTGAACATGGCAATTCAGAAATCTCTTACGTACGAAGTGAAGTGGTGAGCCATGTCTCTCTAGCATCCCCCATTGACAGCGCCCTTTGCACAATAGGAAACAACGTTGTAACGTACTACGTACGATACTACTTTGCTTACAATATTTCACCTCAATGACGTTTGATCATAGAGTATATATGTGTTTGACGTTATATCCGAATGTAAATATTATGTTTGTGTTTAAAGCGGTATAAATCAAAGACAGAGATTCGATTGTGAGCGTGAAGGTCACAACGCTGAAATACACGTGAACGCGTTTCTGTTACAAACCATCGTTCTGCTACAAATCATGTACATAAACTAGAATCGTTACATGGTGGCAGCGAATTCTATCAGCCAGCGACACGCTATTCTCGTCTGTATACACCTACCTTATATACATACATTGTGTTATAAAAGTTAAGGCCTATAAACCCAGTCTTATCAAACTAGTGATGTCTAAGGACAGTAGCATGGCTTATAGAGCCATGATTCCGCCGCCGGGAAGTCTTGATGTGGATAATAGTCAGCTAGCTGATAACTGGAGAGACGGCTGGAAGCATTATTCTATTGCTGTAGGCCTAGATGATGCATCTGAAAGTGTGCAGGTCTCAACTTTTCTCACGTGTATCGGTCAGAGTGCGCGTCGGTTGTTCAACACGTTCCAATGGTCTAGTAGTCAGGACAAAAATGTGTTGTGTGATATCATTGATAAGTTTGACGAACATTGTTTGCCGCAAAAGAATGTGCCGTTTGAAAGGTACAGGTTCAATCAACGTGTCCAGCAACCTGGAGAGAATTTTGACGTTTTTTTAACTTCCCTTCGAGAGTTAGCGTTGTCGTGTGAGTTTGAAACGCAAACCCCTGATGAATTCCTTAGGGATAAAATCATTTTCGGCATCGATGACGCCAAAGTCAGAGAACGTCTACTCCGTTGTGGCCATATTGATCTGTACAAGACGATTGAGATGTGTAAGGCTGCTGAAAGTACCTATGCTCAAATGAAAGAAGTCACGGCTACCAACTCGGCAGAAATAAATGCTGTAAGTTCCACTCAGTTGCGTCGTAGAAAACAGCCTGGTGATCCTCAGACTCCTAGTGGCCAGGTTATCGAGTGCAATTATTGCGGAAATACTCACGTGCGCAATAAGTTTAAGTGTCCAGCCTAGGGGAAGACATGCTCGAGTTGTCAAGGATTGAATCATTTCGCAGTGAAATGTAAGCGAAAGAATAGTGTCAAGGCGGTAGATGAAGAGCTGAATGTCAAGGCAGTAGCTGAGGAGACCAAAGAGTATCTTGTTTTTGCAATTGGACACGAGTGTGATCACAGTAAGTGGGTAACCTTGACCTTGGAAAATGGAAATGGTGTTCGTTTTCAACTTGACACGGGTGCTCAGTGCAACGTTCTTCCTCTGCATATTTACCAAAAAGCCACGGGTGATGATGCTCTCTGTCAAGTGCAGCCCCACATGTCAGCCTTGATATGCTACGGTGGAACCAGAATTCCCGTTTTTGGTCTTGCTCGTATAAAAGTCCGACGCAGAGATGTTGTATGTTTTTTGGACTGCAAATTGATCAAAGCAGATGACATGAGACCCATTCTGGGCTACAAGGCTTGTGTTGGTATGGGTTTTGTGCAGTTCATAGATTGTGATGATGATCCTTCCCAGCCTATCGTTAGCAAGATTGTTCACGTTGTTGATAGGCCGACGCCAGTCACACGAGATGAGCTGATCAAAATCACGAGCGCGTTTTCACAGATGAGATCGGTGAAGTTGAAGGAAAGTGCCAGATCAAAGTTGATCCTACAGTTCCACCAGTTCAACATTGTCCTAGGAGGGTCCCAGTTGCTTTGAGGGAAAAGTTGCGGTCTGAAATCGAACGTTTGGAGTCCTTAGGAGTGATCGAGCGAACCGAAGAGCCTACACCGTGGGTGTCTTCGATTGTCACGGTTCTGAAGAAGGATGGCAGTCTCCGGCTTTGTCTAGATCCGAAAGACTTGAATCAGGCCATTGAGAGGGAAGTGTACCAGATCCCAACCATTGAAGAAGTTGCCACTCGTTTGGCTGGAGCAAAGTGTTTCACCACTCTTGATGTGAGACATGGATACTGGCATGTGAAATTAGACGAGTCGTCAGAGTTCCTCACCACATTCAATACCCCTTTCGGGAGATATAGATGGAAACGCATGCCATTCGGGATCAAGTCAGCATCCGAGATTTTTCAGAAGAAAATGCACGAGTTGATATCTGGTCTGGAAGGCGTGGAGGTGATTGCTGATGATTTTGTTATTTTTGGCTGTGGTTTGACTGAACAGCAAGCCGTTGTTGTTCACGACAGAAAATTGGACATCTTTTTGAAGAGATGTGCTGAGCGAGGTGTACGCTTGAATCGGGACAAATTTCAGCTACGGAAATCGGAAGTCCCATTTATAGGGCATGTGGCAACGAAAGATGGTCTCAAGGTGCATCCAGACAAAATTCGTGCAATCATTGACATGCCTGTTCCAACAGACGTGCAGGGTGTGCAGAGGCTTCTAGGCATGGTGCAGTACCTCTCGAAATTCATTCCGAATTTGTCTGACATAACTAAGCCCCTGCGAGAGTTGACTCTTCCTAAGACAGAGTGGTCGTGGACTAAGGAGCATTCTGAAGCGTTAAGCAAGATCAAGAGTGCTGTCACCAATGCACCTGTGCTGAGGTATTATGACGCTAAGGACCCAGTCACCATTCAATGTGATGCTTCCAAGTCTGGATTAGGAGCCGTGCTCCTACAGAACGATCAGTCCGTGGCATATGCTTCGAGGGCCCTTACCTCAACTGAAGTTAGGTATGCGCAGATTGAAAAGGAACTTCTAGCGATTCTGTGGGCCTGTGAGAAGTTTGATGCTTACCTGTATGGCAGATCTGAAGTGACTGTGGATAGCGATCACAAGCCGCTCGAAGCTATTTTTAAGAAGAACCTTGACCAGGTGCCGATGCGCCTCCAAAGGATGAGACTGCGTTTGCAGCGATATAACTTGTCGGTTAGATACCATCAAGGAATATTGATGCATGTGGCAGATACTCTGAGTCGTGCATACCTACCGCAGTCTGAAGACGGTGTCAAGGATGAACAAGCATTTTCTGTTGCTCACGACACACTGCCGAGAAATTTGCAGGAGGTCATAGAAGCATATGCACGTGATGATAACATGATTGAATTGAAGAGGATGATTCAGTTTGGATGGCCAGCGAATAAGTCAGAAGTGAAGGTCGGTGTTCTTCCTTTCTGGAGTGTACGGGACGAGCTATTGTTGGATGGCGAACTCATACTCAAGCATGACCGAGTAGTGATCCCGCCATCCATGAGAAGCTCTATGCTTGAGTTGGCTCACCAATCCCATATTGGTATCGATGCCTGCCTGCGTAGGGCTCGGGAATCTATCTTTTGGCCAGGCATGAATGGTGAGTTGAAGTCATTCATTCAGTCATGCGATGTCTGTATGACATTCCGGTCCAGTAATCCTCATGAACCTATTCTGTCTCAAGAACTAGCAGAGGGTCCATGGGATAAAGTAGCAGTGGATCTGTGTGATTTTCATGGGCGTCAGTTGCTAGTGGTAGTCGATTATTACAGTAATTACATTGAAGTGGCACGTGTGACGAACACCAGCTCTCAGGCGGTCATACAAACCTTGAGTGAGATGTTTGCCAGGTACGGTGGTCCGCGTGTCTTAGTGTCAGACAACGGTCCCCAGTTCTCGTCGTCTGAATTCACTCGATTCTGCCGTGAATGGGGCACGAACCACAGAACGTCCAGTCCACTGCATCCCCAATCAAACGGGAAGGCTGAAAATGGTGTACGTACGATAAAGAGATTGTTTGAAAAGTGCAGGGAAGACCGAGTCTCAGAGTTCAGAGCTCTTCTTGATTGGCGTAACACTCCGTCCGAGGGTTTTGGCACTAGCCCAGCACAGCGCTTCTTTGGGAGAAGATGTAGGACCCTTCTGCCAGTCTGTCCAACTCTTCTTGAGCCGCAGTTTGATGTAGCTGAAACGAAGGATGAGATGAAAGCGCGAAAGGAAGAGCAAAAGTTTTATCATGATAGAACTAGCAGGCCCCTATGCCCCCTTAGAGAAGGACAGGCCATTCGTATGCGACTTCGCGGTCAGGTTAGATGGAGTCCCGGTGAGGTAGTGAGAAGGCTCAGCGCACGATCGTATCTGGTTCGCGTACGTGGCGCTCAGTATAGAAGGAACAGAAAGCAGCTGCTAGTGGACAAAGCAGAACAAAGCACAGCTGATCTTAGTGACCAGCATCAGCCTGGCGCTGATCCTACGTCTGCGTCATGGGAACGATGCGAACCAAGAGATCGTTCGCTCATGGTCCAAGGCTCCAACACTCAACGACGTCCAGTGTGGACTGTCACGACCGAATCGACCGGCCCAGGAGAGGGTGAGGCACCAACAACCGAGTCATTAAAGCGGAGTAGTGGTGCGATGGCGCGAGCGACGGCGCGGGCGACGGAAGGAGAAAGCGATGCGGAATTGAAATCACATGTTATCGAGACTGCTGACACTACAGTGCGACGATCGAATCGCCAATGTCGATTTCCACACTACCTGAATGATTACGTTCTTCCTTAATCCTTTTCTCTGGGGATTGAAAGAGTTATCCTTTCTTTGATGGGGAGGATGTGACGTTTGATCATAGAGTATAGATGTGTTAGACGTTATATCCGAATGTAAATATTATGTTTGTGTTTAAAGCGGTATAAATCAAAGACAGAGATTCGATTGTGAGCGTGAAGGTCACAACGCTGAAATACACGTGAACGCGTTTCTGTTACGTGAACGCGTTAAATCATGTACATAAACTAGAATCGTTACAATAGAATACTCTCAAGATTCTCTAGCTAGTGAACGTTAACTAATGCTGCAACTTAACAGGTGTGCTATATTATGCAACATAACTTAAGAAGCAACTTAACATGGTTGATGAATGTTTGATGAGCATATTGGAAGACTGAAGACATTTCAATCCAAATACAAAAACGCAGAAAAATTAATGCAGGTAAATGAGTGCTATCAATGTCACTTTTCATATTCAGAAGGATCGTACAAGAATGATGATGTCCAGAGCGTAAGGGATAAGTACAACTTCGTGATGTAATCATCTTAATCACATGGCTTTTCGCAAAATTTTCAATCGAAACACAGGGTTATATTTGTCCAGAATAAAAACAAGATATTCACTTTTTATAGTCTGGCCATGGACTGCCAAACAATGGAAGTGAGTTATGATTTGTAAATGCCCAAATTTTTTTTAGTGGGATGATTCACATCTGAGAAAGACCCGCAGATTGTGAGTCATCCATCATCAACATGACACAGATAACCGAAGCTTCCTGCAGTGACAAACATTAGCGCCAACATTCGTTACCGTAGATATCAGCATTGCAGTAATTTCAAATAATCATAAATCTGGCAACATTCCTTCGATGACAGTACGACATTATTGCAAGTTTTCCTATAAACCAGCCATGGACATCGAACATTAATAACTCTATGAAACCAGCAGTGCCAAATTGATAAAAGGCAGCAGTTTCACATTCTGGAACACATGGTACAAGCTCAGATGTTCCCTTCTAAATACAGGGGTCATCTTGCCCTAGATCAACATCTAGGTCTTGGTTTGATATCCCCATATACTCATCTGAAACTTGTGGCAAGTTGATTCAGTATTTGGAGATAGGCCTTAATTCATCTAATTGTTTTAATTTTTCAAAATTGGTAACCGCAATTTCTTGGAATATGTCTATATTTTTTTGTTTTTGTTGAGGGTTATGTGACGCTTTGACAGTTTTACGCAATGATCACAAGTATAAACAATTACTCCTTGTTTATCTACGTTAATTATTGTTGTCATACCACACGTCTAACAACGTCTAAACAAGTCGGTTTTAAAATCAGACTTTCAATATTTCTGCTTGTAACCGTTGTACTTAACATCCTTGCTTTACGTCGTCGTAACTTTGACTTTGAGCATTATAATTTACTTCGAATTACTCCGGTGAGTTTTAAGTTCATTATATAAGGTCAGAGCAATTGGTACATTACCTCATCTTTCGGCATTCCGCTCATAATCCATAATTCGGCAATTCAATTCATTTCAATACATACTTCAGTTAAATGCAATACGTAACAGGTTATTTCACGCCTACTTCCATTCATTGTAAGGAAGTGATTGTCTGTTCTCAATCGGTTATATGTAGACATGGCAGATAAGATGATGATCTGATCTACATGTTTATTGAAATTCTGACAACTTTCGCATTCAATTTCGCATCAATTTTGAGTCAACTCTTTTGATTTGGAAATGTCACTATTTTTTGGTGTTAATGGAAAGAATGAAAAGCTGTGGATGCAATTACTGACTGAATTATTGAGTTTGTTTACATTTAATGTAATTTTACTGAACTATTTGGCAGAAAGGTCATCTGACATTGGATTTATGCAAAAACAATTCGTTAAAACTTGAATTTTAGCTTGTTGAGTAAATAAACAAAATACTGTGGTGGTGACGTTTAAGCACAAAGGAGATAATCAAATATATGATTAAGTGAAGAAACCTCGTTGCTTGCGGTTGGCTTTATTCTCATTACGCGTCATGAATGAAAAGAATGAACATAAACAGTGCGGTAGAGCAGAAGGCACTTGATCATGCAAAATGGGGTCAGTGTTGCTGCACATTTGTATAAATAACTTGGTAGAGATGGTGAGACATCTGTCTTGGATGCTATTCCAAAAACTCTCACGTTTTGTGGCTTTCTCCAAAGATTATCATATTATGAGCTCGTTCAAGCTGTTTTCGAAGTTTCACATTTATGCAGCAGAAGCAAAAGCAGGCATACTTAATTGTAGAAAGAATATAGGAAACATGTATAATGTGTAAATCGGATTGTGAGGCAACTGGGCGTAATTGCTTCAACGCATGAAAGCGCGATTACGATTTAGACTATATACTTTCTATATGTGGGGAGAAACTGAGGCTCCGGTCATTTGTCATGCCAAGAATCTCAAATTTATCAAGAATTGAAGCACCAGTCGAGACAGGAGGCGATTGCCAGAATTAATTTAGTTTTATTGTTGTTCATGCACAAATCTCTTGAGTTGCACCATTTTGTGGCATATTCTATCTCTGTAGCAACAGGAGTATATTATTCGTTATCGCCAGTAAAATTGACAGCAAGAAAGATGTCGTCGGCGTGCTTCACAACATGCGTACTCTCATAGGCAGGCAAGAAATCATTTATAAACATACAAAATAGGTAGGATCCTAACCTTGATACCCGAGTCACATCAGCATAAATTTTGCATGACTCACTGTAAATACTATCAACACTGCCGAAGTTGCGTCGTTTCTGAAGATAACTCCACAACCAAGAGACATGCAGGTGGCGGATCATCAGCCAAAAGTTTTTCTGCAAGTAAGCTATGCGAAATGCAGTCGAAGGCCTCCGAAATGTCAATACTTATTAAGGCAATAACGTGAGTTAAAATGTCATCAAGTATCTGGGACACAAACTTACGAAGAGCTGATATTCCGTGACTCTGGAAGCGCCGGGTCGGAAAACATGCTGGTATTGATCATGATTTTTGAAATATTTGTCATTTATGTTGTGATATACACATTTTTCCATAACTTCGCTGATTGTTTGGAGAATTGAAGTGGGTCTGATGTTGTCCATTTTAACAGGTAGAGATATAGGGAGGAATGGTATCGCCGATCTTGAGATATGTTGGTAATGACCATGGGCGCATGCAATTCCGGGCAATTAAAAATATGTAGAAGGATACCAAATCTGCCACCTCTCGATAGATAGAGTTTGGTACATCGTCATGTGACAGATACCCGGTTTTAGCTTTAACAGTGTATCTGTCACACATCTTTGAGAGATTGTAGTATCCCATGAATCTGTGGGTAGACACTCCGGCGGAAATGTGAAAGTATTGGACACCTGATGAGACTTCATAGAATCCCAGATAGCACATACAATTTCATTCGTCACCATGATATGAAAGCTGTTCTACTAGATTTACTTTGCGTGACGAGGATATTGATAGCTCAAGCAAATTGCCATATGCTTCCATTCGAATTCTTTAGGTTGTTGTCCCAATTACGCTTCGCACGTACTATCTTTATCTTGGACTTTTCTTTAAGCCTCAGAAAGAGGTCAAAATCGCGGTTTCTGCAAGCTATCAATTTCGAATTGATTTCACTCTTTGTCAGAGAGTATAATCATTGCAAGAGAAGTAATTATAATTCCTACCATCTTTGTAAGAGGAGTCATCCCCTTTTTGTCGTGATTGGATAAGCGGACATGCAATGTTGAAATATGAGACTCAACAAGTTTATGAAGAGAATTTTGGAAAAAGTTGCATTGTTCGTCAACATCACTTGTACGTAGTAACTTATCACCATGACTGGTTGAGAATGATATGAGTGCTTCACGGAGTTTGAGAATCGATGAAGGACGAACATTGTAGACAGGCACTATGCGATGAGTAGTTGCAGAATGTTTCTGATGGGAGATAATTGGATGAGCAGATACAATCTGATGATCTGACTTTCCAAGAGGTGAGTCATAAGAGACATTATCACTGAGGCAATTGCCGTAAAGATAGAGGTGAGTCAGATACCAAAATAGCATCTAATATACTCGTAGGCCTACTATTACCGTGAGTTGGTTTATCAACGATATTAGAAAGTTGTAACTCGATGCAAAGATTATTGATATCGAAATCATTCACGTCACCCAGAATCATCACATGAAGCTTTTAAAATTTGATCAAAACATTATCTACAATTTTGACAAAGAACAGCAAGATGTCGCTATGTGTACATTAATCAAGGCTAGGTGGTATGCATGCAGTCAACACACGAACTTTACAAGATTTAAGTGCTGCAGCACATACTTCAGTAAATGGAGGTATAGCAAAATGTCCAACAATTTTCTCAAACTGGATCGCATTCTTCATAGAAAGCATGCAGCCACCACCTCATCGAGAAGAGCGATCACAACTTATTCAGGAAAAATTGTCAATATCGATATAACACACTGTTACAGATTTGTTTAGCCATTTTTTTACGCAAATACAAATAGCAGTAGGTAATTTCAAAGATGCAAGTAAGCGTGATTCATCAATTTTATTCGTAAGAGATTGTGCGTTTAATAACATGAAATTTGGGAAATGTTCTTGACTACGGGTAGAACGAGGTTTTCATTAAAAGTCCGATTGAAAATTCGGTACATCATCTCGAAGCATTACTCTTACTCTTTACCATTCCTGAAAGTCACAACATCTTGCAAGCTTCTCCTAAGTCTCATTTCGTCTCGTAAGCTCTTATCGGTTTGTTGTTGAAATCGAGTTTTATCACTATTAATGAACACATTTTTATAGTTGTATCAACACTGAGTTTCTTTGAGTTGTGAGGGACAATGCGTTTTAGTCCGGGAGCTAGCGCGAACTTGTACAGGGAACGAGGTTGTACATAAAACTTTCACATATCATAGTACACTTCTAACTTGCTGCAAAACTTCGCGTCTGCCGGATCAGATAATTTGCTTTTCAGAAATAGAGAGGATAGCAAAATCCTATGTATTTCCAATGTCAAAATTGTGACATCTAAGGCATTGACTCCATTTTTTCGAATTTTTGCTCATAAAAAATACACAAATTGATATTTTGTTGAACTGGTTATTATATAGGTAGAAATCATCATGATCTTTCAAACGAGCTATCATTCAGTGACAGAGGATGAAGTAAAGTATACAAACAGACACTATTCCTTAGAGTATATCAATAATTTTCCTGAAATTTTATGTTAAAATTTACAGTTGCACCAAAGAAAAATGTCTGTTTGCACACATCATTTCATCCTCAGTCCTGTTGGATAGATGACGATGCAAGCATAACATAGATTTTGACACAAATAACCACTTTTGATCCAAATAGATGATGAAATATTACAGCTACAGTCAGACCGCTGCACCAACCGTCCGACCAGCAAGACCGCGAGGAACTTGTTGACCCCAACTTTTTTAATTTCTGATCGTTTCGTATTGCTTCTTTAATCCGAATGCGTTATAAGGACTGATTGTTTCTAATGCTCACTAATAGTTCAAATTCACTTTTGTTGGTTTCACTTCACAAAATGCATTTTGAAACATGCAATTTCTAGTGACGTAACTCGTTTCCATTACTGGTGGTTTTGTGTTGATATTTTTAATCCCCTTAGCTTCAATAAAATTGTTTTCAATGCATCGCTCGTAGTTTATTAGTAAGTAATCATTCTGAGCAGACATACTACAAGAGTAAATAAAAAAGTTACTATTCACCTGCGTTTTAGTTTATGCAAAATTACCAAAATGGCACATCTTCGTGCTCAAGTTCCCGATGCAAACAATACAAGCGATCCTAAGGATCTTGCCTTCTACAGCATTTCGAGAAACAAAATGCTGAAAATTGTGGTGCAGCAGCATTGGACGAGTTTATTTTAAGCCGACAAGCCTCAGTGTTGTATGTTTTCAACATTTTAAGGAAGAACATGAAAGCAAAAGGTATATCATGTTGAATGAATAGTACAAAATCATGCAGCTTATAATCCGATGAGCGAGGAGGCTCTGTGCCATGCTTGAAAATAGGATGCAAATTTTGAATTGAATTGGAAAGAAGCAATATCGAGAGATGTTGATTTTATTTCTGTTAACATCCGTTAACTATCTTCAGGTATAAAAGGAAATTAACAGGTCCAGTATAAAATTCAAAATTCACACCGACGTCTATGTACAAAAGTCTATGTCATAATGACATATAGGCTGAGTATAAAAGGAGGGATGGGTAATGAACATTGGCTTCTACCAGGGAACCCCAGTCATCTGCGCTGCGCTTGACTAGCATAGCGCCGATAACTAGGATTCCCTGCTTCTACATTGGAACCAGAGTAGGGATATATAGGTAGAGTGTCGACTCAAACAAGTATTATACAGTATACAGTAAAAAAATTTACGTGAAAAGATTCAGTTTTTTGCGGAGATAACGTTCCCGGGGTCCAAAAAATTATTTGAGCAGTTTTAAAAAAGTCAATTTTGCCAATTTAAATACTACCGAGATGACTCAACCTTGTAAGTAGTATAAAACAAGTTGGATATCAAAAGGAATGAATATTTGCTAATAAAACTCGTAAGTAAGTGAAATTAAGTTGATTATCGAGGGAATTTCATGGGCAGCATTATAATGGAAGTCTTCATGAAAAAGTCGAGATCTTATTTTGCTTTCTTGGCTAAAATTTCAAGTTCTCTTGAGGTCAAGCATGAAGGTAATAGCAGCCAAACGAGTTGTCAATTCAACAATTGGCTGTTATGACACGGAATCTGTAAAGTAATATCATTTCTTCTGCTTTATGCTATCCTGATCAGTCAATTCCGTTGTAATTTCTTCAAAACTGTATAAATGTGTATCTCTCACATTTGGAAACAATTCCGACTGTATCACCCTTTGAGTTCATTAAATAAAATCGAAACTGCATACACATTGGGGATTTAATAAATGCGGAGTTACCACTTTACCTAGTATACTTACTCTATGATTGGAGCTGTCTATGAACATGCTAGTGGGCTTCTACATTGGAAGCGCTATCAGATCATTTCATATCCGTTTGCCGTTAACATGAAACAAACAGCAAGTCTTCCATGTATAACCATTCTCTGGAATGTCACAGTTGCAACTTCTACACAACCATTCTTTCCCACGATAGTGATCCATCAAACCAACATTAGACTTCGTGAAGCACATTACATTAGAAAAATGAAACCCACCATTAACAGCAAAATCGAGCTCAACAATCATGCAGATTTTCCTTTTGATTGAAATTTTCAATAATGTAAAAATCATAAAACATGACAATATTTCATATTTTAACTGTATGAGATTTCTAATTCGCACCACATATATCTTTGACATCTCTTAACTCTGTGCTAAGTACATCAGATTCTTCCAATTATTTTATAGCTATTCTATACTTGTGTGCATGTACTGATAACTCAAGCCTTGTGTATTACCAATCCATTACTATGTCCTATGCGTTCTCCTATCTAGTCAGGTCATCATTAAGATGCTATTGGTACTGTGTAACCCAATACTATCTGTTTCATAGCCCATCCCTCCTTTTATACTCAGCCTATATGTCATTATGACATAGACTTTTGTACATAGACGTCGGTGTGAATTTTGAATTTTATACTGGACCTGTTAATTTCCTTCTATGCTTGAAGATAGTTAACGGATGTTAACAGAAATTAATTGTAATAAATGACGAAAACAAAATCAACATCTCTCAATATTGTCTCTCCCTACAATTCAATTCAAAATATAAGAAAAAGCCAATGCAATTTATTTAAAAGGAAGCAAATTAGTTACAACTTTTACACAATTATCATGCAAATTGATGAATCATTTCTGTTGTTGCAATTTATTCGATGCTATGTAAGGAGTATGCCTAAATGTATTTTTCTGAATTCACGCGAATCTTGTGATGTCAATGCATACATTTACAGACCCACATGTGGACTACCTACTTGGGAAGTATCGATGAATACAATTGCAAGTTTCTAAAACGACACACTTGATACCCTACTATGCCTCACTTTAATTTTCGACTGATCTTGTGATGAATATTTTGATGTTGATATTCAATCATTGACATTATATGAAAGTGGTTCGAGTGACGTACATGACAGTACTTTAGATTTTGATAACAAACGCGAATATCTCATTGAACACTAGCAATGCTCAATTTTTTACTTATCCTGTCTAAAAAATTGTTTACTTGTCCAAAATGCGGTAAAATTACTGTCCAAACGATCTCCAAATTACTTGATAATGGTGTTATTACATGCATGTGGAAAAGTGTGTCGGTTTTATCAATCAGTTATCACTGCCCATCTGACCATGGTGTGATCTGGAATTCTCAGCCTTTTCCATAGATTTTCCTGACCTCATCCGGATTATCTTGATATATTACCGCGATGTAAGTGCAGTATAGCAGACGCAGCTTATTAAAAACACAGATTGTAAAAAACACCCGATTAATGAAAACAGCCTGGTTTGGTCCGGAATTTTTTATATTAAAACTTCAATGTACGCCTCTGCTCATAAAAAAACAAATCCCTTTTATCAAAAAAGAATTTCATTTACATTTTTTCTTTTAAAGATTAACTACAGTCTTGAATGACAGTACATAAATGCGATTCTTTCATAAACTCCTCATTACGCCTGTTCGATCATTATAGGCTAATCCCCCACATGCTTTATCTCACTGGTGCACCTATTAGCAACACGCTCAAATTCCACGTATCTCTCTTCTTCAATAGAAGATGGCGAACCCGACATCAGTACGTTTGACACCATAAAGTACGCAACTTTATCCGTCAGCAAGCTCTACCACAACTTGCATTCGAAAAGTATTTCAAATAAGATCTGTATACATCCGTATAATCGAGCAGTTTTCCGAAATTCTGTTTATGGACATGTACTGTATTGCAAGTTCTAATACATGGAAGTGTTTTGAAAAGGATGGTTCTCTGATCGTTAATACACTGTACGTACACATGTAAAGAGTTTCCTATCGATACTACAGTACATTTAGGCCGATACTGTACCTAAAGGTGGACGAAACTTAATTTTTCAGATCCGCATCCGCAAAGTCCGAAATTTGTAATCCGCATCCGCAACAATCCTACATTTTCCATCCGCATCCGCGCTGCATCCGCACCGAATCCGCAGCAGTAAAAGTCTTCGAAATTATTCTGTAACTCTAAAATCTAATGTTTTAGTGGCCATCGCGGAGTAAAATGATTTTTTTGGTTTAAAATTTGGCTTAGTGGCCCTTCTTCCGCGCAAAATCAAGAAAAAAAACTAATTAAATTTATAAGCAACCCAAATTTTCGCACTAAGGCTTGATCACGGGCAATGCTGTAATATTATAAAGAAACTATTCCAATTTCAATGAAGTCTGAATCGTTAATGAGTGTACCCGAAAATTTATACTAAGCCGAGTTTTATAACGCCGAAATGACAGTACTGAAAAGTGGTATATTGGATGACTACAACCTCCAAGTCACCCGTGTCACAGCATGGTCAACAGCAGGCACCGCACTGATATGGAAATTTCTTAAAACTCAAGTCTAAGGCCTCAGCCACACTGCGAGCTTTTCTAAGCGTTTCCGAGCAAAGCGTTTTGCAGCAAATATAAAGTCATCATTGCAGCAGTTGTAGACTGCCACACTGAGAGCAAAGCAATCCAGAGCGATTGATAGCTTGCGGAGATACGTTTGCTCGGGACGCTGGTGCTTGCTTTGCTTTCAGTGTGGCTGAGGCTTTACTCAAGCCTACCGGCACCGTGTTGGCAAAATAGATTTGTGGAGCTTTTAGTGTGTGGAAGCAAAACGTGGATAGTTCAACTTGTCCATGAAGTCTTGTTCTATTTGCTCATTCGCAAAGTTCAAAATGCTCGATCCGCATCCGGAAAATGCCAAAATTTCGTATCGGCATCCGTATCCGCGCGGATGCAGATGCAAATTGTCCACCCTCGACTGTACCCACCATCATTTACAGATTCAATTTTAAGTCACATTCGTTTAATAAAAACGTCGCTTAATAAAAACTCTTCATGACGGTCCCGATGTGTTTTTAATAATCTAGTACTGTGCTACTAATATGTCTACTACAGTGACCCTTGGTTTTCATTGCTTGCAAGTAGGGATTTGCTTGCTTGCATGCTAAAGGGTTGCTCTATTAGCCAACCAAAGCGAACCTCCTGTCTCGTATGCGGCGTTCTGCTTCTCAGTAAGCGTGAATTGGCAACTCTGACGTTCTCATGAATCTTTGACATGAGTATGCAGGCAGACTAACGAACAGATAAGTGGGAAAGTGACTGAAATCGTCGTGGCTGAATACTTTAAAATTCGTTTCTGAGATTGACCAAACTGCACTTTTCAGCTGAATTCAATTCTAATCCATTTATCTCTCAATTTTGCATAAAGATATTTATTGACCCTGAAAAATTCTGTTAATTAATGATACTTGCGGAAGTTTTTAATTTTTTAATTAAAACATATCTAGTTGTTTTGAAAAAAATGATATGACTGAATTTGCTAATATTGAAGTTGATTTGAGCAAGAATTAATTAAATGACATATGAAAATATTATTATATATCACAATCACATTCATATAAATAAATCTCCAGGGTTTCTGCACTCCTGGAAACTCCTGGAATTTCGAAAGCGGTTTTCCAGGGCTCTGGAAGCTCCTGGAATTTTATGATTATGGTAGATAAATGAGGGCATCTCCACTTGATCACTAGAAGTTTTTAATGATATTGATATATTTCAATTTATACAAAGTAAATGTAATGAATTCATCTACATTCTTAGCTTTGTGGTATAAGAATGTTCCAGATGCGCATCTTAAAGACGTTGTCAATGTAATTTGCTTCAAGAAATTTAATTAGCGCTCTTATCATTGCAGTCCGCAGTCTATAAAAGAAGCAATTTGTGCATTGGAGAACATTTTGCATTTGAGGCTGTGCGCTAGCCGCACCTGCGCGCACCGGTACCGAGAATTTTGAAAAGTTTACCTGAAGTATATACTTATTAAAGTATAGACGAAATATGTCTTGTTTCGCGTTCTAGATGTTTCGCGTGTGATAGTTGCTTAAAATATAAAAAAATATTTGTAGGCAGAGTTTCTATCCTTCATGCTAAACATTTATAGGCCTATTTTCTAGAATTCACTGCAAATTTTATAGTAATGGGAAAATTCTAATAGTGTTAAAGAATTTGAAACAGACTTGCAAAGGCATTCTATAATTCTACTTTACCAACACTCGCAAGATGCACTTGTCATCATACTTGTGCGACGCTTGTCTATGATAGCTCTAATAGAATTCATTTAAACTAGATGAAAATGAACTATGTGGATATGCAACAAAAAATGATTGAAAGAATAGCAATGACTGAATAGCTAAGTCATTGGCGGACGAAACGTTGGGTTTTTAATTGATTCATTTGAAAATGATATGATGCAAAGGAAGAGTTTATTTTTGATTCTTTTTCAAAATAGCTGAACACATCAAGAAATGTAGACAGGTTCGAAGCAATTTCACGTTAACTGCAAGTTACTATGCGGAAGGTGAAGATTCGACATTACGATCGACTTCAAACAGTATCGGCAACCAATAAGAAAATCTTTCACATGGATCCCCCGGCCACAGGAATGCCAAGATGACCCATATATTGGCAAGAGGAGTAGCGACAGAGTAGGCCTACGCGTTATTCACTATGAGGTTTCAAAATTGAGGTCGCGGGAATCGGGATTCCGTGGCCTACAATGATTTATCATGAACTTGAATTGCCGAATTTCCGTCACCTTTTTCACATTTTCCCTCAATATTAGGAAATACATTGATTATTTTATGACACGATCGTGATTTCGGAAGGCTTCATTTTCATGATTTAGAAATTTATTGTGAATTGAATCGATATTTTTTGGGTCCACCAAGTGCCCGAACGAAACGTTTTAGCTCATCTTTTGCAAGATGTTGTAAATAGATTTTAAAATGTCCATTTTATTGATTGCAATGTGCTTACCTTCATGTTAGCCAATAAAGAATATTCTATTCTATTCTATATTTGAAGTTTGATTGTCGTGAGGCTTGAATTGAATTGATTAATAGAGTTGAGGAATGCTGTTTTGGTTGGTTAATTACAATAAAAGCTTCACAGTAAAGCGTCAATTTGATCGAAATTCGCACATTTCGGTGCACCGGCCCGAGAACTGGTGCAAGCAAAAGAACCTGTGCACCGCACACAGCCATAATTTTCAGTAATATTATTTTTTGGAGATTTTTAGATTATTAAAGATAACATGACTGACGATATACAACAACATTTACTCAGTGAAGGTAGTGTTAGATTTCTTAAGTATTTATTTGTTCTGTAACTGCTTCTTTTATATCGCCGAAAAATATATTTACGTATTTAAAATATACGCTGGAAGAACAAATGAACAAATTAGAGGATGAATTGAATAAATATGTCAAATTCTTTTTTATCAGGTTATTTGTCTTGATCCATCTACTTAGTAATACCAAGGAGTTTTTATGGGTACACCAAATGATCAAAGGTGCGTTTTAGCCACACTGGGACATCGTACTCCCAGTACCTGAAATATATAAACCGTTGCAAATTAAATTTTTTTATCAGAACCAGAGTTCATGAATTTCAAGGACTGGTCAGATTCACTCGAGATTCGCATTGAGACTGAAGTGAAAACGTGCGTTAAAGCACGTTAAAGCGTATAATCAGTTGCGTTTTCACTTGCATATTTACATTTAGTGTGAAGAACTTGTACTAACTTGGCATATCACGAATTATGTAAAATCCGTTTGGAAATCCAATTGTGTCAAACTCCTGGAAAACACCTGGAGATTTCATCAGAAGACTCCTCGAAACTCCTGGAAAAACAATTTATGAAAACCACGGAAACCCTGGTCTCACAATGCAGGCCTTTCAAAAATGAAATATTACTGAATTTCATCTACATAATGAAAGCGCATCTTTCAAGTAAACATGCATTTCTCCGTCTAAGTATAAGCATAAATATTAACTGAAGGTAGCAAATCACTAAATTTGAATTGTAATGTTAGGGTAATGTTAGGTAGCCTGGGCTAGTCTGTCTTGCATCTATATTATTGAACATGGTTAACGGCTTTTTGTAACTTAGTTGGAAGAGATGACTTGTTTCTGTTGAAAATTAATCGAATGAAAAATGAAAATGATTCTGTTTTTGTTGTGTGCTGCTTATATTAAGGAGGCTAGTGAATTTGTAATGGAGTTGAAAAACTCCACTCCGGTGCTATAGGAGTTCGGGTACAATCACTGACTCCGAAGCTGCACAGCGACTCCTTTCGAGTAGGGAAGCGGAGAATTAGTCCAAAATGGCAATCCTAATTTTTACAATTTGATTCTTTAAATTTATCCAATGAAATGTGCTATAATACAATTTATTACTGATTACTTTAGTGATTGATATCCATCAAAATTATGGATTTTTGAAAAATTTCGTTTATTGGTATTATCATAAACGATAAAAAATCAATTATTATAATTTTCATTAAATTTCCATAGCAATCAACTTTAACTTCAAGTTAAACTGCACTGCCACGATAAAGGGGGTGATGACTTCGTATCAATGGATCCGCGCTGCTGAGGCGGAGGCGGTCGCAACCACACAAATTCAATCAGCATGGTTGAAATTCGTAGAGGTACATCCTAACCCTGCATTCGCCTGTACATGGCAGCTGTGTATTTGGACCGATCTTTGAAGCAGTTTCGCATGTGCCCAGTTGATGAGGAACACAGACAGCACTGACAGCAGCGATTCTTCTGTGACGCATGGAGAACCATGCCCAAAGTGAGAGCAACTGGAAGTTCCGTAGGCATTTTCGCGATATGCTTTCTGCGACGTCAAAGGAAGACTCTGCATCTGCTACGAGGCTTGAAATAGAGGAACACCACACACGAATCATTCTGTGAAACGGGATGATATTCAATGGTGATGCAATAAGGAGCAGGAATTTCCTGTTCTAAGTGCAGTGGCACACTTCGTGCTTGTATTGACAAACTTGTAGCTTCCATAAAAGACCTGTTCTTGATGGACACCTCGGTTCCATTTTTTCAATTTCCTGGGCCTCCGCTCTGACCTCCGAGTTTCATCAGAGGACATGCAAAAAAGAGCGAAAGCTTCGTTGGTAGAAGTTACTGGCAGATTTGAAGAATTCTGTTAACTTCCAATGTTACAAGAGTGATGGATAACATGCATGGATACATAGGCTTGAAATCTCACATTATACATGCATGTTTGTAAAATCATTTCTCTTCTTATTTTTTGAGATAGTTTAGATTAGACGCACGAACATATCTTCATGAACCTTTGTATCTACCGGTATTTTGGAGGTTGTTTCACTCTTAATTTATTTTTTATATACATGCAAGCTGGAATGATGAAGAGCTTCTAAACATGCACTAATTTATATGACTGAATTAGATCTAAATTCACTATCTGTAAAGGCGTGTCAGGAGTCAGCACAAGTCACGGGTCATAGGTTCGGCAGGTCACCCGCGTCACCAGTCACCAATTTTCAGCTGTGACTGAAAGAATAAAACATCATAATCAAAGAGAATGATCGTAAACAACTTTAAGATGTACACATGTAGATTCCACGCGAAGATATTCCACAATATTATTCAGACAAAAAAATAACCCTACTTTATTTAGTGAATCATATAATCGTACCTTAGAATCTCTATTAATCCTCATGCGTAAATTCAGTTGAATTCTAGCCGCATAGATTCCAGCTTAATGATATTGAATAAATGATGATGTCAATTTAATTTACGTGATATAGGAAAATAAGTAAATGGAGACGTTCAAATAGATATATAAAAAATGATAAGGCGATGAAGCCAAAAGCACATCTTTGCGTAACCGGTTTCTGTGGTTTATTGATGGTTACCACTTCACTAGACGGAAATGAATGAAATAAAATGAGCTCACAGGCAGATTAAAGGAGGTTTGAATTTCAATATGAAATATCTCTATTGCCTCCCTTTCTACTCTATGAGCTCTGTCTGACAATTGAAATATAGGCGCAGCTTCAAACTTGATTTCTTGATTGCAGCAACACTCTCTGATGTGCTTTCTAACATACAACATAGAGATATTCGGATTGTTTTTGTGTTGGCGGTGAACGGTCAAGCGGTTCCAGTCTGCCCAATGTAGAAATCATCACAGCTTTTGCATTTCAGAATGTACATAATGTTACTAGAATTGCAATTGAAATACAGTGCATCTTCGATTATCCGGATACCGATTATCCGGACGTAATTTCAGAATCCGTTCGATTCTCCGTGATTCCATCAAAACATGTACATGTACATACATGGAATCAAATGTTCATTTTAGCATTCCTCTCCTCTTTAGGTAACACATACACGAAGTACTCTTGCTTTACCAGCAATTAATTTTTGCTCAATGTGCGGTTCTCGCCTGAGTCAAATAATAGTCAAGCAGCTAAATGATTGGAGCATTCTTAAGTAGGTTATGCATGCTAGTCAAAGCTGGGATACAGCTCTGATAAATCACTTTCAATTCATGGTCTCAGTTCACGGTCATTGTTTGTGTACGTGTATTTATGTGCTTTAATAGGAGCGACAGTGAATATATAGCAGACATGTACAATTGATGCTCATAATTTCATTAAACAGTCGAAGAATCGGAATCAAATATATCAAGTATTACATCCTAGGTAGATATGCAGGATGGATATATGCATACAGATTATATGGATATATGTAGATCATATTCTACGGGGATCTTGGTATATAATCATTTAATGTCTTTGACCTAAGCCCACAAGCTTTTGCTAACATGGAATTTAAAAATTCGATTATCCGGATATTTCGCTTATCCGGATCTTTGACTGACCTATTGGGTTTTGACTATCCGGATAATCGAAGATTCACTGTAATGCCGAATTTTGAAGTCGATATAGGTGCCATTGACTTTAAGTTTTATATGTTTACCAGTGATCAAGTGATCGCAACATTTGCACTTTTTATCGTCGCACCGGTCGGGTTTTCCCGTCACGTTTTCCCTGACCCCTCCCCCCACGCTGCGGACGTCCTTCATGGATGGCCTCTAAAGACAAAGTTGAGTCATCTTCAAGATTACAAAAAACTGTGAAGAATGCAAATGAGTTATTGAGTCTATCGGACTGAGCTTATGGAAGCCAAGAATCGGCTCTGCAGTTCAGTTCAAACGCTACTATTCAGTTCAAACAACCGTCACCAAATTGCTCTCCGAAAAGAATTGCAAATTTCTTTGACGAAAAGATAAAGAGGATCAATGAATGGCTTCACATTAAGAGAGCAGAAATAGAATCACAAGAACTACCAGTACAGAATATTCACAACACTAAATTTGTTGAGTATTCATCAATGATTTTCAAAGCGTCACTGTCCAAGAAATAGAAAAGCTAGTTATGAGCTCTCCAAATAAGCAGTGTTATCTGGATCCATGTTCTACGTGGCTAACAAAAAAGTGCATAAAAACTCTTGCTCCAATAACAATAAAAGTAGTGAACAAATCATTGCCTAGTGGAATGTTCCCTGATATATGGAAGACTGCTATTGTCTGACCATAGTTAAAAAAGACTGGTCTTGACCTATGTCAGCAGAACTTTCGACCTGTCAGCTATTTCTCTTTTCTTTCTAAGTTCACTGAAAGAATAATAATGAAACATATTGTGTCATTTTGTGATCACGCTGTATATGTCGGATCTGAATCATGCTTACAAGCGCTTTCACAGTGCGGAGACGACACTTCTGAAAGTTCAGGGCCTATTTCTATGTGAGGTCCCTAGCCTTATTAACTTCACCCTATTTGCCTCAGACTTTTCTTGTCGGTGAAGTATTAGGGGGTCCATCACGCCCCCCCCCTAAGATCTTCCAAGTCAATAACTTATGTGGCATAACATTAGTAAGATATATCTGTATTGGGTATGCTCTATTCGATGGTGGTATCAGTTTTTCATTCCAAGTTGATCTTCTTGCTGCTGTAAATAGCATTTTAAAATTCAACAATCACTTTTTGTTAAATTTCGTTATTGTATCTATAATAGTCAGAAGAATTTTATGAAAATTACAATAGTACCATTTTAAAACATGCTCTGTCTGCTGTCTTATATCACTAAATCTTTCAGAAAACATAGGTGAATACTAGAGAAGTTTATGTAATTAGGTCAGTCATGGAATTATGAATGTGCACTTATGAGTAGTATGTATACAACATACGTAATATTAGTTATCATAAAGAGGTAAAAAGTATCTGAGTATCAATTGGCATAATTACTCGACCATTTTTCCTGAACGGGCAAACTACAGAAGCTACAAATAAACTTAAAACTCAAAATTCGCATCAATAAAAGTAAAAATCCAAAATGTCGAAAAAATGTGGTCTTAAATTTTTTAACATTTGGCTCCTGTGGCTAGTATATTATATCTACAAAAAATAGCTACCACTCAGAGAAAGCCAACACAAAGTTATGGAAGTCACTGAAGGAGACCTTCAAACAATTACTCGTTCAGGCGTGAGATTTAAAAAGCCGAGGGGACATAATACCACCTTGAGGCAAATAGGGTAAAGGTTAGGTATATAATGTCAAACTTCTTAAGGTGGATAAACGTATTACAATTTCAAGGCCGCATCGTTAAAGTATCTAATCGAATATCAAACAATTCATTATTTCTATGGTTGTCAAGTGGTTGAATTGATATCTTACCTAGCAGAGTGATTGTACAGTAGGCCTGCATCATGAAAATCTTAAGGTACCCTTAGGGATCTTAAGGTAGCATCTCAGCCTGTTTCAATCTTAGGTTAGGTGTCAAAACTTAAGGTGAGGAATAAGGTTTGCTCTACACCTACCTAACCAAATACCTAATCTATTTACTGATAATTGCAAAGTTGATATTACAACTTTCGATGATTATCGAACGCTGCATGATGCTGTGCAGATTTTGTCTAATGCTTAATTTGAATGAAAAGTGAGTCTTTACATGATATAAGGTAAGGTTTTTTAACAAAAGAAAATACTGCGGCAATTAAGAATATACAGATCGTTTCATAAATAATTGCATAAAGAAAATGCATTCGCTAATGGAATTCTCGCGTTGAGGTTGTGATTCAATTTTGATAGATTTTATAGCATAGAAAACTTGTGTTTCGTAGAAAATTTTCGCAGACAATTTTGGCAAATATTTCAATTTCTCAAGTGGTTAGTTGTGGTCAGTCGGGACCATATTGACAATTAAAAAATGTTGTTTAAGATAATTTGAGATTTTCAGGCTATTCACGAAAATTAAATATAGCGTAGTATTTTAGTAAAATACTACACGTCTATTGCACATGATTCCTTTGCTATCTTAGCAACTGAGCACAGAAGCAGTTGGATAACGGATGAGTGCTTTCTCAGGCACTTGCCAAACAATTTCTTCGAAGAATATTTAATTTACGCAACTTACAAGTGCGCGCTATACGTATGCATGTGCTCATTCATGAAGACTTATGTACTGTATTTATACGAATGTGATTGTAGGATACAACTGAGATGTGTAGACTGCAGCCAAGGCATTATTTGGCCTGGAGAGGTGTTGTGTAACGCTCGAGCAAGTCTATGTGGTTAGACAATCTCATTTATATTGCGCTTTTACCATCTCTTGTATTACTCTTGGAACGTGCTGTTTTAAACAGGCTACGTCTCACGTTCGAGCATTCATATGGAGAAGAATTCCATGGCTTCCGAATAAGCTCCTCAACTACTGCTGCTCTAATTCGCATATTTGACGCGGCTGCGTATAGTTATGATGTCAAGTTCAATCATGGTGTGTGCATAATAAACTTTGATCTTTCTCATGGTTTTGACTCTGTCGACCACCAACTTGTCATTGGCAAATTAGCAGATCAAAGATTCTCAATAGGCTTTCTATCTTGGATAGAAAATTACTTTAACCCTCATCAGCCCACCGGACTACATGTGCAGTTTTGCGATTTTCATTTCAATATAAAACTGGAAGTTCAATTCCTGTTTCAATAAAATTTCATGTCCAATTGACTCAGGTTACTAGCATTTGCCATGAGTATTTCCAACTGATTTTGCAGATTTAAACAAATTTGAGTGCAATTTCATATGATTCCGCCCAGGAGACTACAGTATAATGTAGTTTGCCACCTGAAGGCTTATACATTGTGGAAAAAATTGGCATGGTAACAGAATTTGAGCAATAAGATCAATATTAACCATCTTTTGATGATGTTTTTAGAAAAATCAAAAAATACAAGAGTGCATTAACTAGAGAAATCACCACTAAGTTCACCGCGATATTCAATGCAGTCTTAATGTCAAATCGTTTATATTGAATTAATCAAACGTGCCTTCATGCACAGGGATGTTGTTAAATCTAAGGTGAATGTAGAATGGTAGGCAAACTCGAGCATGATTGGAGTATACGGTTAAACCAGGGATGCGGAGTCGGAGTCCCGGAGTCCTATCATTTTTGCTGGAGTCGAAGTCGGAGTCCTATCAAATGATAGGACTCCGGCCTACAACTAGACCCAAAGTACAATATAAACAAACTATTTATCCTCGTGCATAGTTGTCATTGTCTTGATGTCAGTTTTCTCCGTCAAACAAAAGTACAGACAGCAGTGCATGCAAAGCTTGATAGTTGAGGGAATGAACCGTGATAGTGAAAAAGGATTGTCTTTTCACTAGGTGATTTAATAGAGAAGACAAGCCTTCCCATCGCCTCGATCACACCTACGCACCAAAGAACATCAGAGACAAAAATGAAGTGCTAGTTTGTTTGAGAACATTACCTCTTGCCCTCACGTTAATCGTGTGTGATGGCTCCTCCAAAGTGCATATTAAAATCGAAAGTGCACTCATATTTTTTGAAGAAGGATGAGGGATTTTCCTGCCTGGTAGAGACTGGAGAAAAACCATGTTAAGCACACATCAACAAGATGGGAGGAGCCCAGTCGTGTGCATTCAATTTTAAGCGACATTTGATAAGCTTTCATTGAAAATTATTGATGAGTGATACAGCAATGATCACTAAAGATAAGTTCAGGTAAGCCTATAATGATCTATGATGTAGGTTGCCAGTTTTTTTTAAAAAAACTAGGCTTTATAAACTGGCAACCCGGAGTCGGAGTCCTATCAGAAGCCGGAGTCCTATCAATATGATAGGACTCCGCATCCCTGGGTTAAACAATCTAATTATGTGGTCACAGCAGTCGAAGACTCTGCAAGGGGATTTATTTGGTGCTTCAATAAACAATTCAGAACTGAGCTGTTTTTTCTCATAGTAGAGTGAGCGACACGCACGCCTTGCAGTTGCTTATCTGACACCACTGACGAAGCCGATCAGGTGGAATATACATATGGTGCTCGAACTTGATCGTTCTCTGGCTTGAACGAGGCAGAGTGCGCGACATGCGTCGACCTGGTCGTCGCTTCTTGCTACCTACTACTGAATGATTTGTATCAATGACAACAATATTCAAAATAAGATTCCGTTTAACGGTCAAAATGAAGTTTGCAAAAAATTTAAAACAGATCATAAAAGAGGTTGGGAAAAATATTGGAATCGTCATGATAAAATCCAAAAATTTTGTGCTGCTGATGCTTTATTTGATTGGAAACCCAGGTCACAAGATACTTCATTGATCAAGCAAATATTCTGAATGATTGAAAAAATGCATAATTTCAATAATGATGGGAAGTTTTCAGCGCGTAATGAATGGTGTGTTGTGTTTTTAAGTGCATAGTATATTCAAGTACAGTGGACTCTCGATATAAGAATCACATCGGGAAATTATGTTTTGATTCTTGTAACGAGATTATTCTTATAACGAGAGTTTTTTGTATGAGCACTCATGCTTTTTATTTGTAGAAATGATGATATACATCCTTATTAGTAATCAGTAGAGATAAGT
Organism: Prostheceraeus crozeri; assembly: GCA_907163375.1. Classification (NCBI taxonomy): domain Eukaryota; kingdom Metazoa; phylum Platyhelminthes; order Polycladida; family Euryleptidae; genus Prostheceraeus; species Prostheceraeus crozeri. Next base: position 93,531 of record CAJQUW010000623.1, on the reverse strand, counting down.
GCTTGCGTAACTATTAAATAAGATGTTTCTTTGTGGTTCCTATTACCCTAATTACACTTACATACTTAAAGAAAACAAGAAGACAAAAGAAACATTCTTTTTTCAGTTCAGCTTCAACTTCGTCTAAAAAAGTCTGATATCTTGCTTGGGTGAAGGCTCTCATTGGTTCGCTTTAGGATTTCTTCTTCCATCATCCCAAGAGCCGGGATGAGATGCAGTCATCTCCACCTCGTGTCATGAGTTCTGATGACGCGCATTGTCAATTCTAATCGAAGGGTATAGTAAAATAACGCAATTGGTGAGGATTTCAGTGGATTTCATCTTCTCAAGGTTAATCGTGATATCATGACTTTTTTATCTGACGTCCATTGGCAAATATAATCAATAAAAAGTAGGATTACGCCATTGGTGAGTATTTCGAACAATGACAGTTTAAGTGTCATTCACTGATTCTTATACGAAAGTGTGTCCTTATTTATTCTTATAACGAGTGCAAAATGCATAGTATTTCATGATGAATGGTTGAATGACTATTTATACGTTGATTCTTATAACGAAAGTGACATGATAATTATTCTTATAACGAGCGGAAAACTTATAACGTTGTATAGAAATGTTTCGGGAAAATGGATTTGATTCTAATAACGAGTTTATTCTTATAACGAGAGTTCACTGTATGTATCAATTAAGTTTTCAAAAAAATCCGTTTTACCGGTGGCGGTGTGGGATTTGCAAACCGGCACAGGTCCGCTGCCGGTCAAGAAATCTGTGCCGACTCCAACTCTGGTCCAAATTGAAGTCTTTGTTGTCCGAAATTGAATCCAAAATCTACATTTTCGGTGCACTTGGAATAGCACTAGTGAAAAACTGCCGAGCAGAAAATATGAAAATGTGGACAATGTATATTTTCGACACAATGCTGAATTTTTCTGAAATCGGATACAAGAATGGAAAAAGAGCTTCAAATTTGCGTTACAAGAGGATGTTTCAATCGTCCACTTAGACGCCACCAGTATATGGGACTTCATTTTCATTAAATGTCATGCTACAAGCCTGAGATAAATCTTAGGCTCTTTGATCAAGTTTTTTTTGTTATCTCAAATCAAAATATTGAACTTGTTATTTGCATATATGCCACATGAAAATGAAAGCAAGTGATTTTTAATGATTGATAATATGCAAAATGAATGCTGAAGCAGCGATAGGGCTACTCTCCTGCCCATTTATCATTATTTTTTTCTATTTATCACTGAAAGAATCGAAATTCTACTCCGCACCTGACCGTAGTTATCATTGCTGAAACTCAATAATTCGAAAAACTTCATCAAGTATAGTGCGCGTAGGCAGTATAGGCTTCCTCCAATAGATGAATATTTTACAAATCACATCTTGTTGCGAATGGAGTTAAGAATGTGGGTGACTATACCGAAGCAAAGGAAATATTAAAGTGAGGCAGGGAGAAAACTGAAACTGATAAAATTGGAAGCCAAAATAACCGATAATAACATAAAAATAAAAGAACTTAATCAGAGACACTGCCCTCTATAGGAAAGTCAAATAATTTATATATAGTTTCTTAACAAAACTATGAACGCTGGTAATTCAACAAAAACAGCTATCACAGTTAATAAACACTGCTCACGATTGCAATTAATTTAAATGCAAGATGCACTTCCCTGAATGCTATGCGAAAATCAGCAGTAAGCTGTAGGCCGGCCTGCTCATGCATCGGCTCTCAAAACGCATGCTAAATTCAGGCATTCAATACACAGCACCAACAGAAGAGAACAGAAGACATAGCATCAACTATGTAGAGATTCTGATCGCACAGACTGGTACTTTGAGGGAGTGGCACAAAAGAAGCAAAAAAATGCAAGTCAAGATTTTGACAGACACTGTCTTTAAATCAATACATTCAATGGTACTGGTAGAGCGGAGCGTAATATTCTTTATGAAGGAATAAGTTTTAGTTTCTGTTGAGTTCATGAACAAATGAATAGGTGGAGATAGACATCAGGTTTCAATTCACGTTAGAACGCTTGTAAACATCAATAGATAATCATCCACAACAGCAGCATCATACTACAGTAGTTAATAATGCGAACGCAAAAAGTGAGGATTAAAACGAGGATGCGAACATGGCGTTCCAAACATGTAAATATGAACATTTGAATTCGAACCGCGTTCCAATCATGTGAATAGGAACCACGTTCCGATTGGGATTTGAACTGAGTTCATGTTTCGAGGTTCGGTACAATCAATTGTGTACTGGGGTTGTAACAGCCTGTTCCGATTTTTAATTAAAGTGAGTGAATTAGAACAGGGATGCGAACATTTATTTCGGAACTTGAATAGATAGTTGTTTGTTTTGAGACTGCTTGCTCAAATACGACAATTGTGGCCATTGTGACTATGATGACAATTTTTATTTTCATAATGCGTTTACAGATCAGAAATTATGTTATGAATGTTCTATTATTTGCTAATCAGAATCCCATTTACAGAATTTGCGAAATGAAAACAAGAGGTTTACAATGTAAGTGTAATTAACCATAAAAAATGAAAGAAGGTAAGTCACGTCCCTCGGGGGACTCCGTTAACTTCATGAAGTCCTCAGCCCATTCGAGGAATGTTGCGTTGTTTGTGAACTCGTGTTCACATTCGTGTATAGGACACTTCGCTGGCAGTCAGTAGTAAGCAAAACTCCACTTCTGGACCGCGCAAGATGGCGGCCATCGCTGCGTCCCCCCCCCTCTGGCACGGCAGAGTGTCGTGGTCGGCCGCCGTGGTGCTTCGTGTCTGAGTCCCCCCCCCTCTGGAACGACAGAGGTTGTGGTCTGTCGTGGTGTGCCGGCCAGGTGTGTCCACGTTCACAACATGTTCGCTGACGTCCCCCCCCCTCTGCAACGACAGAGTGTGAGACTCGGGTGAGTTGGTCCGACCGCCTGGTTGACGTGGGCGACCGTCTAGGTTGACGTGGGCGACCGCCAGGATTAGTCTTGAGGCTATAGTGTGTGATGTTTTTGGTGTGTAGCGTCCAAACGAAGCATCGGATGAGAAAACGGAGGCCAGATTCGGAATCTACGTGAAATTTTGGGTTAGGAAGGATGTTTCCAGCGAAATCGGAGAGAAAAAATTTTCGGCTGACGTCCCCCCCCCTGGACAGCTTGCTTCCAGTGGACGGATTTTGTCGTGCGATAGCTCGTTTGAAAGCTAAGAGTGAGACAAACTCAGTGAAAGAATCGGCTTGTTCGTATCTGTCTTCGTTCAAAAGTTAGAGCGGTTACAAGATTTTAGGTCGGAGCTCGCTCACCTGAAAAATCCTAAGTGTCAGAGTGACTTTGTATGGGTAAAATTTTGAAAATTTTCCAAAGTGTGGAATTTCGACCTGGGACCGTCACCAAAACATTTTTCATCAAATTTCACTGACCCCCCCCCCGACAACAATCTTCTAACTTTGGTTCTAGTGGACGGATTTTGTCTTACAGCTACTCGTTTGAAAGAGGAGAAAAAACTGCTCGACAACATTTTTTGTTGCGAGTCAATCGGACCAGCCGTTCACAAGTTAGAGCGGTTACAAGATTTTAGGTCGGAGCTCGCTCACCTGAAAAAATCCTAAGTGTCAGAGTGACTTTGTATGGGTAAAATTTTGAAAATTTTCCAAAGTGTGGAATTTCGACCTGGGACCGTCACCAAAACATTTTTCATCAAATTTCACTGACCCCCCCCCCCCCGACAACAATCTTCTAACTTTGGTTCTAGTGGACGGATTTTGTCTTACAGCTACTCGTTTGAAAGCTAAGAGTGAGACAAATTCAGTGAAAGAATCGACTTGTTCCTATCTGTCTTCGTTTAGATGTGAGACGCCATTTAAGATTTTGGGACATTGGTGAAAAACGACAGAGTTAGAATTTGGGACGTTTTGGGCTGTAGCTTCAAAACGAAGCATCGGATTGGAAAACGGATTTCAGATTTGGAATCAGCGTGAAATTCTTTATCTGTATGGTGAGTTTCAAGTCAATCGGAGAGAAAAAATTTTCAACATTTTTCGAAAAAAACGACAGAGTTAGAATTTGGGACGTTTTGGTGTGTAGCGCCCAAACGAAGCATCGGATGAGAAAACGGAGGCCAGATTCGGAATCTACGTGAAATTTTGGGTTAGGAAGGATGTTTCCAGCGAAATCGGAGAGAAAAAATTTTCACTGACCTCCCCCCCCTCTGGACAGCTTGCTTCGATTTTGGCTTCCAGTGGACGGATTTTGTCGTGCAATAGCTCGTTTGAAAGCTAAGAGTGAGACAAATTCAGTGAAAGAATCGGCTTGTTCCTATCTGTCTTCGTTTAGATGTGAGACGCCATTTAAGATTTTGGGACATTGGTGAAAAACGACAGAGTTAGAATTTGGGACGTTTTGGGCTGTAGCTTCAAAACGAAGCATCGGATTGGAAAACGGATTTCAGATTTGGAATCAGCGTGAAATTCTTTATCTGTATGGTGAGTTTCAAGTCAATCGGAGAGTTTTAAGTCAATCGGCGAGAAAAATGTTCAACATTTTTCGGAAAAACGACAGAGTTAGAATTTTTGCGATGGCTGCCTACTGTAGAGCCAAAACAAAGCATCGGATGGGAAAACGGAGGCCAGATTCTGATTCAGCGTCAAATTCTAAATGGAAATAGTGTATTTCCAGCTCAATCGGAGCACTAGAACCGGAGATAGACGGGATTTTTAGTGTTTGGATGATGGGTATTACGTCATCAGCTGATCGCCACACACTATATAAGCTGAGAACCGACGGAGACTTTTCATTTAGAGGAGAACGATTGTCAGAGGTAGGTCGTCTCTCTGAGCTCCGATGATAGCTTCGGACATTCCAAATTCCAAGTTTCTGTAAGAAACCGACTTAGAAAATTTCATTGCTGATATCAGCTAAGCCGTCAGACTTAGAGGTTCGCCAGGAGATGGCCTTCGTCTCCAGGCCATAAAAGACTCCAAAACTTTAAAGGCTTGTAACTTTGCTTCTACAAGTCCGTTTGACTTGATTCAAAAAAAGGTTCGGTCGCTATTGACCTGCCCTAAGTGATGGACTACTTATAAAATTTTATAAGTAGTGCTAAAAAGTTGAAAAATTTAAATTCACTAGTTTTGGAGGTTTTCTGGGGTTTCCGACCCTGCTGAAGTCAATGAAAGCATTTTTAATGATGTCTGAGCCAGTCTTCTCATGGTATAAGCGGCTTTTCACTGAAAGCGAGCAAGACATGGAGAGTTTTGCTGTAATATTCCACTGACAGGGTGTTCCTTCGGGACGGCGGACGATGCCGTAGTGATAAGTGTGGCAAGGGAATGTGTCATATTTAAGACCGTAACCGCTGGGACAACTCATGTCTCATGTTGGGCATTTGACACAGCTCTCAACGTAGCACTTTGAACGCCAATCGGTTGAGTCTTAGCTATCTTGTCATGGGTGGCCTCTAAACATCTCCATTGCAAAACGCTGGTGAATCAAGCTCTCTACGGCTTGCTATCAAGCAGATCAAAGCAACAACTTGGGATGTTTCCTCAAGGTTTTCAAGTATGCTGAGTTCAAATCTGCTATCAGATTTCAAATTTAACTAAGTCTAAGGCAGCTTTGAGGGGTTAGATCCCAGCTACTGATCACTACCTTTGACTCGGCGTTCCTGTTACCACTTCGGGGCAGTGACAATGATGTCTTCAGCTGTAAAGAGCGGGTATCGGGGAAGATCTCTCACTTCCCTAGTGATCAGTACAAGGCCTTCGGGCTGTTGACGGGATCGAGTGCCACTCACTACACTCAAATCTATCATTCCTCAGCCGAGGCCTTGGAGTTGGGATAAGATCCCCTCTGAGTAATACCTGTAACGGTTTCATCAGCTTAACTTGTCTATCCTCAAGTAATGATAGCATTACAGTATGACTTTGAAAACATAATCTTCACATTTACTGACATTTTATTTCTATACGTTGCGCTCTGCTCAGGTTTGATATCAAACTTTCTCATTTTTCTTTGCAGTGAAAAATGACCAAAGACGTGAATAAACGCCTACAATTTTTTAAATGCAGTTGTGGGGATGTGTTTAGGGGTGAGAATTTTCACCTTCACCATAAAAAGAATGCTGCGCATAGTGTTGCGGTTAAGGTGTGGTTTTGTGTGTGGTGTAATGTGAGGTGTGATGAAAGGAATGATGCCTTCAGTGAGTTGCACTCGAAGTGTGTATTCAGAAAAATTTCGAAAGTTTTGATGAAGAAGATGATGTGTGGTGAGCAGGGAATGCTGTATGAGGAGGGAATGTGTGCTCGTTTGCCACCAGTAGAGGTGGTAAATGTTGAAAAGCGTGTTGTGAGTGATGTAGATTTGGATGCGAGTACTTCCAAAAAGAGTAGAGTGATGTCGGTGAGTTGGATTTCATCGGATGATGAATGTATGAATGATGATTCGAGTGTTGCTGCTGCTGAGCGTGAGCTTGAGAAAGCTGTGAGGGCGATTGTGCCAGTACCCGAGGTGTTGGCACAATCAACGCCTAGACCTTCACCGAGGTGCGTTGAGAAAGTTGAGAGGTCGACTGTTCCGTGTGAAGTTGTGCTGTCGAGGGATGATGTGCGTGCTTATACGAATGTGAGGTATGAGTGTACAAAGTTAGAAGGAAGAGTGAGATCGCTGAAGAGTACGCTGAAAGAGGTGACTGCTGAGCGTGATAGTTTGAAGTTGAATGCTGAGAGTGTGACTCAAAAGTTAAGGGAGTGTGCGGCTGCAAAAGAGAGTATGGTGAAGGAGAGAAAGTTGAAGGAAGAGGCGGTGATGAAGTTTGAGAAGTGTGATCGAGAGCGAAGTGAGGAGCGCATGCTGAAGGAAGCGGCGCTTGAGGAAGTGAGTTTGTTGAAGAATGAGTTGGCGCGTTTGAAGGAGTGTGAGAAGGTGAAATCTCTCACAACTATGCACATCCCCATCGCAGGTGTCGTCCCTGACAAACCAATTGTATATCTAAATATAAGCAATGACGACACTCAGGAGTGCTACAGCTGTGCGGATGTCCGTTGCTACCATATAAATATTCAACACACCGACGACATCCACATAGCTTGTTCAAAGCCATACAAGTATCGTGAGTATAATGACTGAGATATATCATCATGCCATCTTTCCAACTCTTACTTCTTTCATTTCAGGAGCCATAAAGAAGTAAAAGAAAGCTATTTCTTGTGAACGCACCAAACGGCCTTTTTAAAGGCCACTCTTAATGTGGCTAGATCGGTCCCAAGCCCGACAGCATCTTCGGATGTGAACACAGAGGGAGAGTCTACAATTAAAACTTAGTAAAATAGATGTGTGAGATGGATTCAACCCGAATCCTATAACACCTTTACATTTACTGACTATACATTTGTCCTGCTATCAGCTTGTTTTGACTTGCTATCTAGTTGAATAGTCTCTTGCTATCAAGAGATTCACTTCTGCTCATAAAGCACATCATCGCTGTAATACCTCCTTTGCTCGAGCGTTCCTTCGGGACGGCGGGTACTGCCGTAGAGGGATTGTGTTGCACGGGTTGTTCGTCGTTTGTTAGACCGAAACCTCTGAGCCGTTGCTCATGTTGGGCGTTCGACTTCATACTCAACGTGACGTTTTCTCTCGCCAGGTCAGAGTACTTCAGCCATTCGACAAAGGTTAGTCTTTATGATATGGAGTAGAGTGAAATGTAATTCATTAGATGTCCCTTCAATGATTGCTCCCATGATAAACGTTGATGAGACAAATGAAATGATTCTCATCTTCCCTTTTTCAGCGATTGAAATCTACTAACACACTACCGTATAATCGACCACTATGGGGCAAGACATGATAGAGCCTCCACGCGCTTTGCCCTGGGCAGTCTTTAGACTGGCGAATACTATCATTAAGTTGAATCTGCTATCAGTCAACTTGAACGTTGCGTCGTGTTAGAGGGTATATAAACCACTGCCTCTCATTTCATTTCATTTCAATCATGCAGACGCCGAACAGTCAAGTCAGCTCTCCTCGCGGACCGCAGTTAAGGCCGCGAAATTTATTTGAGGAGTTTGTCAGGCTAGAGGAGCAAGACAGAGTTTTTAATAATCTTGCTCGGATTGGCAATCCGATGACAGCAACTGCTGTCAATCCAACGGAATGGTGCTACATTCCACTTTTTAGCCATGTACCAGTTAGTGTGGAAGTCGACAGTGCTACCAAAGAGAGAGTCAAAGACTCTCTCAGTAGAATTGGTAGGGTGTAAGATGACGTTACTCCCGAGAACGAACCATCGGCTCTCTTAAGGGCCACCATGGGGCAAGACATGATAGAACCTCCTCGCGGTTTGCCCTGGGCAGTCTTCGGACTGGCGAATACTATCATTAAGTTGAATCTGCTATCAGTCAACTTGAACGTTGCAAATGAAGTTCGGTGTAATACTTCCTTTCGACGGGCGTTCCTGTAAAGGGCGGCGGTGAAACCCGTAGCTATGTATACCGCAAGGGACATTCGGCAATGGTCAATCTTGTTAAACCTCTCTGCGTCATGTTTGCAAGTGATTGCCTCTGTCTCAACGTAGTATGCATTCGCGCCAGGGCGACATTTAGCCAACTGTCGAAGGTTGCCTAAAACTTTCCATTGCATACGTTATGAGAACCATGAGTTCTACCTGTCTCTATCAATGAGACGAATTGATGAATGGAATGAAATGGGAGGACACTCACGTGCCACACGCAACATAACACACTTCTCTCTTCCGTAGTCTAACAAGCTCTTTACACATGGATCGCAGTCGATTGCTATCCCTGTATCAGAAGTGCAAGCTATCTTAATTTTGTTTGACACTATTTCATCTATCATCATCGTCCATATGAAATGTTTAAGATTTACAAGTTAGACTAAGCGTTCTACTATTTGTAAATGAAAGATATAGTTTCAACAGTTTACAGATTGAAAATAAAGTTTCAATAGTGTGTGTGTGTATGTTAAGAATAAAGTTTTATCTGTTTGTATGTTAGAAATAGAATGAAGTTTCACCAGTTTACAAGTTAAGAATAAAGTTCTATCTGTTTATATGTTAGAAATAAAATAAAGTTTCAATAGTTTGCAAGTTAAAAATAAAGTTTCAATAGTTTACAAGTTTTAAAATAAAGTTTAAATAGTGTGCAAGATAAAAAATAAAGTTTGAACAGTTTACAAGCTGAAATAAAGTTTTAATAGTGTACACGTTGGAAATAAAGTTTTAATTGTTTATGTGCTTCAAAATAGAGTTATAACAGTTTATATGTTAGAAATAAAATGAAGTTTCATCAGTTTACAAGTTAAGAATAAAGTTCTATCTGTTTGTCTGATAGAAATAAAACAAAGTTTCAACCGTTTACAAGTTAAAAATAAAGTTTCAACAGTTTACAAGTTAAAATTAAAGCTTCAACAATTACAAGTTAAAAATAAAACTTCAAAAGTTTACCAGTTAGAAATAAAGTTTCATCAGTTTACAAGTCAAAATAAAGTTTCAACAGATTATAAGTTAAAAGAAAAGTTCCAATAGTATGTACACTAGAAATAACGTTTCAGCTGTTTGTATGTTAGAAATAAGATAAAGTTTCAATTGTGTGTACGTTAGAAATAAAGTTCTATCTGTTTCTATGATAGAAATAAAACAAAGTTTCAACCGTTAACAAGTTAAAAATAAAGTTTCAAGAGTTTACAAGTTAAAACTAATGTTTCAATAGTGTATGTATGTTAAGAATAAAGTTAGAACAGTTTACAAGCTGAAATAAAGTTTTAATAGTGTACACGTTGGAAATAAAGTTTTAATAGTTTATGTGCTTCAAAATAGAGTTATAACAGTTTATATGTTAGAAATAAAGTTTCAACAGTCTACAAGTTAAAAATAAAATTATAACTGTTTCAAGAGTTTACAAGTTAGAAATTAAGTTTCAATGGTGTATGCGTTAGAAATAAAGTTTTAGCTGTTTGTATATCAAAATAAAGTTTCAAGAGTTTACAAGTTAAAAATAAAATGAAGGTTCACCAGTTTACAAGTTAAGAATGAAGTTCTATCTGTTTGTATGTTAGAAATAAAACAAAGTTTCAACCGTTAACAAGTTAAAAATAAAGTTTTAAGAGTTACAAGTTAAAACTAATGTTTCAATAGTGTGTGTATGTTAAGAATAAAGTTTTATCTGTTTGTATGTTAGAAATAAGATAAAGTTTCAATTGTGTGTACGTTAGAAATAAAGTTCTATCTGTTTCTATGATAGAAATAAAACAAAGTTTCAACCGTTAACAAGTTAAAAATAAAGTTTCAAGAGTTTACAAGTTAAAACTAATGTTTCAATAGTGTATGTATGTTAAGAATAAAGTTAGAACAGTTTACAAGCTGAAATAAAGTTTTAATAGTGTACACGTTGGAAATAAGGTTTTAATAGTTTATGTGCTTCAAAATAGAGTTATAACAGTTTATATGTTAGAAATAAAATGAAGTTTCATCAGTTTACAAGTTAAGAATAAAGTTCTATCTGTTTGTATGTTAGAAATAAAACAAAGTTTCAACCGTTAACAAGTTAAAAATAAAGTTTTAAGAGTTACAAGTTAAAACTAATGTTTCAATAGTGTGTATATGTTAAGAATAAAGTTTTATCTGTTTGTATGTTAGAAATAAAATAAAGTTTCGACCGTTAACAAGTTAAAAATAAAGTTTCAGATTAAAATAAAGTTTCAATAGTGTGTATGATGGAAATAAAGTTTAAGCGCTTTGTGCGTCAGAAATAAAGTTTCAACCGTTTACAAGTTAAAAATAAAGTTTCAACAGTGTGTACGTTAAGAATAAAGTTCTATCTGTTTATATGTTAGAAATAAAAATAAAGGTTCACCAGTTTACAGGTTAAGAATAAAGTTTTATCTGCTTGTATGTCAGAAATGAAATAAAGTTTCACCAGTTTAAAAGTTAAGAATAAAGTTTCAATAGTGTGTATATTAGAAATAAAGTTTCAATAGTGTGTATGTTAAGAATAAAGTTCTATCTGTTTATATGTTAGAAATAAAAATGAAGGTTCAACAGTTTGCAAGTTAAGAATAAAGTTTTATCTGCTTGCATGTCAGAAATGAAATAAAGTTTCACCAGTTTAAAAGTTAAGAATAAAGTTTCACCAGTTTAAAAGTTAAGAATAAAGTTTCAATAGTGTGTATGTTAAGAATAAAGTTCTATCTGTTTGTATGTTAGAAATAAAATGAAGTTTCAATAGTGTGTATGTTAAGAATAAAGTTCTATCTGTTTATATGTTAGAAATATAATGAAGGTTCACCAGTTTACAAGTTAAGAATAAATTTTATCTGCTTGTATGTTAGAAATAAAATAAAGTTTCACCGATTTACAAGTTAAAAAATAAAGTTTCAATAGTTAACACGTTAAAAATAAAGTTTCAATAGTGTGTATGTTAAGAATAAAGTTCTATCTGTTTGTATATTAGAAAGAAAATGAAGGTTCATCAGTTTACAAGTTAATAATAAAGTTTTATCTGTTTGTATGTTAGAAATAAAACATAGTTTCAACCGTTGACAAGTTAAAAATAAAGTTTCAATAGTTTGCGAGTTAAAACTAATGTTTCAATAGTGCGTATGTTAAGAATAAAGTTTTATCTGTTTGTATGTTAGAAATAAAATGAAGCTTCGCCAGTTTACAAGTTTAGAATAAAGTTTTATCAGCTTGTATGTTAGAAATAAAATGAAGTTTCACCAGTTTACAAATTAAAAATAAAGTTTCAATAGTGTGTACGTTAGAAATAAAGTTTCAACCGTTTACAAGTTAAAATAAAGGTTCAACAGTGTCTACGTTAGAAATAAAGTTTTATCTGTTTGTAAAGTTCGATCGTAGGATTTACTAGTTTGCAAGTTAGACTCAGCATTCTACTAGTTGTAAATGAAAATAACGTTTCAACAGTTTACAGATTAAAATAAAGTTTCAATAGTGTGTATGATGGAAATAAAGTTTAAGCGCTTTGTGCGTTAGAAATAAAGTTTCAGCCGTTGACAAGTTAAAAATAAAGTTTCAATAGTTTGCGAGTTAAAACTAATGTTTCAATAGTGCGTATGTTAAGAATAAAGTTTTATCTGTTTGTATGTTAGAAATAAAATGAAGCTTCGCCAGTTTACAAGTTTAGAATAAAGTTTTATCAGCTTGTATGTTAGAAATAAAATGAAGTTTCACCAGTTTACAAATTAAAAATAAAGTTTCAATAGTGTGTACGTTAGAAATAAAGTTTCAACCGTTTACAAGTTAAAATAAAGTTTCAACAGTGTCTACGTTAGAAATAAAGTTTTATCTGTTTGTAAAGTTCGATCGTAGGATTTACTAGTTTGCAAGTTAGACTCAGCATTCTACTAGTTGTAAATGAAAATAACGTTTCAACAGTTTACAGATTAAAATAAAGTTTCAATAGTGTGTATGATGGAAATAAAGTTTAAGCCCTTTGTGCGTTAGAAATAAAGTTTCAGCCGTTGACAAGTTAAAAATAAAGTTTCAACAGTGTGCACGTTAGAAATAAAGTTTCAACAGTTTACAAATGAAAAATAAAGTTTTAACAGTGTGTACGTTAGAAATAAATGAAAGTAAGAACTTCATCGTATGAGTATTCAAAGCATGTTTTGTAAATCAAATGTGTGTAGTCCTGACATGATAGAATCGCGTTAGAAATAAAGTTTCAGCCGTTTACAAGTTAAAGATAAAGTTTCAACAGTGTGTACGTTAGAAATAAAGTTTTAGCTGTTTATATGTTAGAAACAAAATAAAGTTTCACAGTTTACAAGTTGAAAAATAAAGTTTCCACAGTGTATACGTTAGAAATAAATGAAAGTAAGAACTTCATCGTATGAGTATTCAAAACATGTTTTGTAAATCAAATGTGTGTAGTCCTGACACGATAGAATCAAGCTTGACAAACGCGTTTGTCAAGTTCATTTGATTCTATCATGTCAGGACTACACACATTTGATTTACAAAACATGTTTTGAATACTCATACGATGAATTTCTTACTTTCATTTATTTCTAACGTATACACTGTGGAAACTTTATTTTTCAACTTGTAAACTGTGAAACTTTATTTTGTTTCTAACATATAAACAGCTAAAACTTTATTTCTAACGTACACACTGTTGAAACTTTATCTTTAACTTGTAAACGGCTGAAACTTTATTTCTAACGCGATTCTATCATGTCAGGACTACACACATTTGATTTACAAAACATGCTTTGAATACTCATACGATGAAGTTCTTACTTTCATTTATTTCTAACGTACACACTGTTGAAACTTTATTTTTCATTTGTAAACTGTTGAAACTTTATTTCTAACGTGCACACTGTTGAAACTTTATTTTTAACTTGTCAACGGCTGAAACTTTATTTCTAACGCACAAAGCGCTTAAACTTTATTTCCATCATACACACTATTGAAACTTTATTTTAATCTGTAAACTGTTGAAACGTTATTTTCATTTACAACTAGTAGAATGCTGAGTCTAACTTGCAAACTAGTAAATCCTACGATCGAACTTTACAAACAGATAAAACTTTATTTCTAACGTAGACACTGTTGAAACTTTATTTTAACTTGTAAACGGTTGAAACTTTATTTCTGACGCACAAAGCGCTTAAACTTTATTTCCATCATACACACTATTGAAACTTTATTTTTAATTTGTAAACTGGTGAAACTTCATTTTATTTCTAACATACAAGCTGATAAAACTTTATTCTAAACTTGTAAACTGGCGAAGCTTCATTTTATTTCTAACATACAAACAGATAAAACTTTATTCTTAACATACGCACTATTGAAACATTAGTTTTAACTCGCAAACTATTGAAACTTTATTTTTAACTTGTCAACGGCTGAAACTTTATTTCTAACGCACAAAGCGCTTAAACTTTATTTCCATCATACACACTATTGAAACTTTATTTTAATCTGTAAACTGTTGAAACGTTATTTTCATTTACAACTAGTAGAATGCTGAGTCTAACTTGCAAACTAGTAAATCCTACGATCGAACTTTACAAACAGATAAAACTTTATTTCTAACGTAGACACTGTTGAACCTTTATTTTAACTTGTAAACGGTTGAAACTTTATTTCTAACGTACACACTATTGAAACTTTATTTTTAATTTGTAAACTGGTGAAACTTCATTTTATTTCTAACATACAAGCTGATAAAACTTTATTCTAAACTTGTAAACTGGCGAAGCTTCATTTTATTTCTAACATACAAACAGATAAAACTTTATTCTTAACATACGCACTATTGAAACATTAGTTTTAACTCGCAAACTATTGAAACTTTATTTTTAACTTGTCAACGGTTGAAACTATGTTTTATTTCTAACATACAAACAGATAAAACTTTATTATTAACTTGTAAACTGATGAACCTTCATTTTCTTTCTAATATACAAACAGATAGAACTTTATTCTTAACATACACACTATTGAAACTTTATTTTTAACGTGTTAACTATTAAAACTTTATTTTTTAACTTGTAAATCGGTGAAACTTTATTTTATTTCTAACATACAAGCAGATAAAATTTATTCTTAACTTGTAAACTGGTGAACCTTCATTATATTTCTAACATATAAACAGATAGAACTTTATTCTTAACATACACACTATTGAAACTTCATTTTATTTCTAACATACAAACAGATAGAACTTTATTCTTAACATACACACTATTGAAACTTTATTCTTAACTTTTAAACTGGTGAAACTTTATTCTTAACTTTTAAACTGGTGAAACTTTATTTCATTTCTGACATGCAAGCAGATAAAACTTTATTCCTAACTTGCAAACTGTTGAACCTTCATTTTTATTTCTAACATATAAACAGATAGAACTTTATTCTTAACATACACACTATTGAAACTTTATTTCTAATATACACACTATTGAAACTTTATTCTTAACTTTTAAACTGGTGAAACTTTATTTCATTTCTGACATACAAGCAGATAAAAACTTTATTCTTAACCTGTAAACTGGTGAACCTTTATTTTTATTTCTAACATATAAACAGATAGAACTTTATTCTTAACGTACACACTGTTGAAACTTTATTTTTAACTTGTAAACGGTTGAAACTTTATTTCTGACGCACAAAGCGCTTAAACTTTATTTCCATCATACACACTATTGAAACTTTATTTTAATCTGAAACTTTATTTTTAACTTGTTAACGGTCGAAACTTTGTTTTATTTCTAACATACAAACAGATAGAACTTTATTCTTAACTTGTAAACTGATGAAACTTCATTTTATTTCTAACATATAAACTGTTATAACTCTATTTTGAAGCACATAAACTATTAAAACTTTATTTCCAACGTGTACACTATTAAAACTTTATTTCAGCTTGTAAACTGTTCTAACTTTATTCTTAACATACATACACTATTGAAACTTTATTTTAACTTGTAAACGGTTGAAACTTTGTTTTATTTCTAACATACAAACAGATAGAACTTTATTCTTAACTTGTAAACTGGTGAACCTTCATTTTATTTCTAATATACAAACAGATAGAACTTTATTCTTAACATACACACTATTGAAACTTTATTTTTAACGTGTTAACTATTGAAACTTTATTTTTTAAATTGTAAATCGGTGAAACTATGTTTTATTTCTAACATACAAACAGATAAAACTTTATTTTAACTTGTAAACGGTTGAAACTTTGTTTTATTTCTAACATACAAACAGATAGAACTTTATTCTTAACTTGTAAACTCTTGAAACAGTTATAATTTTATTTTTAACTTGTAGACTGTTGAAACTTTATTTCTAACTGGTAAACTGTTGAAATGATATCTTTCATTTACAAATAGTAGAACACTTTGTCCAACTTGTAAACTAGTAAATCTTGTTCGCCATCGAATCTAACTATTTAAATCTTCATCATGGAAATCAATGTTCCACAGTCGGAGTAAAAGTTTGAGATGATACACTCCTGGCAAACTAACTCATGAAGTAGCTTTGCTGTAATACATTTCTATCTGTAAACATATGATAATGTTAAAGTGAATCTAAAACTTTTCAGCTTATTAATTGTTCATCGTTGCATCAACGCTTTAACACGTGAACAGTTATAATTTATTTTTAATTTACACTTAGTCTAACTTGTAAACTAGTAAATCTTGCGATCTTATTTTTACAAACAGTTGCACCTTTATTTCTAACATATACACTATTGAAACTTTATTTCTAACTTGTAAACTCTTGAAACTTTATTTTGATATACAAACAGCTAAAACTTAATTTCTAACTTGTAAACTCTTGAAACAGTTATAATTTTATTTTTAATTTACACTTAGTCTAACTTGTAAACTAGTAAATCTTGCGATCTTATTTTTACAAACAGTTACACCTTTATTTCTAACGCATACACCATTGAAACTTAATTTCTAACTTGTAAACTCTTGAAACAGTTATAATTTTATTTTTAACTTGTAGACTGTTGAAACTTTATTTCTAACATATAAACTGTTATAACTCTGTTTTGAAGCACATAAACTATTAAAACTTTATTTCCAACGTGTACACTATTAAAACTTTATTTCAGCTTGTAAACTGTTCTAACTTTATTCTTAACATACATACACTATTGAAACATTAGTTTTAACTTGTAAACTCTTGAAACTTTATTTTTAACTTGTAAACGGTTGAAACTTTGTTTTATTTCTATCATAGAAACAGATAGAACTTTATTTCTAACGTACACACAATTGAAACTTTATCTTATTTCTAACATACAAACAGCTGAAACGTTATTTCTAATGCACATACTATTGGAACTTTTCTTTTAACTTATAATCTGTTGAAACTTTATTTTGACTTGTAAACTGATGAAACTTTATTTCTAACTGGTAAACTTTTGAAGTTTTATTTTTAACTTGTAATTGTTGAAGCTTTAATTTTAACTTGTAAACTGTTGAAACTTTGTTTTATTTCTATCAGACAAACAGATAGAACTTTATTCTTAACTTGTAAACTGATGAAACTTCATTTTATTTCTAACATATAAACTGTTATAACTCTATTTTGAAGCACATAAACTATTAAAACTTTATTTCCAACGTGTACACTATTAAAACTTTATTTCAGCTTGTAAACTGTTCAAACTTTATTTTTTATCTTGCACACTATTTAAACTTTATTTTAAAACTTGTAAACTATTGAAACTTTATTTTTAACTTGCAAACTATTGAAACTTTATTTTATTTCTAACATATAAACAGATAGAACTTTATTCTTAGCTTGTAAACTGGTGAAACTTCATTCTATTTCTAACATACAAACAGATAAAACTTTATTCTTAACATACATACACTATTGAAACATTAGTTTTAACTTGTAAACTCTTGAAACTTTATTTTTAACTTGTAAACGGTTGAAACTTTGTTTTATTTCTATCATAGAAACAGATAGAACTTTATTTCTAACGTACACACAATTGAAACTTTATCTTATTTCTAACATACAAACAGCTGAAACGTTATTTCTAATGCACATACTATTGGAACTTTTCTTTTAACTTATAATCTGTTGAAACTTTATTTTGACTTGTAAACTGATGAAACTTTATTTCTAACTGGTAAACTTTTGAAGTTTTATTTTTAACTTGTAATTGTTGAAGCTTTAATTTTAACTTGTAAACTGTTGAAACTTTATTTTTAACTTGTAAACGGTTGAAACTTTGTTTTATTTCTATCAGACAAACAGATAGAACTTTATTCTTAACTTGTAAACTGATGAAACTTCATTTTATTTCTAACATATAAACTGTTATAACTCTATTTTGAAGCACATAAACTATTAAAACTTTATTTCCAACGTGTACACTATTAAAACTTTATTTCAGCTTGTAAACTGTTCAAACTTTATTTTTATCTTGCACACTATTTAAACTTTATTTTAAAACTTGTAAACTATTGAAACTTTATTTTTAACTTGCAAACTATTGAAACTTTATTTTATTTCTAACATATAAACAGATAGAACTTTATTCTTAGCTTGTAAACTGTTCAAACTTTATTTTTTATCTTGCACACTATTTAAACTTTATTCTTAACATACACACACTATTGAAACTTCATTCTTAACTCGCAAACTATTGAAACCTTATTTTTAACTTGTTAACGGTTGAAACTATGTTTTATTTCTAACATACAAACAGATAAAACTTTATTTTAACTTGTAAACGGTTGAAACTTTGTTTTATTTCTAACATACAAACAGATAGAACTTTATTCTTAACTTGTAAACTGGTGAACCTTCATTTTATTTCTAACTTGTAAACTCTTGAAACAGTTATAATTTTATTTTTAACTTGTAGACTGTTGAAACTTTATTTCTAACTGGTAAACTGTTGAAATGATATCTTTCATTTACAAATAGTAGAACACTTTGTCCAACTTGTAAACTAGTAAATCTTGTTCGCCATCGAATCTAACTATTTAAATCTTCATCATGGAAATCAATGTTCCACAGTCGGAGTAAAAGTTTGAGATGATACACTCCTGGCAAACTAACTCATGAAGTAGCTTTGCTGTAATACATTTCTATCTGTAAACATATGATAATGTTAAAGTGAATCTAAAACTTTTCAGCTTATTAATTGTTCATCGTTGCATCAACGCTTTAACACGTGAACAGTTATAATTTATTTTTAATTTACACTTAGTCTAACTTGTAAACTAGTAAATCTTGCGATCTTATTTTTACAAACAGTTACACCTTTATTTCTAACGCATACACTATTGAAACTTTATTTCTAACTTGTAAATCTAAAAACATTTCATATGGACGATGATGGTAGATGAAATAGTGTCAGATAAAATTAAGATAGCTTACACTTCTGATACAGGGATAGCAATCGACTGCGATCCATGTGTAAAGAGCTTGTTAGACTACGGAAGAGAGAAGTGTGTTATGTTGCGTGTGGCGCGTGAGTGTCCTCCCATTTCATTCCATTCATCAATTCGTCTCAGTGATAGAGACAGGTAGAACTCATGGTTCTCATAACGTATGCAATGGAAAGTTTTAGGCAACCTTCGACAGTTGGCTAAATGTCGCCCTGGCGCGAATGCATACTACGTTGAGACAGAGGCAATCACTTGCAAACATGACGCAGAGAGGTTTAACAAGATTGACCATTGCCGAATGTCCCTTGCGGTATACATAGCTACGGGTTTCACCGCCGCCCTTTACAGGAACGCCCGTCGAAAGGAAGTATTACACCGAACTTCATTTGCAACGTTCAAGTTGACTGATAGCAGATTCAACTTAATGATAGTATTCGCCAGTCCGAAGACTGCCCAGGGCAAACCGCGAGGAGGTTCTATCATGTCTTGCCCCATGGTGGCCCTTAAGAGAGCCGATGGTTCGTTCTCGGGAGTAACGTCATCTTACACCCTACCAATTCTACTGAGAGAGTCTTTGACTCTCTCTTTGGTAGCACTGTCGACTTCCACACTAACTGGTACATGGCTAAAAAGTGGAATGTAGCGCCATTCCGTTGGATTGACAGCAGTTGCTGTCATCGGATTGCCAATCTGAGCAAGATTATTAAAAACTCTGTCTTGCTCCTCTAGCCTGACAAACTCCTCAAATAAATTTCGCGGCCTTAACTGCAGTCCGCGAGGAGAGCTGACTTGACTGTTCTGCGTCTGCATGATTGAAATGAAATGAGAGGCAGTGGTTTATATACCCCTCTAATGCGACGCCACGTTCAAGTTGACTGATAGCAGATTCAACTTAATGATAGTATTCGCCAGTCTAAAGACTGCCCAGGGCAAAGCGCATTGAAGGCTCTATCATGTCTTGCCCCATAGTGGCCGATTATACGGTAGTGTGTTAGTAGATTTCAATCATTGAAAAGGGAAGATGAGAATCATTTCATTTGTCTCATCAACGTTTATCATGGGAACAATCATTGAAGGGACATCTAATGAATTACATTTCACTCTACTCCATATCATAAAGACTAACCTTTGTCGAATGGCTGAAGTACTCTGACCTGGCGAGAGAAAGCGTCACGTTGAGTATGAAGTCGAACGCCCAACATGAGCAACGGCTCAGAGGTTTCGGTCTAACAAACGACGAACAACCCGTGCAACACAATCCCTCTACGGCAGTACCCGCCGTCCCGAAGGAACGCTCGAGCAAAGGAGGTATTACAGCGATGATGTGCTTTATGAGTAGAAGTGAATCTCTTGATAGCAAGAGACTATTCAACTAGATAGCAAGTCAAAAATAACCTGATAGCAGGACAAATGTATAGTCAGTAATTTACACTTAGTGAGGAATGATAGATGTGAGTGTAGTGAGTGGCACTCGATCCCGTCGACAGCCCGAAGGCCTTGTACTGATCACTAGGGAAGTGAGAGATCTTCCCCGATACCCGCTCTTTACAGCTGAAAACATCATTGTCACTGCCCCGAAGTGGTAACAGGAACGCCGAGTCAAAGGTAGTGAACAGTAGCTGGGATCTAACCCCTCAAAGCTGCCTTAGTCTTAGTTGAATTTGAAATCTGATAGCAGATTTGAACTTCGCATACTTGAAAACCTTGAGGAAACATCCCAAGTTGTTGCTTTGATCAGCTTGATAGCAAGCCGTAGAGAGCTTGATTCACCAGCGTTTTGCAATGGAGATGTTTAGAGGCCACCCATGACAAGATAGCTAAGACTCAACCGATTGGCGTTCAAAGTGCTACGTTGAGAGCTGTGTCAAATGCCCAACATGAGACATGAGTTGTCCCAGCGGTTACGGTCTTAAATATGACACATTCCCTTGCCACACTTATCACTACGGCATCGTCCGCCGTCCCGAAGGAACACCCTGTCAGTGGAATATTACAGCAAAACTCTCCGTGTCTTGCTCGCTTTCAGTGAAAAGCCGCTTATACCATGAGAAGACTGGCTCAGACATCATTAAAAATGCTTTCATTGACTTCAGCAGGGTCGAAAACCCCAGAAAACCTCCAAAACTAGTGAATTTAAAATTTTCAACTTTTTAGCACTACTTATGAAATTTTATAAGTAGTCCATCACTTAGGGCAGGTCAATAGCGACCGAACCTTTTTTGAATCAAGTCAAACGGACTTGTAGAAGCAAAGTTACGAGCCTTTAAAGTTTTGGAGTCTTTTATGGCCTGGAGACGAAGGCCATCTCCTGGCGAACCTCTAAGTCTGACGCCTTAGCTGATATCAGCAATGAAATTTTCTAAGTCGGTTTCTTACAGAAACTTGGAATTTGGAATGTCCGAAGCTATCATCGGAGCTCAGAGAGACGACCTACCTCTGACAGTCGTTCTCCTCTAAATGACAAGTCTCCGTTGGTTCCCAGCTTATATAGTGTGTGGCGATCAGCTGATGACGTAATACCCATCATCCAAACACTAAAAATCCCGTCTATCTCCGGTTCTAGTGCTCCGATTGAGCTGGAAATACACCATTTCCATGTAGAATTTGACGCTGAATCCGAATCTGGCCTCCGTTTTCCCATCCGATGCTTCGTGTTGGCTCTACAGTAGGCAGCCATCGCAAAAATTCTAACTCTGTCGTTTTTCCGAAAAATGTTGAAAATTTTTCTCGCCGATGACTTGAAACTCTCCGATTGACATGAAACTCACCATATAGATAAAGAATCTGACGCTGATTCCAAATCTGAAATCCGTTTTCCAATCCGATGCTTCGTTTTGAAGCTAGAGCCCAAAACGTCCCAAATTCTAACTCTGTCGTTTTTCACCAATGTCCGAAAATCTTAAATGGCATCTCACATCTAAACGAAGACAGATAGGAACAAGCCGATTCTTTCACTGAACTTGTCTCACTCTTAGCTTTCAAACGAGCTATCGCACGACAAAATCCATCCACTGGAAGCCAAAATCGAAGCAAGCTGTCCAGAGGGGGGGGGGGGGACGTCAGTGAAAATTTTTTCTCTCCGATTGAGCTGGAAATACACCATTTCCATGTAGAATTTGACGCTGAATCCGAATCTGGCCTCCGTTTTCCCATCCGATGCTTCGTTTTGGCTCTACAGTAGGCAGCCATCGCAAAAATTCTAACTCTGTCGTTTTTTTCGAAAAATGTTGAAAATTTTTTCTCTCCGATTGACTTGAAACTCACCATACAGATAAAGAATTTCACGCTGATTCCAAATCTGAAATCCGTTTTCCCATCCGATGCTTCGTTTTGAAGCTAGAGCCCAAAACGTCCCAAATTCTAACTCTGTCGTTTTTCGCCAATGTCCCAAAATCTTAAATGGCGTCTCACATCTAAACGAAGACAGATAGGAACAAGCCGATTCTTTCACTGAATTTGTCTCACTCTTAGCTTTCAAACGAGCTATCGCACGACAAAATCCGTCCACTGGAAGCTAAAATCGAAGCGAGCTGTTCAGAGGGGGGGGGGACGTCAGTGAAATTTCAAAATTTGATGAAAAATGTTTCGGTGACGGTCCCAGGTCGAAATTCCACACTTTGGAAAATTTTCAAAATTTTACCCATACAAAGTCACTCTGACACTTAGGATTTTTTCAGGTAAGCGAGCTCCGACCTAAAATCTTGTAACCGCTCTAACTTTTGAACGAAGACAGATAGGAACAAGCCGATTCTTTCACTGAACTTGTCTTACTCTTAGCTTTCAAACGAGCTATCGCACGACAAAATCCGTCCACTGGAAGCCAAAATCGAAGCAAGCTGTCCAGAGGGGGGGGGGGACGTCAGCGAAAAATTTTTTATCTCCGATTTCGCTGGAAACATCCTTCCTAACCCAAAATTTCACGTAGATTCCGAATCTGGCCTCCGTTTTCTCATCCGATGCTTCGTTTGGGCGCTACACACCAAAACGTCCCAAATTCTAACTCTGTTAAAATTTTGAAGAAAAATTTTTTCTCACCAATTGCCTTGAAACTCACCCTACCGATGCAGAATTTTACGCTGAATCCGAATCTGGCAGCCATTTCACCATCCACGACAACCTAGACGGTCGCCCACGTCAACCTAGACGGTCGCCCACGTCAACCTAGACGGTCGCCCACGTCAACCTGGACGGTCGCCCAAGTCAACCAGGCGGTCGGACCAACTCACTCGAGTCTCACACTCTGACGTTCCAGAGGGGGGGGGGGAGTCAGCGAACATGTTGTGAACCAACCTGGCCGGCACACCACGACAGACTCTGTCGTTCCAGAGGGGGGGGGGCGCGCTGTGTTTATTCTGGACCTTTTGTTACTACTACGGTACCGGTATGATTCCAATTAAATGGCTTTCAAAATGTATTTCGTCGATTGATCATGAATATTCGTCGTAATTCATCGTCGATTGCCGTTGTTGCCTTTTCGTGACAAACATTTCCAACATTTGTTGTTGATGGCAATAGGGTAGCAATCATTTCGCCGTTCGGAGTTGCTGCTTTCTGTTCGGATTTGAATATAAACCCGAAATGCTGAACTTCCATGTTTGTATTGTTTACCTGTATTACTTGCCTTGTGTAAGCTTATCTAGGAACTACTAAGTTATCTATGTAAATATCCTAGCGTCCGTTGCTCATTGCAAGAAGTTATTATTTTTTGCATAAAATCAGGTGTTCATCTAGAAAATGACCAAGTTGACTCATTTGGAAGAAACTTTCAATACAGTGATTGATGAATCCCGAACCTGGACAAATTATGACAATAGCAAAAATAGCAACAAAGGCATGGTAAGGACAGAGAGAAAATTTCATTCGAATGTCCTGTTTCAGAATGCCGTCATCCAGTCAAATGGTATCACATTTGGAGCGACATTATCAAGGAATTTTTCCTGGTTTTGTGCCAGACGAGTGGCTGGTGCTGCAGAGCAAATTCATTTGCCGGTGTAAGCTAATTGTATCAAGATCCCGTCGTAATTGGCACATTTAAACGGTGCTCTACTAGGTCGGTCGAGAATACTGAAAATGTATGTTATATCTCCAGCACCCCAACCGATGCTACTACGCAATCTCCACCGCCAATGGAGGAAGTTTTCACTTTGAAAAGGCCAACCCTCAAGTTTGTACCACGCTCCGCCAAACATTCATTTGCAAAGATTCTTTCTGATGCTCTCAAAGACGCTTACTCAAAGCGTTTACTGCAACAATTCAGATGAAGTATGGATAAAACTTCATGCTCCTGAAATGCGTTTTGTCTTCGGTCCAGCGTGCTGGATAATCATTTTTGTGAGCGATGGTCTAACGGAGAATACGCGAAGCTTTGGTCTGAGGCTGAATCAACAGCAAGCAAGCAATCAAACCGCAAGATAACTCTTTCCAATCCAGAGGAGAAGCTTCGTCTACGCAGAGAGGCAACAGTCAATTTTCAAAAGAAGGACTCTATCGAAAATCTAGTCGAGTTTTAACGTGGAAAGGATTGGCACCCAATACTTCGGCCACATGAACATTGCCCAAAGAAAAGCATCCATTATCAGATGTACCAATGGTCAAGAATTCTGACGAACCTCCATTACAATTGAATGCAGACTTTGATATGATCAAGATTTGATACGGGCCTTCAGGACTAAGAGTCCAAACCTAAGTGATGCATCAAATGAGACTCTTCAGAGTTCAGACGCCAGTAACTACTTCTCTCCGACATGCTGTCAACGTTCCTTTGGCCGGAAGGGCTCATTTGACTTTGGATCCATCAATTGCCGGCGCTAATCTTATCGCGTAAATTCTTGAGGCGTTCGACAAGGATGTCCGCCGCTGTTTTGAGGAGTGTTTAGCAGTTAAGATGACTGATTCTGCTTTTTACAGTCTCATCTAGGTTGTCGTTTGGTGGTCTAGGACACAGATCTTTGCATCGCTATTGCAGTGAGCTCTGAATTGTGGAATTCCTCGAGGAGAATTTCTATC
The DNA here is from genome assembly GCA_907163375.1 of Prostheceraeus crozeri. Taxonomy (NCBI): domain Eukaryota; kingdom Metazoa; phylum Platyhelminthes; order Polycladida; family Euryleptidae; genus Prostheceraeus; species Prostheceraeus crozeri. The sequence goes on along the minus strand of CAJQUW010000623.1, from coordinate 68,596 downwards.
TGACGCAATTAAGATCTTCAATGACTATCTTCCGCCTCGCCGCAAAGTTGATTCCGAAAACTGTACGACAGTATTCCTAAACAGAACTTTCTGTCTCAAATTATTGTCAAAGTCGATTTTAATAATCTCATGTTGACATCGTCAATGTCTGACATGGCAAGCGTGCGCTGTTTGACGTCTCCAACCAGCTCACCAGCTCATATTGACTACGTGCTAATCCTTCTCCTGGCCTTGGCTATGATTTGACGCCAAATGATATTTCCATTCTTATTAAATGGTGGGTTGATCTGAGGTTATATGTTCCTGACAGCATTTGTGTGCGATGCCCTGCAGTTGTACTAGATAGTGCCGGTCATCATGCTTTGACTTGCACCTCTTTGACTTCTCACGCGCATCTGAATTATATTACAAAAATTCGAACTGAAGCATGCAAACATGGATTTCTATATAGTATTCTATATCGATATGATATAGAAGTAGTGATCCCTTTGCAGACGGAAGGCCAAAATGTGAAATGATAAGTCATCATGCTGACTCAGCCCCCCCCTCTGGAGAGAGGAAGGACATGGACAAGGATGTGCTGGAAGGGATGGGTCCGAGAGGAGGAAACCGTTCCCCCCTCTGGAAGGAAGGAAGGAAGGAGGAACTCTCCTGTGAGGCAAGGGTAGGAATCTCTGAAAAACAAACTGAGTTAAAAAAGGTAGGTTTTGGACGTTTTGGGGTGAGAAAGGTCGTATTTCGGGCAGAAGGAGGGCTCGGATGGACAAACGGAGGGCAGATTCGGATTCTACGTGAAATGTTGGGTTAAGTAGGTTGCTTCCAGCTCAATCGGAGAGGAAAAAGTTCTGACCCCCCCCCCCTCTGGACGAGACTTCGATCTTGGCTTGTAGGAATGGTAGAAAGTCGTGCGATAGCTCGTTGGAAAGCTAAGAGTGAGACGAATTCAGTGGACGAAACGGCGTGTCTCCACGTTCGTTCGTTGAGGTGTGAGAGTTGAGGGATGGCTTAAATGAAAGGTGAGGCCGAGAAAACGTGACTGTCAAAATTTGAAGTCAATCGGAGCACTGGAACCGGAGATAGAAGTGTTTAAAGTTTTGGATGATTGAGATTACGTCATCAGCTGATCGCCACAAACTATATAAGCAAGGGGCCAAATGAGAAATTTCATTAAGACGAGAGAGATTGTCAAAGGTAGGTCTTCTCTCCGGAGCTCCGATGACAGCATCGGAAATTCCAAATAGAAAATTTTATTGCTGATATCATCTAAGGCGTCAGACTTATAGGTTAGCCAGAAGATGACCTTAGTCTCCAGGCCATAAAAGGACTCCAAAACTTTAAAGGCTTGTAACTTTGCTTCTACAAAGTCCTTTTGACTTGATTCAAAAAAGGTTCGAGAGGTCATGATTCAGGTCAAGTCATAGACTACTTATAACATTTCATAAGTAGTACTAAATGCTGAAAAATTTGAATTTGCTATATATGGAGGTTTTCTGGGGTTTTCGACCTGCTGAAGTTAATGACGGCATGTATAAGTGTGTACGAGCCAGTCTTCTCATGCCGTTACATGATACAAGCGGCTTTTCACTGAAAGCGACCATGGCACGGAGAGTTTCGCTGTAATATTCCAATGACAGGGTGTTCCTTCGGGACGGCGGATGATGCCGTAGTGATAAGTGTGGCAAGGGAGGGTGTCATATTTTAGACCGAAACCTCCGGGGCAACTCATGTTTGGGCATTTGACACAGTTCTCAACGTAGCAATTTGAACGCCAATCGGTTGAGTCTTAGCTATTTTGTCAGGTGGCTACTAAACATCTCCATTGCAAAACGCTTGTGAATCACGGCTTGCTATCAAGCACGTTTCATGTCTGGCTATCAAGTCATCCCAACATGAGGTGGAGACCTTCGATATAATACTTCCTACGGTGAGGCGTTCCTTTTGGACGGCGAGCACTGCCACAGATGGAAGGAGGGCAAGGGACGGTGTCATACTTTAGACCGAAACCGCTGAACTGTCGCTTATGTTGGGCATGTGACACCGATCTCAACGGACTCTTTTCAATCGCTCGGTCATGAGTGCTTTAGCCATCTCCTGTAGGTTTTCTTTAAGATTCTCCACCAACGCTGTGAGACTGCCTCTGACCGAGGCTAAATGAACTGGAATGAATTGGAAGGGACATTCATGCACCACACGCAACCACAAGCTCATTTCTCTCTTCGCTAGTGAACAAGCTCTTGTGAACGTAGTCAGAAAGTTTATCATGCTTTGCAAAAGCAAAGTTTAGTGTAGTCAAATAGTTTTACCGTGACGCACGTTTGTGAAAGTAAAGTCTGATCATTGAAGTTTTATTCGTGAGTGTAGTCAGAAAGTTTAGCACAACACACGTTTGTGAAAGTAAAGTTTATCATGTTGTACAAAAGTTTTACTGCAACACAGGTTGATGTATAGTTAGAAAGTTTATCATGTTTCATGGAATGCAAGTGTAGTCAAATAGTTTTATTATTGAACAGGTTTATTCCGTTTGTGTAGTTAGAAAGTTTATCAAGTTGTACAAAAGTTTTACTGCAACACAGGTTGATGTATAGTTAGAAAGATGATCATGATGTTTTATGAAACACAAGTTTATGAAATGATGATGTAGTCTGAAAGTTAATGAAACGCATCATAAGTCCTAAAGTTCGCCATCCAGGCCTCAGGTTTCCTACGACAAGATATAAGGAGGTAGCACTTTATAGAAATTCACTTTTCACTGAGCATTGTTGCAGTGTAGTGATCCTGCATCATGAGTGAGACAGAAGCTGAATTAATGATTCGTCAAAAGAAAGAATAGAACACAATCATGGAGTTGTCAGAAAGGTACTACTCCATGTCAATCGAGACAGGTAATCCAAGGAAGATTGCCGATTGTCTAGAAACGATTGACTATGTGAAGAAAGCAACAATAGTTAGTCATCAAAGACAATCCAACATGCTAAAAGAGGGAAGATGGTTTGGACCTAAACAAAAATATGAGTGAAGAACATCCTTAAGTGAGTACCTCACAAAAGTGTTGCATATGTTCTACGGGAAACTTGTAGAGGAAAACTGTGTATCGTGAACGTTTACTATCATCATAGACAGATGAACATGAATGATATATTCTAACTTCAACTTTCTGACGTTCAAATGAAATTCGTAAACATGAAGCTGTAGACTCCGCAGTGTAAAAGACTACATGATTAGTGACTAATACTTTATGTTGGTAAAACTTTCATGGGTTAATGACTACAGTCGCGTTTAAAGTTCATATAAAAACCTGTAGAAACGCATAACAGCATAAATGTCTTAGATGCAGTTCAACGTTGTGACTCGTACATTGAACTAACCGGTGGCGTGCGGTCCATATATGCGATGCATGCGGCGAATGCGTATGCAAATTTGAGTAATCTGATTATTCATTATGTTCAACACGTTTATTTCATCAAGTATCAGTTAGATGGCCTTCCAATTGTCAGTAGGGCGTATAACGACATCACAAAATTCCATCTTCATAAATGAATTTACATAACTGGATGAATATTTAGTGGAGGCATCGCCGCATCCAACCTCCCATTCATTATGCATTGACTCCTCATACAGCGGCGATGGAGCCAGGCGTCAGCGTACAGAGGCGGGAGCATTCGGTCGCTCAATCGCATGCTTGCAAATTAGCGAAGGAAAACTCTCGCTGTAGTTGTGTGCATGCCACTCAGTGCACACAATGTATGAAAGCCACACGCTTTGTAATCTGGCGGTAATCATGTTACTGTGAGCAATTTCCGCAAACTCTGTTTGACGAGTTTAAAGACAAGTAGGCTACGGCCATTTGTTTGATTTTCCTCGGTTGCGCAATGAGTTGATCGTTCTTTACAAAAGTAATGAATTTCGTACGTACAATATCCATGAACTGAATGTTTATTTCGAAAGACAAAATTTGGGTGCAACGCTGCCTGAGACAAACAAATTCACGAAACTGGCACTGACCTTTCCCAGTACCACGGCGTCCCTGTGAACGATCATTTTCTGCACTAAAGCGGATCAATTCTTTCACTAGGACCAGTCAAGGTGAAGAGAGATTGTCAGCTCTCGCCGCTATCGCCATCGAGAAGGAGTTGTTGAATAAATTGCAGGACAACTCCTCCGTCTTCTACGACACTGTCATCAATGACTTTATCAAGAAGTCTCAAAGAATGGATCTTTAAATGATTTTTATTTTCGATTTTATACAGAATATATCTGCAATGTATAATACTAGTTGTTTTGTGAATTTTATATGTAGATGAATGTGTTGGAAACTATAATAAGTATTGGCTGGTGATAAGCTGATCATGTACATGTACATATAACTTATAACATGCAGCATGTACATAGATTATAAAGGCTAGGCATACATGTTATCATGCACCATGGTAGACTAAATATATCGCATGCCCACCGCTTGAGAGCACCGCACGCCACTGGAACTAACAAAATGAACAAGTCTGTGTAGAGGTACATAACACGCTCATCAGTAGGAAACAGCAATGCATGTAATGTCATTGAATTATCAAAGGTAAGTATTTGAGTTACAAGTCTGTGTTGACGAGAGTGGAACTATTTCATTGGTATGAAACAGTGAACATTACATTAGAACATTCGGACTGTCCATGAGTATTGTATAGAAAGGTTAGAATCAAATATGTAAGTTTGCTTTTCATGTGCATGATAAAATCAAGAGAATCAACACGTCTCATTCCTAAACTAATCGTGCGTTACTTGTAAGTTGATAATAGAATCAACATTGAAACCTGCATCAAGTGATTTTCTGTGCGAATGCAGACGATGTGAAAATGACACACTGGTTGACATTTAACAATTCTTGCAATATTCAACACGCTGCCATTGAAAAGCAGCTAAAAATGTTTATCATAAAACCTATCAGTGAAACAGATGTCATGGTCTTATCTTCCAACCCTCATGAACACACAAAGGTTCAAGAGTAGATACAGCACTATCTGTCGCCTGTTTGTCGCGCTGCCCCCTCAGCAGATAGAGTGTTTCAAGAACATAAAAGTGAATGACAGCGCAGCCGGTTGGTGACCATCTGTCGCATTAAATACATTGCCCCCCATACACATTGAATTTTCTATCGCATCTGTGCAACGAGCAATGATGTTGAACTTATCGTCATCTCAGACCTCCCACCTAGCTAATTCCCACACAGCTCATTGCTATCGCACCGGAGATATCATCGTGGCGACTGAAAGGATTCTCAAGTTGACAGTTCGTTACTGTACACTCTCACAGTTTCGCACGCGCAAGTAACCATTTGCTGCTAAAGCATGGACAGTGCCGATTTATTCAAGGCTTCAATGCCTTGCTAGCCAGTATCAAACTTTTGTGCAACTAGTGTAAAGCTTGTTCAACACACATCTTCAAAGTCCTAACTGCCATGAAATCATCATGTTTGAAGTTTTAAAGCCCATATGATAAGTAGCAAGGATCTATTACAGTTACATGATGTAAAATATAAACCTGTGTTGAGAGATGATGACTCTTAGACGTGAAGTCATGAATTTTGTTTCTTCACCACCCGTCAAATGGAAATAGTAATGGTGTTAGTTACATTGGAAGAATCATCAGAGCAAATGTTCTATAGTAATGCAGGAAGTAGATTGACTTAGTAGTAGTAGAGTCACATCCAGGTCACTATATGTAAAGTTTGAAATCATGTTAGAATCCTTTCAGTATTTGTAAGATTGGGGAAGTATAGAATAATGCTAGAATCCTTTCAGCATTTGTAACGTTAGAAATAAAGTTGATGTGGTAGAACTGTATTCCAGTCATGTTAAAAGTGACAATGTGTATGTGTGTGAGATTGAGTTCAACGTTATTGAGAGATATAACTTCGTGCGCTGCGTAAACGAACACCTTATAAGACGATGCGAGTCCAGTGAAAGCTTATACAATTGTATAAACACATAAAATTGAAATGTCATGGGAGTGCAGTATTGAACTTTACAAACATCCTTCGAATGAAACATTGAATCAAGCCTCTTCGAAAGTGAGCATGATAATGATATAATAAAACATTCAAATGCTGTGAAGCCCCTTAGTATCATTGTGAGCATTTGTAAGTTTGTCATTCCATATATTTTATCACACGCTAGGAACTATTCAATCTTTTAATCTTTTTCAGTCTTCACTTCGGATACATTCAGATCACTTGAGGGTCATACAAACTTGCCACTCAGGATAAAGAGACCGCTATCACAAAGCGTTAGCCGTGCGTCATTCCCCTTCCGTCACAACGAAGCGGGAATGCCCATTTCTGGTAATCTTGACTCCCTACGTCAGTCAGGAAAATCAACGGTTGACATTCCAAATATGGTGAGATGAAATCGTTTGAAGGAGATATGACCAAATTTGGACATTAGCATATTCGGTCTTTGTGAGAGAGAAGTATGTAAGGCGCTTCTCCCCAGCCAATTTCACTCCTGTTTCCTGTTTTCAACGGTGAGTCGTCTGACGTTTGCTATCAAACGTTCTAAGTTAGAGATTTAAAGTCAGATCTTAGAGGCATCACTGATACACTTTCTGACTTTACTTTCACAAACGTGCGTCACGGTAAAACTATTTGACTACACTAAACTTTGCTTTTGCAAAGCATGATAAACTTTCTGACTACGTTCACAAGAGCTTGTTCACTAGCGAAGAGAGAAATGAGCTTGTGGTTGCGTGTGGTGCATGAATGTCCCTTCCAATTCATTCCAGTTCATTTAGCCTCGGTCAGAGGCAGTCTCACAGCGTTGGTGGAGAATCTTAAAGAAAACCTACAGGAGATGGCTAAAGCACTCATGACCGAGCGATTGAAAAGAGTCCGTTGAGATCGGTGTCACATGCCCAACATAAGCGACAGTTCAGCGGTTTCGGTCTAAAGTATGACACCGTCCCTTGCCCTCCTTCCATCTGTGGCAGTGCTCGCCGTCCAAAAGGAACGCCTCACCGTAGGAAGTATTATATCGAAGGTCTCCACCTCATGTTGGGATGACTTGATAGCCAGACATGAAACGTGCTTGATAGCAAGCCGTGATTCACAAGCGTTTTGCAATGGAGATGTTTAGTAGCCACCTGACAAAATAGCTAAGACTCAACCGATTGGCGTTCAAATTGCTACGTTGAGAACTGTGTCAAATGCCCAAACATGAGTTGCCCGGAGGTTTCGGTCTAAAATATGACACCCTCCCTTGCCACACTTATCACTACGGCATCATCCGCCGTCCCGAAGGAACACCCTGTCATTGGAATATTACAGCGAAACTCTCCGTGCCATGGTCGCTTTCAGTGAAAAGCCGCTTGTATCATGTAACGGCATGAGAAGACTGGCTCGTACACACTTATACATGCCTTCATTAACTTCAGCAGGGTCGAAAACCCCAGAAAACCTCCAAAAATAGCAAATTCAAATTTTTCAGCATTTAGTACTACTTATGAAATGTTATAAGTAGTCTATGACTTGACCTGAATCATGACCTCTCGAACCTTTTTTGAATCAAGTCAAAAGGACTTGTAGAAGCAAAGTTACAAGCCTTTAAAGTTTTGGAGTCTTTTATGGCCTGGAGACTAAGGTCATCTTCTGGCTAACCTATAAGTCTGACGCCTTAGATGATATCAGCAATAAAATTTTCTATTTGGAATTTCCGATGCTGTCATCGGAGCTCCGGAGAGAAGACCTACCTTTGACAATCTCTCTCGTCTTAATGAAATTTCTCATTTGGCCCCTTGCTTATATAGTTTGTGGCGATCAGCTGATGACGTAATCTCAATCATCCAAAACTTTAAACACTTCTATCTCCGGTTCCAGTGCTCCGATTGACTTCAAATTTTGACAGTCACGTTTTCTCGGCCTCACCTTTCATTTAAGCCATCCCTCAACTCTCACACCTCAACGAACGAACGTGGAGACACGCCGTTTCGTCCACTGAATTCGTCTCACTCTTAGCTTTCCAACGAGCTATCGCACGACTTTCTACCATTCCTACAAGCCAAGATCGAAGTCTCGTCCAGAGGGGGGGGGGTCAGAACTTTTTCCTCTCCGATTGAGCTGGAAGCAACCTACTTAACCCAACATTTCACGTAGAATCCGAATCTGCCCTCCGTTTGTCCATCCGAGCCCTCCTTCTGCCCGAAATACGACCTTTCTCACCCCAAAACGTCCAAAACCTACCTTTTTTAACTCAGTTTGTTTTTCAGAGATTCCTACCCTTGCCTCACAGGAGAGTTCCTCCTTCCTTCCTTCCTTCCAGAGGGGGGAACGGTTTCCTCCTCTCGGACCCATCCCTTCCAGCACATCCTTGTCCATGTCCTTCCTCTCTCCAGAGGGGGGGGCTGAGTCAGCATGATGACTTATCATTTCACATTTTGGCCTTCCGTCTGCAAAGGGATCACTACTTATAGATTACTACATAGAAATCCATGATGCAATTGATCAACATAGCATATTAGATATATGACACAAATTTTCATATGTACTGAAATGAAAACTGAAATCACAGATTTTTCGAGATAGAGCAGACATGGAATAGAATAAGCACAGTGAGATTCTATGGTATTATATATGTGTGCCTTTAAGTATTATTCACTTAATGAGATACATTAAATTTTGGTTTTAAAGGTATTTATGCACATTTTTGCTTTCAGTTTTCTCTTACATCTGTCACTTCCATTCGGCAATTACGGCTGACGATATGAACGTCATGTTTCATAATTTTTATATAAGTATTTGTTTCTGTTTCATTATGTTTATTGTGTGCTGCATTTTTTCAAAAGATGAAGATCCCACATTCTGGATAATGCAATATTGAAATTGCCGAATGGAAGTGACAGATGTGAGAGAGAACTAAAAGCAAAAATGTGCATAAATACCTTTAAACCAAAATTAAATGCATCTCATTAAATCAGTAATACTTAATTTTGGCACACATGCATAATACCATAGAATCTCACTGTGCTCATTCTATTCCATGTCTGCTCTATCCCGAAAAATCTATGATTTCTGTTTTCATTTCAGTACATATGAATGCAATTGCTGATCGATGCGCGGTGCCTAAATATAGAAAGGGAAACGAAGCACAATTGTTACAATAGCACAATTGCTTATTAGAGAGGTCATACCTTAACCGACAGCAGATGATGACGGTCAGACAAAGTCTTCGATCAGTTTATATATCAGATATACATGCTGACGAACAGAAGAAACGATCCACCATGAATTTACAATGTGCTTCTCACTTCATTCCACGATTTACTGCGGTGTGACGACTAATCATCGCGCCAGAGGTCATCAAAGCTCATGAAATGATGTAAATTGGTATCATAGATATGGATTGTACATTTAAATGATCTCTTTGATCTTTTTGATACCATTAGGCTTATAACAATTCGGATTATTAAATAAAATTCCAATATGCACCGTGGAAACCACAATTTTTGAGTTTACGTATTGGTCTATGGTGCAGGAAAATTATGCCAAAAGTGCAAATATGGAATTAACTGAGAATTATCGGAAACAGGAGTAAGAATGGAAAACGTCGATGATTTTAACTTTATTTATCACCTACATGTTATGTTCTTCTATCTCCTCATGCGCAGCAAAAACAGCTGAAATGATTTTTCCAATAATTCATAAAAATGCACGCGTTAAGAGGTTAAACCACTAACTGGCTTCAAAACATTAATTTAAAACATGGTTTTGCAACCACACTTTGGAATCTGAGTTGTGTTCTTCAATCTCTTTTTAGACTGTGTTTTCAAACACTTTCATAACAATGATTTTGAGGATGCTTTGATTTTTAGTATGCTTTTAAATACACTGTTTTCAACTACAATTGATCAGTCAATGAGAATGACTTAGACATGTTGATAAGCACATTGATGATTTACTGAAAGCGGGATCATTATTAGCACAAGTTGACTAGGATTCCTGTCAATGGAGTAACAAATAATTAGAATTCTAATAGAAAGCATAACATGAAATTGTTATTATTAAAATCAACAAAAAACAAAGTAATCTGAAGCATGAACAAAAAGCTGACAGCAAAATGATGCATCTTTTACATACAGTGCTTCAAATAACATGGTTTTTCGAAAACCTAGTTAATGAAAGCACAACTAATATTTGGATCAAACATTACATGGAGTTGAATTCAGCCCTAAAACCACCAAACGGTTGAAAGTCGGTAAAACAGCTACGATCCTGCGATTTTTATATAATAGTAAAAGGATGTTTCACTGTCTATTTCCTTTTTCAGATACTTTTCTTTGCCTTCTCACTTCTTGGAGTCATTGGAGCTCATTCAGATGTGATAGCAGAGAATTTCAAAGCTGCAATGAAAGATTATTGTCTGGAGGTTAAGGCCAACGTCTTATCTTCTCCCGGTATATCGCGAATAGATTGCGCCTTGCAGTGCCTCTCCAGGCTTTCATGTTGTGGATTCATGTTTCGGAAGAGCCCAACTCGCTGCCTATTTCTCAATAACCTGCACTACACCGTGAGGTTCAGCAATATGCCAAGTGGACGATGCATTCTCTATCGTCGTATGGGTTGTACACCGTGTCCTACGTTTTATACAAGCACTTTCCGAAATGCTCCAAAGCGAGTGTTTTACATCTCAAAGGAGTCAACAGCACTTGGAAATGCCGAGAAATACTGCGCGGATAGAGGAGGGCGTGTGATTGAGCTATATCCACCCATTTTCATGAATGAATACATAAAAGCAATGATAACAGGATTTACTCCAGCATTGAAAAGCAATCCCAAAATTTGTCCTAAAACAGACGCCTTCTATTGCAGATCTACTACTGGATTACGTACTTTAAGTAGCCGAAAGTTTCTTTGGCCAAATCAGAATGCTATTTATGATTTCAATGCATATGGAAGGACAGTGGTTTCCTCTAGCTACCGCACCCTTCTTAGAGGAACGTCACCATTTGCCATCCTTGTGCTCTACTTTAATGGTTGGGTTAGCAGCAAGCTTATTGGATCATATATTGTCAATAATGGAAAGGAGTCTGTTGTAATGGCGGTGTGCGAATGTACGATATAAAGCAATGAACATCGGCGGAGCAGCGAGATGACAATCCCTTCATCCTTCGAACCTGATTGTCGGTGCAATGAGAGCGCTTTGCCGAGCATAGCGATATCAATGAGGATCCAGGACTGAACTTTGTAACTTTCACATGAACATTGTAGATATTAGTACGCCATGGACACACTACCACATAATAAATAGTCCAAAGAAATTGTAAGTTACAGTGACTGAAAAATATTCATGCTGAAGCATTCGAAGTATTCGTATATATAATGCGCTTTATTAGTAAAGATGAAAAATACAGATGATACAAAAGCGTCAGATCTTGCGCCCTATCGCTAGCTGGCGCACATGCTTGTGAGCGGACAATTGTTCTGTAGATCAATAGATTAATTAGATCAACACAATCTTCATAAAGAAGCAGAGGAAGTCTTTCTATGACCTTGTCCCCGCATTTGAGGTTGCGTCGGCTGCCACAGAAGAAGCTTTTGGGCCGGCTTAGGAAATGACTCCTCCGCGCGAAAAATATTTCCTGCGAGTGCCAGGCGCTCCTTGCGTAGACTCTCACTTGGTGGCAGTAATCTGGCTCGTCGGTATAAGTCTGCGTTTGACACTCGTTATGGCCAGTGCACGCTAAAAGAAGCCCTCAGTAGATGTGAGTATGTACCATCCAATTCTGTCTCGAGTGTGCGAGTCATTGTCCACCAAGTGATGGCTTTGTACAGTAAGACAGTCTAGATGGTTGCACTGAAAAGTCTGTCGCGCAGTTCGTTACTGTCATCACATGTTGGGAAGCCACTTCGCGCAAGGTTTGGGTTAAAGTACCATTGTCTTCTCCTAGCACGCCTGGGAAGTTTTGCACTCGCGGTGGAGGGCATTGTGCGAAGGCTTATCAGTTTATCACGAGAATACACGTGGCGAGTCGCCGTGCCTGACATTGTGATGGAGAGCGCCAGGGAAAACTGCGTAGGTTGAAATCACTTTGAGAGCACCATAATGAAAAAGAAAACAGATTGTATGTACAAAATTGCAATTACAAAAGGCTCTACATCGAATTATGGAAAGTGGATGACACAGTAATGATGGTCGTGAAGCGGGCATTCCGATGATAAAAATTTGTACGTTGATAAGACTCGGTGATGGAAGTTACAGCTGAGATGACATTTCGGTAAGACGAGACAGAGAGGTGCGTCAGTACGGAGCTCGCTAGCAGAGAGAACTAGTATATTTATACGTAAAACAGAAAAGTTCCCAAATGAATGACAGTCAAAGCACAGGGTTGATCCCTACCAGTATCGTCCGTTTCATGGACTTCTCAAGGGATTGATGAATATGTATATTTTGAAAAATCATAGCACAAGTTAATTACAAAGCCTCTAGTAATTATAGACATGAACATGGGTTAATGAAATCTCCTATAGTTCGATCTGTTGTTGATAACAGGAGTCCATTTCTCTATGATAGTTTCTATCAAAATATAGGCATAGCCTTTTTCCAGTATTACTCCCATTCCCTTTATTAATATTCCTCCATTGATTTTCATTATTGATTGGTTCTTCTTTCCAATTGTTGCGATTATTACACATTCTATATTGAGTATAGAATACCCATATATATTGAAAAACCATTGTGATTTCAGCAATGTATTCCGGACATGTTTCGATAGATAAAATATCATCCTCAGCGGCAAGAAGCAAAAGGTAAAATCACAGCACACACAGTTATACACAAATCTACAGATTCAGACGGAGTGGGTGAGAGCCACTCCTTTCATTAGAAAGGGCGTCAAAGTTATCTCTAATCAAAATAGTTTCAAGAATTTTTGGAAATCTCGACCTGCCAATTACTGAGAAGTTCTCTTTCAAAGGTCGGTGCACATGCATAGATATCTCTGTCGGTAAAGGTTTTCCAGTGACATGTTCATTAATCCGAGTGGCTAAATGGCGTTTTTTTTCTGGTAGCAAAACTCTTGCTAAGAACTGCAAAAAAAATTTTCTGGTAGCAAACCTCCATTGTACTAACGCTACGTAGATGATTGCTTCTGTATTTTTCATAGCAAAACCAACATTGAGAATTTTTTCAAGTTTATCAATTCTCTTGATGATAATCTTCAATTTACTGTTGAATATGAAAATAAGAAGTCTTTACGATTTTTGGACACCACTGTTTTCATAGATCAAGACCAGATCCGCATACGCCTTTCTTTTAAAAATACGAATACGGGTATGTACATCCTTAGTTCCGCTCTGGCTCCTTTTTCATACAAAATGGCTGCCTTCCGCGCCTTGTTTTACAGAGCCTTTCGCATCTGCTCATACAAGTTTTTATATGAGCAAGCTACCGAGGAGATTCTAAACTTCAGTCGTATGAATGGCTACGCTGATAGTGTAATTCTAAAACTCAAAGACGAAGTTGAACAAAAATTGCTGAACAATGGACACACTGACCGACCTGAAGTAAAATTTGTAAATTGGAACATTCCTTTTATTAGGAAGGGCGTCAACGAATTAAAGAATCGGATTCATTTCATCAACAAAGCTTTACCAGAGAATACTAAAATCAGATTGATTTTTAAGACCTCCAAAATGCTGCATATGTGCCAGAGTGTGGACACTATCTCGAGTGAGCTCAAGTCTAAAATCGTTTACGTTTATTCCTGTTATCGCTGCAATATGCCATACGTCGGCGTTACTATACGCCATTTAGCCACTCGGATTAATGAACATGTCACTGGAAAACCTTTACCGACAGAGATATCTATGCATGTGCACCGACCTTTGAAAGAGAACTTCTCAGTAATTGGCAGGTCGAGATTTCCAAAAATTCTTGAAACTATTTTGATTAGAGATAACTTTGACGCCCTTTCTAATGAAAGGAGTGGCTCTCACCCACTCCGTCTGAATCTGTAGATTTGTGTATAACTGTGTGTGCTGTGATTTTACCTTTTGCTTCTTGCCGCTGAGGATGATATTTTATCTATCGAAACATGTCCGGAATACATTGCTGAAATCACAATGGTTTTTCAATATATATATATATATATATATATATATATATATATATTATATATATATATATATATATATATATATATATATATATATATATATATATATATATATATATATATATATAGATACAATAATAATATACCATATAATACACTCTTTAGCAAAATTAATGTTACATGCGGAATTATCACTTGTGAAATTTTATTTACCTTTCTTTTCCTGTCTTCTAATGTAATATTATGTCTGTTCTTTGATGCGTTGAAGTGAAATGAACATTTTGCGATAACTAATGTATATATTTTGAAATTTTTTTAAGTCAATAGGTAATCAGAATCGAGTGATACCTCCACTAGCTGCGATCACTGCTGAGATGCGATCATTCATGCTCTTTATCAATGAGTGTACAATAGATTGTGGCATCAATTGCTATGTTGCCAGGAGACAATGTTTCATCTCTTTTATTATTTTTATGGGAGTGGAACGACAATTGATTTTCCCACCGAGGAAATCCCACACATGCTCTGGGATTCAAGTCAGGGCTGCCGGAAGGCCAGGGCAGTGATCGTATTGCACGTTGTTACTTGAAGAATTTTACTGCACTCGCTGTGTGAGCTGGTGCACTATCATCCTAAAAGATGAAATTACGCAAACGTCGATGAACAGTCCACATTGAAGCCTTTTGGTTCCACAGACACACAAGCTCTCTTGCAGACGATAATCTGCGAATTCCAGCCAGTCTGATTAGACGTCGGTTGCTTCGAGATGTCGTGATTCTTTTCCGTCCTGATCGAAGACCATTTCTACATTTCTAAATACCAAATTCTCTTTGCCAACGCCAGAGAGTCTGTCTTGGCGCACACTTCTTCGGTTTTTAAGCTGTTTTTCACTTTTAACCAACTACACATCCGCTAAGAAAATCACTGTCTTTAGTCTGTCGATTCACCATGACCATAAATCATTTGATAAATAAACAAGCAATAATTAGCGATAACTATGGTACTGTATTTATACGCTATAGATGACTAGCTAACTCACTATCTATGTACACAGCATATGCATATGCATTAGATTGTTATGAGCTGAATTTGAATGAAAATCATGCCTATGTTACCAACTTCTTAACAAATGAATGGGGCAATGTAACATTAGCACAACAATGTAACATTATGTATCCAATACCGCGCATAATTGTCCTGTGGATGAGTCCAAATACTTTTCTGAAAGTATTTGCTCTTGTCTATACACTGATCTGTGTTTCATTTTTCTAACCTATGATTTTTGATACCAAAACTATCAATTAAAGATAAGTAATTGTGTCTGACAATTTTTTATATGGTAGACAACCGTTCAAAGATGCAGCCAATAATCATAGTGAATCCCCAAGAGGAGGTCAATACATTTTAGATGATGTATGATACTTTTGTAATTAAATGAACTGAGCGGCTGCAGAAACTGAGATATTTCAGCAGTTGTAGTGATGTAACATTAATTTTGCTAAAGAGTGTATATACCCATATATATATATTCCACAATCTATCGTTCTTGCTGTCTCCTGTAGATATTAGTGGTCGTCAGGTCGGTATGGAGATCTCTTTCAAATAGATAGCAATATCTATTTATCTACATTTATACATATACATATATATATATATATATATATATATATATATATATATATATATATATATATCAGAAATATTGCCCGTATTGATTGAAAAGAAAAACAAATAGTTCTTCTAGACACGACATGTTTCAGCAACGTTGTACAGATGCCATCATCAGGTGAACAAAAGACAATCATAGATATCGGCATTTAAATAAATAATTTAAAACACAAGTCATCTTAAAACAGTTCATGTAGGCACCGTCGCAATAATTCTGTCCACTTTGTGATCAATAGAAAAACACTTCATGAATAAAAGATGAAAACAATAAAAGATATCTACAAATCCAGTCGCAGGTTAATTGAGCTTCCTCTGTCATTGATTAAATCATTCACTTTATGCTTTTTTAATAAAATCGATTCAAGAATTCTGGGATAGTACGTATTAGCAACAATTTTAAAATCCTTTTTGTCAGGAGGATGAATGTGGAGACTAATCTCAGTGGGAGTTGGGTATCCCTTGAGATGTTCATTCATCCTAGTCACAAAGTGTCGGATAGAGCAACCAATATAACATTTTGCACAATGTTCACATGTGTATTGATACACAATTTGAGATTTCAACTCTGGCGACACTTTATCTTTGTTGGAGAAAAACGTACTGGTTTTCATAGTAGTAAAGACAGGACGAATTTTGACATCGGTCAAAATTCTGTTGATATCTTTGACTTGTCTAAGCAAGCCGTTTTCACTTTCAGCTATGTAAGGAAAGCTCCAATTAACAATGCGACGGGATTGCTGGTCAGAGCTGACAGGAACCCCGGTCTCGTGTCTCGCTTCCACCTCAACACGAACTCTAGAAATGTCACGATCAGAAAAAACCATTTTTACGGAAAATGTTGGTGATAGTCTCAACAGACTTATTGTAATTACTGACACTGGAATTGATTTTGAGAGCCCGACTGAAAAGGATCTCATGGCAGAGATGCGATACCGTTTAGGACTGTAAGCAGTATTAGGAGTGTAGACGCCTGTGTTGGTCTCTTTAAGATACCAAGACAAGTCAAAAGCATCTCCAGCTTTGGTAATAACGGTATCCAGAAAAATGAGACTATCATTCTTTTCCTCTTCCACAGTGAAATCAATGTCAGGATGAATTTCATTCAAAAAGGAATGAAACTCATGAATGTTAGCACTGCTGTCGAAGATGCAAAAAATGTCATCAACGTACCGCTTGTAGAATATGGGAGCAGAGCCAGTATAATTACGAATTTTCTTTTCAACCATATCCATGGCAAACGAAGCCATGGTGGGAGCGAGACACGAGCCCATTGACATTCCGTCAGTCTGTAAATATAGAACATCGTTGAATGTAAATAAGATGTTCGTGCAAGCCATTTTCAGGAGTTCTCGCAAGGCCTATTTTCCGATTCGCATATCATTGTCAGTCACGATGGAAAGAATGTGCTCAATAGTATCATTCACCGGAATACTGGTGAATAAATTTCTCACGTCAAAACTAACCATTTTGATATTTTTGCGGCGTTGACCTTTCAGAAGATCAACAAACTCGAATGTATCTTTAACAGTATAATCTTTCGGAATAAGAGGTTTTAAAATGTTATCCAACCATTTGGCTAAATTGGTTGGATAAGCATTTATCATGCTCAGAATTGGACGATAAGGAGGATCATTCCTATCCTTGTGGACTTTAGGAAGACCGTACAACCTAGCCGGCCACTTTGAATATTTGATCGGAAATCAGGCCTTTACTTTTCAGCTGGGTAAGTTTACGTAGGAAACGGTCCTCTTCGAGAATGATCGGATTCTTTTTTGATCTAGCACAAGAAGAATATAATTTGAATTTGGACTTGTTCTGCAGAAGCTTGTTCATTTTAGAAACGTAGGTAGCACGTTTGTCAATGACGACACCGTTACCTTTATCGAACTTTGTTATATAAAGGTGTTTACGAGCCGACAATTGGCGAAGAACTTTGATCTTAGAATGCCAGTATTTAGAGACTTTCTGGCGAGAAAAATAAGATTTAAACGCACTGCGAAACTTGTGCTTCAAAGTATTCAATTTACTCTCATCTAAAGAATCTGAAAGAATTTGACTGAAGATAGCTTCAGCTTGAGCTTTTTCATTATCAATAAAGATTTTCTCTCTAGGCCAGGTCATAGAAAATCCAAGACTAAGGATTTCCATCTCGTCTTTAGAGAACTGATCATCAGAAAGGTTGACGACAGAGGTAGAAGAAGAAGTTCTACTGCCATCAGAATCAGCTTGAGATCTGGAGTTGATGAGAGATTTCAGTTTTTTACTGTGAATACTGCTGATGTTTTTTCTCAATTTGATGAGATGATGGTTCATGATCGACTCATAAAGCATCCGTTCATTCTCTCTGAAAGAATGTAATAATGCCTTCAGACTGTTGTCTTTTTCATCAAAGTCTGTTTTTGCTTTGACGACTTCTTTCTTTAAAGCAGTCAACTGTGTCTTCAGTATCAAAGACTTACATGTTTGCAGATTGGCAGGTATCGAAAATTGCAGGAACTTTGGTATAACACCAGCATCGATGCACGATTCGAGAAACTGTACTCGCAAGGATGCTCGAAGATGCTTCTTGCCAAAACCATTAAGCTTCTCAAGTTGTTCACGATTGATGTCTGGAAGTGTCTTCAACTGCAGATACGCGATGCTGCCAAGTGTCAGAGGACTGCGACTGCGGCGATGAGAAGTGCTGACTGGTTGCGAACTGACAATCTGCCAGTTGAATGGTCCTTGAATGGCCCTTGAATGGTCAATCTGCTGCCGATGGATAGTCAGACGGTTGCGAAAGATATCTCCCGTTTGACCTAAATAGAAATATCTACACTGCGTGACCATGAAGAGTATAGAATTCTCAATATGAGCAAGCACATATGTGCAAGCTCATTGTGCTAGACATCTCACTTCGAAGTTTGAAGCGGCTCCCATTTACACCAAATGAATGTACATTCCAGTCGCATAGATCGTGAGAAGAAGGAGACTGATTTCATTTCTTTACTAACACCCCAGTTAAATATAGAATAATTTCTTTGTTTCATTTTATGTATATTTGAGTTTGAATAAATCATTTTCATACCCATGACAAGCCTACTTAGATCAGGACGAAACCGGTCAGGAATTTTGATACCTCTGACTTTTCCTTGAGTGCTTTTTTGGTTTTTATATTATTTACCATTTTGATTTATTATATTACTTGATCTTATATATATATATATATATATCAAGTGTGCAGTCAATTCCTTTCTCATTAATAGTAATTTTGTTTTGTTATTCTTGATTTCGAGGTCTACAAGACCTGACTGATACCTTTCGTTTAACTTCTGTTGTTTACAACAAAACGATACAAAATTTCAGTCATCAAAAGTTATCTCCATAGAGCTTTACATATAAGTTCAGACTGGACATCTTTTCAAGAGGAGATAGAAAAGGTTAAAAGGATACTTACCAACAGCCATTATCCCATAAGCATAGTTGATGAACAAATAAAAATTATTCTGAAAAAATATTTCAAACCCGAAGAAAAAGTAGAAAAAACGAATGTCATTTTTTATTATAAAGGTCAATTGACATCAAATTACCGAGTGGAGGAAAAAAGAATCCAAAAAATTGTGAAAGACAATGTAAAAGGAAAATTGAATCATTTGATGTTAACGCAAGAGTCTACTACAAAAATTACAAGTTGGCGAATGCAATCAAAACGAAAATGGACTCGTTTCATTCAAACCACAATGTTGTGTATCAATATTCTTGCAATGAGAGCATGTGTAATAATGCTCATTATATAGGATATACAACAAATTTAATGAACGTGAAGATGAAACAACATGAGAACAATGGTTCTATTAAATCTCATCACATAAATGTACATCAACAAAAACCAAGAAATTTAATAACAAATACTGAAATTTTAGCTCGCTATGCAGATACGAATTCATTGCAGATAGCTGAGGCTATATTGATCAAAGAGATTGCACCTAAATTGAATCAACACGATAAAAGATTGACAAGGCATCTGAATATCATTTCTTGATTTCTATCTCCCTTTCCCTTTTTAAACTATCTGTGTACATATCTTTGAGCTTTTTATACAAGTGTTTAATCGTTGAGATAATTTTGAAATTTCAATATTACTGTAGCTCACTTTTCATAATGTAAACTTGAAAATGGTCCGTGTAAAAGAGACCGAAACGTCGCTAAATAAATACTTTGAAATAAAATGGTATTCGTTCATAATTCTAAAAACACTGACAACAACGGAAAAGCATGAATTTAAAAAAACAGAAAAGACTCTACACAAATGCGTGAAATTAGATAAAGACATTCAATTTAATTTAATATGCAAAGAAAATCAATTGCTACCAAATTATACGAAGATAAGTAGAAAAGATCAACATCAAGAAGGAAAAAAACAACAGAAGTTAAACGAAAGGTATCAGTCAGGTCTTGTAGACCTCGAAATCAAGAATAACAAAACAATAAAAATATATATATATATGTAAATGAAATATTGAAAATAAAATGGCCAATACAATAAATAAGAAATAACTCAGGAAAAACTAAGATCTGGCTTCCCGACCGGTTTCACCTCATTTCTTGAGGCTAGTCATGGGAATGAAAACTGTATTTCAAAATCATGGAAATAAAACATAGTTTTAAGATAAATAATAAAAAGCAATCAACACATAATCAGCTTGGGCTGCAGCATAGAAATTAAAAAAATTTCTTTTACCTCACGTTCAACCTTAGTTGATGTGGGTGACATTTTAAAAATCGGTGCGGCCTCAATTTTATCATATGGTGAGGAGATATTCGCTGCACACCTAGGTATATGACGACTAACGTCCAGTAACATATACTGAGGTCTAAACATCTGTTGTCTATGAACGGTAAGTCTATTCCTAAAACTGCCTCCAGTTTGCCCTATGTAATACTCTTGGCAATTTTTACAGCGAATTACATAGATGACATTACTAGAGTAGCAGTTGAGATTAGAATTAACATTAAACTGTTTGATGACACCGTTAACTTTGAAATCAATGATTTTGCCTACTATCATCGTCTCACAACACACACATCTCGGCTCATCACACCTACTGACACCATAAATTGTTCTGCGGTTGTTGTTACAGAGAGATCTAAGTAGAGATTTCGGTTGCTTGAACACACGCATTATTTTTTGTCCTTGAATGAATCTATCAATTTCAAGCTACCACTAGTTGGAAGAATCACTTCTTGAAACATGTTCGGATTGTTCTTGTTATGCGTTGTTATGAACGGGATCATAGAATTTTAATTTACATGTAATTTTGAATCATTAGTGACAGGACATTGTTGGGCTCTTCGAAATGCATTATTGACAAGAGACTCGGGGTAATTCAGTTTTATTAATCTACTTTTTAATTCTAACAATCTAATTTCATTTTTATTTTCTTGGGAAATAATCTTAATAATCCTATTAGCTAAAGTACATGGGACATTATTCAATGTATATGTATGTTTAGGGTGAGCAGAGTTATAAGGTACATAATTAAAACCATCCGTTAGCTTGTGAAAAATATCAGTTTCAATTTTATTCCTATCCTTATAGACTAAAACATCCAAGAAATTCAAAGAGGCGCTATTCGATTCCATTGTAAACTTTATATTCTCATTTAAACTATTAATCATATCATAAAAGTTATTAATATTGCCAAATCTGCTTTCCCAAATAACCCAACAGTCGTCAATATGTCTTTGCCAGGCACTCTTGATGGCGGTCATAATCTCATCACCATGAATTTCTCTAAGAATCCTATACATGTTCTCTTCAGTGAACCCCATAACTAAAACGGCATAAGTAGGGGCGATTTTAGTGCCCATGGCAATGCCTCTGATTTGTACTTATAACTCATTTTCGAAACTGAAAAAGTTATTCTCTATAACCATTTTTACCGGTCCCAAAATGAAGTCATTGGAAAATCTCTCCGAAATCAACGATCTGCTTATATGCTGGAGCCAATAGGAGATAGCTTCCATACCCAACTCAAGAGAAATGTTGGTGTACAATGAAATGACGTCGAACGAAACGAACATCGCATCATTACCTACAATGTAAATGTTCCGTGGTAACTTGGACAGAAAATCACAGGTATCTCTACAATAACTAGGGAGTGATACAATCAGTGGTTTAAGAATTTCATCTACAAATGAGCTTAAATGATTTGTTGGCGAGTGGCTTCTAGATATAATAAGTCTAAATTTCAAATTTGGTGGAGGTTGACACTTAACGCAACCGCATCAATCTGGAGTAAGTTGATTTAAGTCAGTGGAATGCTTGTGTAATTTAGGAAAACCATAAAAGAATAGCACCTCAAAGTTAAATTTAGTAAGATAATTGAATTCTCTCTTTGAAAATCTACAAGTTTTTTGGTGATCATTACAAAATCACTTAATCATATTCACAGTTTCATTTGGATTATACCTGTCTAATTTTCTGTACGCATTCCTGTCAGATAAATGTTCCGATAATATTCTACTTTTATAAAAGAAATTGTCCAGAATTACGAAAGATACTCCTTTGTCTGACTTCGTTATATGAATAGATTGGTTATTTTTCAATTCTAAAAGACAAGCATTTTCAATCCTCGACAAGTTAAACCTCTTTTTACAGTCTTTTTTCGAAGCAACTGCAGCTTTAGTCTCAATTAGATCAATTATAGCATCTAAATTTGGATTTAAACCTTTACCCGATATAAAACTAGAATAATCATAAGCCGCCTTCATGTCATTACTTTCAATTGTATTATCTTTAAAGTAATCATTTAGACGTAATTTACGACAAAACTCTGCTACTTCAGTTTCATTTTCCGTTGTGTTTCTATTTGGATGAGGAGTGAATTTACAACCATTTTGCAGTAAGCTTTTATGATTATCACCTAGTTGCAAAGATGAAAGATTGAAAGTAGAGATACCTATTGCATTAAAAAAGAATTCGACACATTTTCAGCATATTGAGCATCATCACAATCATCCTCTAAATTAGATCTGTCAGGATTATTTCGGTTATCTTGAGTTCTAAAGTTTCTTCGAGGACCGTAATAATTCCTACTATAATTCAAATTCTGGTTGCGTCTAAAGTTTCCTCTAAAACTCCTAAAATCATAGTTATTAGGACGGTAGCGGAATCTGTTATTATCCGAATACCGCTGATACTGGTTATTCCTAACCATATTCATTCTACCATTTCTAGACCTATTACTAGCTACATCAGCATAACTTTAATCATTATAAACTCGACTATACAGTAATCCTATTTGTCTTTAAGGATAGGAATTAGTCTATAAGGATAGGAATAAAATTGAAACTGATATTTTTCACAAGCTAACGGATGGTTTTAATTATGTACCTTATAACTCTGCTCACCCTAAACATACATATACATTGAATAATGTCCCATGTACTTTAGCTAATAGGATTATTAAGATTATTTCCCAAGAAAATAAAAATGAAATTAGATTGTTAGAATTAAAAAGTAGATTAATAAAACTGAATTACCCCGAGTCTCTTGTCAATAATGCATTTCGAAGAGCCCAACAATGTCCTGTCACTAATGATTCAAAATTACATGTAAATTAAAATTCTATGATCCCGTTCATAACAACGCATAACAAGAACAATCCGAACATGTTTCAAGAAGTGATTCTTCCAACTAGTGGTAGCTTGAAATTGATAGATTCATTCAAGGACAAAAAATAATGCGTGTGTTCAAGCAACCGAAATCTCTACTTAGATCTCTCTGTAACAACAACCGCAGAACAATTTATGGTGTCAGTAGGTGTGATGAGCCGAGATGTGTGTGTTGTGAGACGATGATAGTAGGCAAAATCATTGATTTCAAAGTTAACGGTGTCATCAAACAGTTTAATGTTAATTCTAATCTCAACTGCTACTCTAGTAATGTCATCTATGTAATTCGCTGTAAAAATTGCCAAGAGTATTACATAGGGCAAACTGGAGGCAGTTTTAGGAATAGACTTACCGTTCATAGACAACAGATGTTTAGACCTCAGTATATGTTACTGGACGTTAGTCGTCATATACCTAGGTGTGCAGCGAATATCTCCTCACCATATGATAAAATTGAGGCCGCACCGATTTTTAAAATGTCACCCACATCAACTAAGGTTGAACGTGAGGTAAAAGAAATTTTTTTAATTTCTATGCTGCAGCCCAAGCTGATTATGTGTTGATTGCTTTTTATTATTTATCTTAAAACTATGTTTTATTTCCATGATTTTGAAATACAGTTTTCATTCCCATGACTAGCCTCAAGAAATGAGGTGAAACCGGTCGGGAAGCCAGATCTTAGTTTTTCCTGAGTTATTTCTTATTTATTGTATTGGCCATTTTATTTTCAATATTTCATTTACATATATATATATATTTATTGTTTTGTTATTCTTGATTTCGAGGTCTACAAGACCTGACTGATACCTTTCGTTTAGCTTCTGTTGTTTTTTTCCTTCTTGATGTTGATCTTTTCTACTTATCTTCGTATAATTTGGTAGCAATTGATTTTCTTTGCATATTAAATTAAATTGAATGTCTTTATCTAATTTCACGCATTTGTGTAGAGTCTTTTCTGTTTTTTTAAATTCATGCTTTTCCGTTGTTGTCAGTGTTTTTAGAATTATGAACGAATACCATTTTATTGCAAAGTATTTATTTAGCGACGTTTCGGTCTCTTTTACACGGACCATTTTCAAGTTTACATTATGAAAAGTGAGCTACAGTAATATTGAAATTTCAAAATTATCTCAACGATTAAACACTTGTATAAAAAGCTCAAAGATATGTACACAGATAGTTTAAAAAGGGAAAGGGAGATAGAAATCAAGAAATGATATTCAGATGCCTTGTCAATCCTTTATCGTGTTGATTCAATTTAGGTGCAATCTCTTTGATCAATATAGCCTCAGCTATCTGCAATGAATTCGTATCTGCATAGCGAGCTAAAATTTCAGTATTTGTTATTAAATTTCTTGGTTTTTGTTGATGTACATTTATGTGATGAGATTTAATAGAACCATTGTTCTCATGTTGTTTCATCTTCACGTTCATTAAATTTGTTGTATATCCTATATAATGAGCATTATTACACATGCTCTCATTGCAAGAATATTGATACACAACATTGTGGTTTGAATGAAACGAGTCCATTTTCGTTTTGATTGCATTCGCCAACTTGTAATTTTTGTAGTAGACTCTTGCGTTAACATCAAATGATTCAATTTTCCTTTTACATTGTCTTTCACAATTTTTTGGATTCTTTTTTCCTCCACTCGGTAATTTGATGTCAATTGATCTTTATAATAAAAAATGACATTCGTTTTTTCTACTTTTTCTTCGGGTTTGAAATATTTTTTCAGAATAATTTTTATTTGTTCATCAACTATGCTTATGGGATAATGGCTGTTGGTAAGTATCCTTTTAACCTTTTCTATCTCCTCTTGAAAAGATGTCCAGTCTGAACTTATATGTAAAGCTCTATGGAGATAACTTTTGATGACTGAAATTTTGTATCGTTTTGTTGTAAACAACAGAAGTTAAACGAAAGGTATCAGTCAGGTCTTGTAGACCTCGAAATCAAGAATAACAAAACAAAATTACTATTAATGAGAAAGGAATTGACTGCACACTTGATATATATATATATATATATATATAAGATCAAGTAGTATAATAAATCAAAATGGTAAATAATATAAAAACCAAAAAAGCATTCAAGGAAAAGTCAGAGGTATCAAAATTCCTGACCGGTTTCGTCCTGATCTAAGTAGGCTTGTCATGGGAATGAAAATGATTTATTCAAACTCAAATATACATAAAATGAAACAAAGAAATTATTCTATATTTAACTGGGGTCTTAGTAAAGAAATGAAATCAGTCTCCTTCTTCTCACGATCTATGCGACTGGAATGTACATTCATTTGGTGTAAATGGGAGCCGCTTCAAACTTCGAAGTGAGATGTCTAGCACAATGAGCTTGCACATATGTGCTTGCTCATATTGAGAATTCTATACTCTTCATGGTCACGCAGTGTAGATATTTCTATTTAGGTCAAACGGGAGATATCTTTCGCAACCGTCTGACTATCCATCGGCAGCAGATTGACCATTCAAGGGCCATTCAAGGACCATTCAACTGGCAGATTGTCAGTTCGCAACCAGTCAGCACTTCTCATCGCCGCAGTCGCAGTCCTCTGACACTTGGCAGCATCGCGTATCTGCAGTTGAAGACACTTCCAGACATCAATCGTGAACAACTTGAGAAGCTTAATGGTTTTGGCAAGAAGCATCTTCGAGCATCCTTGCGAGTACAGTTTCTCGAATCGTGCATCGATGCTGGTGTTATACCAAAGTTCCTGCAATTTTCGATACCTGCCAATCTGCAAACATGTAAGTCTTTGATACTGAAGACACAGTTGACTGCTTTAAAGAAAGAAGTCGTCAAAGCAAAAACAGACTTTGATGAAAAAGACAACAGTCTGAAGGCATTATTACATTCTTTCAGAGAGAATGAACGGATGCTTTATGAGTCGATCATGAACCATCATCTCATCAAATTGAGAAAAAACATCAGCAGTATTCACAGTAAAAAACTGAAATCTCTCATCAACTCCAGATCTCAAGCTGATTCTGATGGCAGTAGAACTTCTTCTTCTACCTCTGTCGTCAACCTTTCTGATGATCAGTTCTCTAAAGACGAGATGGAAATCCTTAGTCTTGGATTTTCTATGACCTGGCCTAGAGAGAAAATCTTTATTGATAATGAAAAAGCTCAAGCTGAAGCTATCTTCAGTCAAATTCTTTCAGATTCTTTAGATGAGAGTAAATTGAATACTTTGAAGCACAAGTTTCGCAGTGCGTTTAAATCTTATTTTTCTCGCCAGAAAGTCTCTAAATACTGGCATTCTAAGATCAAAGTTCTTCGCCAATTGTCGGCTCGTAAACACCTTTATATAACAAAGTTCGATAAAGGTAACGGTGTCGTCATTGACAAACGTGCTACCTACGTTTCTAAAATGAACAAGCTTCTGCAGAACAAGTCCAAATTCAAATTATATTCTTCTTGTGCTAGATCAAAAAAGAATCCGATCATTCTCGAAGAGGACCGTTTCCTACGTAAACTTACCCAGCTGAAAAGTAAAGGCCTGATTTCCGATCAAATATTCAAAGTGGCCGGCTAGGTTGTACGGTCTTCCTAAAGTCCACAAGGATAGGAATGATCCTCCTTATCGTCCAATTCTGAGCATGATAAATGCTTATCCAACCAATTTAGCCAAATGGTTGGATAACATTTTAAAACCTCTTATTCCGAAAGATTATACTGTTAAAGATACATTCGAGTTTGTTGATCTTCTGAAAGGTCAACGCCGCAAAAATATCAAAATGGTTAGTTTTGACGTGAGAAATTTATTCACCAGTATTCCGGTGAATGATACTATTGAGCACATTCTTTCCATCGTGACTGACAATGATATGCCAATCGGAAAATAGGCCTTGCGAGAACTCCTGAAAATGGCTTGCACGAACATCTTATTTACATTCAACGATGTTCTATATTTACAGACTGACGGAATGTCAATGGGCTCGTGTCTCGCTCCCACCATGGCTTCGTTTGCCATGGATATGGTTGAAAAGAAAATTCGTAATTATACTGGCTCTGCTCCCATATTCTACAAGCGGTACGTTGATGACATTTTTTGCATCTTCGACAGCAGTGCTAACATTCATGAGTTTCATTCCTTTTTGAATGAAATTCATCCTGACATTGATTTCACTGTGGAAGAGGAAAAGAATGATAGTCTCATTTTTCTGGATACCGTTATTACCAAAGCTGGAGATGCTTTTGACTTGTCTTGGTATCTTAAAGAGACCAACACAGGCGTCTACACTCCTAATACTGCTTACAGTCCTAAACGGTATCGCATCTCTGCCATGAGATCCTTTTCAGTCGGGCTCTCAAAATCAATTCCAGTGTCAGTAATTACAATAAGTCTGTTGAGACTATCACCAACATTTTCCGTAAAAATGGTTTTTCTGATCGTGACATTTCTAGAGTTCGTGTTGAGGTGGAAGCGAGACACGAGACCGGGGTTCCTGTCAGCTCTGACCAGCAATCCCGTCGCATTGTTAATTGGAGCTTTCCTTACATAGCTGAAAGTGAAAACGGCTTGCTTAGACAAGTCAAAGATATCAACAGAATTTTGACCGATGTCAAAATTCGTCCTGTCTTTACTACTATGAAAACCAGTACGTTTTTCTCCAACAAAGATAAAGTGTCGCCAGAGTTGAAATCTCAAATTGTGTATCAATACACATGTGAACATTGTGCAAAATGTTATATTGGTTGCTCTATCCGACACTTTGTGACTAGGATGAATGAACATCTCAAGGGATACCCAACTCCCACTGAGATTAGTCTCCACATTCATCCTCCTGACAAAAAGGATTTTAAAATTGTTGCTAATACGTACTATCCCAGAATTCTTGAATCGATTTTATTAAAAAAGCATAAAGTGAATGATTTAATCAATGACAGAGGAAGCTCAATTAACCTGCGACTGGATTTGTAGATATCTTTTATTGTTTTCATCTTTTATTCATGAAGTGTTTTTCTATTGATCACAAAGTGGACAGAATTATTGCGACGGTGCCTACATGAACTGTTTTAAGATGACTTGTGTTTTAAATTATTTATTTAAATGCCGATCTCTATGATTGTCTTTTGTTCACCTGATGATGGCATCTGTACAACGTTGCTGAAACATGTCGTGTCTAGAAGAACTATTTGTTTTTCTTTTCAATCAATACGGGCAATATTTCTGATATATATATATATATATATATATATATATATATATATATATGTATATGTATAAATGTAGATAAATAGATATTGCTATCTATTTGAAAGAGATCTCCATACCGACCTGACGACCACTAATATCTACAGGAGACAGCAAGAACGATAGATTGTGGAATATATATATATGGGTATATACACTCTTTAGCAAAATTAATGTTACATCACTACAACTGCTGAAATATCTCAGTTTCTGCAGCCGCTCAGTTCATTTAATTACAAAAGTATCATACATCATCTAAAATGTATTGACCTCCTCTTGGGGATTCACTATGATTATTGGCTGCATCTTTGAACGGTTGTCTACCATATAAAAAATTGTCAGACACAATTACTTATCTTTAATTGATAGTTTTGGTATCAAAATCATAGGTTAGAAAAATGAAACACAGATCAGTGTATAGACAAGAGCAAATACTTTCAGAAAAGTATTTGGACTCATCCACAGGACAATTATGCGCGGTATTGGATACATAATGTTACATTGTTGTGCTAATGTTACATTGCCCCATTCATTTGTTAAGAAGTTGGTAACATAGGCATGATTTTCATTCAAATTCAGCTCATAACAATCTAATGCATATGCATATGCTGTGTACATAGATAGTGAGTTAGCTAGTCATCTATAGCGTATAAATACAGTACCATAGTTATCGCTAATTATTGCTTGTTTATTTATCAAATGATTTATGGTCATGGTGAATCGACAGACTAAAGACAGTGATTTTCTTAGCGGATGTGTAGTTGGTTAAAAGTGAAAAACAGCTTAAAAACCGAAGAAGTGTGCGCCAAGACAGACTCTCTGGCGTTGGCAAAGAGAATTTGGTATTTAGAAATGTAGAAATGGTCTTCGATCAGGACGGAAAAGAATCACGACATCTCGAAGCAACCGACGTCTAATCAGACTGGCTGGAATTCGCAGATTATCGTCTGCAAGAGAGCTTGTGTGTCTGTGGAACCAAAAGGCTTCAATGTGGACTGTTCATCGACGTTTGCGTAATTTCATCTTTTAGGATGATAGTGCACCAGCTCACACAGCGAGTGCAGTAAAATTCTTCAAGTAACAACGTGCAATACGATCACTGCCCTGGCCTGAGTTATTTCTTATTTATTGTATTGGCCATTTTATTTTCAATATTTCATTTACACACACACATATATATATATATATATATATATATATATATGTGTATTCTATACTCAATATAGAATGTGTAATAATCGCAACAATTGGAAAGAAGAACCAATCAATAATGAAAATCAATGGAGGAATATTAATAAAGGGAATGGGAGTAATACTGGAAAAAGGCTATGCCTATATTTTGATAGAAACTATCATAGAGAAATGGACTCCTGTTATCAACAACAGATCGAACTATAGGAGATTTCATTAACCCATGTTCATGTCTATAATTACTAGAGGCTTTGTAATTAACTTGTGCTATGATTTTTCAAAATATACATATTCATCAATCCCTTGAGAAGTCCATGAAACGGACGATACCGGTAGGGATCAACCCTGTGCTTTGACTGTCATTCATTTGGGAACTTTTCTTTTTTACGTATAAATATACTAGTTCTCTCTGCTAGCGAGCTCCGTACTGACGCACCTCTCTGTCTCGTCTTACCGAAATGTCATCTCAGCTGTAACTTCCATCACCGAGTCTTATCAACGTACAAATTTTTATCATCGGAATGCCCGCTTCACGACCATCATTACTGTGTCATCCACTTTCCATAATTCGATGTAGAGCCTTTTGTAGAGCCTTTAGGAGATTTCATTAACCCATGTTCATGTCTATAATTACTAGAGGCTATGTAATTAATTTGTGCTGTGATTTTTCAAAATATACATATTCATCAATCCCTTGAGAAGTCCATGAAACGGACGATACCGGTAGGGATCAACCCTGTGTTTTTGACTGTTTTTCATTCGGGAATATAGGCCTACTAGTATATTATAAATATTTATATATTGCGCATGTATAATATAAAAAAATATACAGGGTGTCCGTAAATTCGCTTGAGTTTTAAATTGAATATCTACATGAGAAAGCAATAAACTTTTTATCGCAAGCCATATTATATTGAGCAACATAAAGGGGAATTTACGAATCTAACAGTAAGAAGCCAATATTTGATGATTAAAATGTTCAAATCAGGTGTTCGAAATGAATGCCATCGCAATCAATCACTACAGTCAATCGCCGAATAATATCGAAGACACCAGCGGCAAGTTCTTCGCGTGTGACATCATTGCAGATATCAGTGATCTTCTCACTCAACTGGTCCAGGCTTTGTGGCTTACCATGATGGTATATCTTCGCTTTCATCCATCCCCAGAACCAAAAGTCGAGAGGATTCAAATCAGGATTCAAACGTGAAGGCCACTCTCGGTCACATCCTCGACTTATCACGCAATCACCAAATGTCTGGACGAGGAAGTTTCGTACCTTTGTTGCAAAGTGGGGTGGGGCACCATCTTGCATAAATATACAGGAGGACAATTTGCGCTTTTGCGCAAGTTGAGGACGCACGTGCTCCTTAAGCATCTGGAGATAGGAATCAGCTGTCACTGTGTTGGAGAAGAAAAAAGGTCGTAGTCCAAACTTAGCAGAAAATCCCCTCCAGACACATAACTTAGGTGAATGGAGGGATTTTGAGATGCATGTTGATGGCTTAACATCTGACCAGATACGGCAATTGTGCATGTTAACGATCCCATCGAGTGAAAAATACGCCTCGTCAGACCAGACAATGTCATCGATTACATTCTGATTGTCGAGAAGCCAACTCGCTAACTCACAGCGCTTTGGCTTGTCGGCTAGCTGAAGTGCTTGCACAACTTGTAATTTGTATGGGTAAAGTTTTAGTTAATGCCGAAGGATTTTAAGGACACTAGTCTTTGAAATGATACCAACCTCTTCAGCCACTTTGCGAACTGACGTGACTCCTAGCTTTGATTTTGAACTAGTCTCCTCGACGACGCGATTCACAGTGGCAATTGTCATGTCATCCATTGTAGGACGGCCACTGCGAGGTTTATCATGAACGCTGCCAGTTTCTTCAAACTTTTTGATGATATTGCAATCGATGTTGTTGTAAAAGGATCTTTGTGAATGCGTCTTTGAGTCTTAAACATTCGAAGGGCAGCTGTAGCACTTCTATTGCATGCATAGAAGCACTGAACTATCTCTATCCGAGTCTGAAGATCCATTGTGAATAAGATAGGCAGCGATCGTACTACTACTTCACATTGAGATTTCGAACATAGGATGAGGAAACTCTATGATACAGACTTAAACTATTGGTTGACATTCGCGTCTTTGTCATTGGTTAGAGAAAACAACACGTCATAGATATGGGATATGGCAATTCCTGATTAATGAAAGCTGATTAATTTGACGTTCTCAATTGAAGATGATACGATCAATGACTAAGCATGTCGTCATGGCTGGTGATGAAAGTTTCATAGCATTGAATAGGGGAAGATTTTGAGCTATGGCCCTAGGTAAGGTTAATTGACATAATTAACAGCACAGCTCATTGACTTAAACATTTACTGAAACTGAAATGAATTCAACAAAGCTTAAGAACTATAATTGCACTGTAATATTCATCATAAAAATGACTGCATGCAGAATGTAAAATTTAAGCAATTATATAATCGAATATTCATTTCTTATCGTTAGATTCGTAAATTCCCCTTCATGTTGCGTAATATAACAGGGTTTCTGACGTAAACGTTTATTGTTTACACATGTAGATATTCAATTTAAAAGTCAAGCGAATTTACGGACACCCTGTATATAAAAGTGTCAAAATGGTGCAGTTGATGATCTAAGGAGAACTCAAGGAAAAGTCAGTATTTAAATAATAAATATTTATGAATTATCAAATATACATGTATATTAAATATATATAATAAATATTTATCTATTATACATGTATAAAAAATATAAAAGTATCAAAATGGTGCAGTTAGTGAAATAAGGAGAACTCAGGGAAAAGTCAGCATTCCCGACCGGCTTCACCTTCTTCTTGGAAGGCTACTCATGGGAATGACATATTTAAGACTAAATAAACTAAAATACATACATGAAGCTGCATTCAAACCAGGTTTCAGGATAGAAATAAAATACTGCTCTTTCTTGTCTCTGTCCAAGCGATTCGTAGCAGGGACGCCTAGATATTTTATAATGTTTATAACTTAATAAAATATCTAGGCGTCCCTGTTCGTAGATGGATGCATCCGTTGATATATTGGCATAGCTCAGGCACGTAGCTAGAGATTTTGTAATGGGGGGGGGCATACACAATCCTCGTCTCGTCAGTGAATTTTGCAGTGATTAGTAGGCCCCTACTAAGAAATTGCTGCTCTCAAATCTGGTCTCTGAAATTAGGCCTATTTCGAAAGACAAAATGACAGTGTTATCTAACTGAAGCTTACTATTTTTGCAATTTACAATTTTTCTTGGCGTCGACGTCATCTATTTTCAGATGTCCAGGCCACAATCATTGTTACACAATTTTTCTTTGCGGGTTAGTTGAAATGAATTGTGCCATATGTGTGCACTATGTTTTTTGAAAATCCTAGTAGGCCCATATGTCGCATTCCTAAAGAATGGACTTCGCACTATAGAAAAATTACATAGGACATTGAAAGATTTTGTAGACGACAAATGTGTGATTTTCACTTAGACGATAAGAAAATATCTTTTTCCAAATTTAGGAGTGGGGTTGAATTTAGATGCATGATTCACAGCACATGATAATGGAATTTCAAGGAGAATAAAATATCACTGTATTTCCAAAACGCTACATTGCAAATCAAAAACGAATACTTTCAGTTACTCACTTTATATTCCTTTTTTTCATTTTGTTATGTAAATACAATCATAACAGTCTGCGGTTCTTCATCTTCTTAAACAGATTAAGAATATCGTCATAATTCAATTTTTTGGAAAGATCTTTTTCAAATGTCAATAAACACAGATTGCAAAGTCTTTCCGTAGACATTCGTGATCTCAAACGAGTTTTAATTCGCTTCACTAAAGAAAAAAGCCTCTCAACGTTGCACGATGCATACACGTTGTTTTCCAATGCATACATTTGACTGTTGACTAACCGGTCTCCCATTATCAATTTTCATGCGATAGCGAATTGGGGGGCAGGATTGCAAAATGGGGGGGGCGGTCGCCCCCCACTCCCCCCATGGCTACGTGCCTGGCATTGTTTCAAAAGGAATTGGAAGATTTCTAGAAAAAATTGTTACTGAGTAAGTAGGGTTGTCCGCCGATATTTCACATGTCATTTTTCTATGAAAGTCGTTCATATATCTGCAAATCCAAATTAGACGGCCTTAATTGCATGATTAAGGCCGTCTAATTTTGCTATGTAATACCATTGAGGTAGGAGCATTTCACCGTCCATCTCCGCATTACCAGTGAAAATGACAATGAAGTGATTCCTATGGTTCACAATTTGGACTCGTAGATATCTCAAGCTTCACATACTTCAATGTTCTGATATAGAAATCCATGGTTCTGAGCTGCATGGGCTATGTAGAAAATTATCATAGATTTGAGATTTTTGCAGATCTAAATCTTGGATTTTTGATGTCATAGATTTTAGGTTCAGTAACAATGCATGAAACCCACTCTGACGATGAATTACCCTGATATCTACTTAAAATTCTCACTATATATTTCTCCGGACAAAAGATTGGAAAGAAGGCATAGTACTATGTCATCTGCATCACGTCTCTTGGATCTCATTGCTTAGAAAAATTGTTGCTTGTTGTAGTATGTCCACGGCATTGAAAATTTGCATTTGATAGCAACTGTGTGATGTAACCACAATTGATCCATCATTCGAAGGGGAACTGGAATTAAAACAGAATTATAAGAATTAGAACAATTAGAATTGTTAAGAAATTTATGATATTTTGTAGTCATTGAAGTATAGTCAAGAAATATATTTGATATCATAATCTGATGCCATTGATCCTACCATTTGTATTTTGGAATGAAATAATAAGCAAATAAATAAAAGATGGAATACGTTCCGTTACCATTTTATATTGCTTAAATGATTTGAACCATATGCTTAATAGCTCAAGCTTTTGGTGTTGAATGAAAAATACTTATGGACTATTATAGAAACATAAATACAAAGAGGCAATTTTCTCTGTGTGGGCAGCATATACAGTGTACAAAATATACATGCATACTTTATATGTTTACATAACTGATTTCATTTTCTTTAGTTGATACTCATACACTATTGCTCGTTAGCCAATGATTTCATTGAATCATAAATACATTCCAGCTATCATGCGACTTTGCATGTGTTTTGTTATGCAGGCCTAGATATAAATTTCTAAATGTCACAAAAAATGAACAATTTGCAGGTTAAAAAATTCTAGCATGAGTAGGTAAATAAATTGGAGCAAATAGAATTCGTGTTCATTTTAATCCATTCAGTAGTTTAGAATTTAGATATTGAAATGGCAAGAATAAATGTGATGAAGACTTACTTTGTGCTGTTGAGGTGGTCGTCAATTTAAGATGGAACCCTTCGGTCATCGTCCTTTCGTTTAGTTGAGATAATATTGTTATAGAAAACATAAAAGATTTCCATGTAGGAAGTGGATACAGATCGCCATTTTGTTTCTTGAGCTCTATAAAGAAGCAGTCAAACAGATAGTTCATCTCCATCTTTTGATAGGCAATCCTCATTCAGTGTTCTTGATACCTTACTCTGGTAGTCACGAACTACTTTCCATTATTCATGCCTTCGCTTGAATCAGTTGAAGTAAATCGCGACTTTTCTGTCGTCTTAGTATTGATTCTGGAATTCTTTCAATTCCTTTCTTACTTGATCGTAGCCTTTTTCTACTGCTTTTCCTCAATGTCAAAGTTAAACAGCTCATCATTTATGTCCACTACTGCATAGTTGATGACCGTGCTCTTCCTCTCCTATTTCATAAAAGAATAGACTACATTTGATCTATCTTGTGGAATTCTTAGATTTCCATGATCATATACTTCCATTTGTATTTCTCCGCTCAATCCTAAATCAAGTATATCTCCGCTGAATTCAAATTCAAGTTTTTCTCCGCTGAAATCACTATGATATTCAAGATATTGTTAAGTTTGTGTTTCATTGAAATATCTAAGTTTGTTATAAAAATGGATCTATAGAGCGCAACATTGCTCTATGGTACTGGATCTCAGATTGGACATAGGCATATTTCATATCTTCTCGTGGGTTACATATCAGCAACCTAGCTGTCTACTCGGAGTTACACAGAAATCTCCTCGCCTTCGGCTCGGAGATTCTCACCGTGTAACTCCTCGTAGACAGTAGGTTACTGTACATATATTTATTACCTTTCAAATGATCAGCCTAAATCGTCTGGTGCTACGCGCCGACGATTTAGGCTGTCATTTGAAAGGTAATAATCTTCATTGCAATATGAGCACTATCACTAAGGATCCTATATTGTTCATTATTGATTTACAGTCTAGGAACAGTCCGTCTACTACGAAAAAGATCCGAATCTGTCCCACATATATTTCGTTACAACCGTTACAGCGGAGGATGTAAATGACATTTCTGGATAGACAGATCATATTCCTTTTATATGAAAAGTCATCCTAGCATTATCAACCTTTAGATCTATGTTTTTCTCCGTTACTAGAGTCGGACAACAGCTACATCGAGCGTCTCCACACTTTGTTACACCCTCGATAGCAAGACGGTTGTTCGTCTTCAACAACCTATACAACGTTGGAGGTTGCTTAAACGATCGCTAAATATTGTACCTATGGAAATGATCAATTAATGATAAGCTGCTGATGATCTGTCTTATCACTTTTCCATATATATTGGGATTGTTCTTATTATAAGAAGAAACATGCAATATCATTAAACCTATCACTCTGATGTAACCCAAGTGGCTTTGACAATGCACGAGTGATAGGCGGAATCAATAATTACAGGTGGGTATTTGAGTTTCGAAAGTTTTGATTTCAAGTTTTTAACTGACGATTGCATTTATCTTTCTCAGAGACCATTTTTACAATCCTATAAGCTAATGTAAAAGGAATATTTTTACGCACTGGTAGGAGTTAAAAGGGACATAATTTTGACTATCGGTGATTTTACGGTAAATATCTGTCTCAGAAATAATGCACGATTCCCCAATCAGAAATTATAATACGCATGCAGACATTGAGCTGATTTGTAGGAAAAAGATAGTGATCGATAATTCCTTAATGCAAAGCAAGCTTACTGCATGTACATATAGTGTGAAGCTGTGCATGAAGGCCTATATGACTTACGTGTGAAGTCAATAATTCACAAAAGACGTGAAACACAGATTTTCACTAATTCATTCTAATTATTGAAGCATTCTGATCAGTTAATCTGTCAATTTATCAATGGCTGCCAGATGATTAAAGAAATTTTGAAAGTCACGCAAGCTATAAAACAAATAATAGTGATTTTGTGAGGAATTACCGGTAGGCGGTAGGTACATCACGCGGCTGTTTTCTTTGTTTTTTATTTCATCAAGCTTTCGCCAGTATCCCTTGTCAGAAGCTTGACTTGACTGGAATTGGTAGACGTGAAACAAAGATAAACAAAACAGCAGCACGCTTATTTCTTACAAAATTCAACGAACAGCTATTTTCATTTTGTGCAATAATATGCCTGCAACCTGTAGGGATGGAAACTGGTTTTTATGCAGTATTCAACCGTGGGGACGAAAATCGTGGCCGACACTAATAGGTACCACCGGGAAATTTAAAGCCGCATTCGCAATGAAACCATGCGCATTCAGGCATAGACCAAGCGACAAAATTGTGAAATCGTGATGTTCTGAAATCATAATGGACTTTGGTAGCGATGCATCCACTATGCATACAGTTTATTATATTTACTAATGGGAAACCTTTGTGGATTCGTACTTTTTTAAAACGAAGTCAATGTTTAATCCAATTATTTGGCAGCACGCATTTTCTAGGGATATTGTACGTAGTTAAGGTTTCAATCAGGATTCAAGGCCTTAACTCTGTCGAGCGTAATCTAATGCAGGGATGGCCAACCTTTTTTGGGCCGCGAGTCAGATTATCAGTGCAGGAGTCGAGCAGGGCCGAATCCAACTTCAAAAGAACTGAAGTGTCAAAATGCTTCTTTTGACTATTTTATTGTAAGCCTATGCTAATCGTACATTTTCACCTCTTGAAATAATTCATTAAGATGTTAATATAAAATGAAAAATTCAAAATTTTTCTTGTGCCTTTTATAAAAAGACTGACCTTATATCAATATTTATATACTAACTGTTTGATATAAGGAGTTTATAAATAAATTCATGGAAAATTAAAAAAATAATGCCTTTTCTGGAATTGATGAGCTGCAAACATCACGATAAAGTTATTTTTCAACTTTAATGTTGCGATGCGCAAAGTTTTTTCCGATTTTTTTTGTATGTAATTCTTGTACGAAAGTACGATGATAGTTTTTCACGTTTTACAATCGAAAGAACTGTTGTTCGCATGTGTACCGGTACTACAAAAAGCGAGTATATGAAAATGGCAAGTTTGACAATGCCTGAAAATCTTTCAATCAAGGATATATTTTGTAGAAATCCAAAATCAGATTTTTATTGTATTACAGATTTCAATATGTGTATATATATATGTGTATATATGATATCATATATAATAATATCATTTTATTTTTCATAATGAAAATATTCATTTTTTAGTGAAATGTACGTAGGCCTACACCGTTAATAGTTATCCGAATTTTTCGATTTGCACTGCTAGCATGCTACTTTTGCTGCTTTTAGCAATGAAATTGAAATTAGATTGCATGCAGCATTGATATATCCCAATTAATGAAAGACCGAAGAAAGCAGTTTAGTCATACAAAGCTTCTTGTAGGCCTATATCAAAAGTTAGGAATGGCCTCATGGTCTCTACATAAGACATCGCAAGTTTTGATTTAAGCTTTTTACACTCGAATTACTAATATGCCTATGCAACATGCAGTTGGTTAGGCCAACAGTATCTAAAGTACGAACAGGGCTAAAAATATTTAGGTTACAGTCAAGACTTCAAAAGCATCAAGACATTAAATTAGTTCCTTGACAATTTATGTGATAGACATACTGACAGAAAATAGCCTGCTGCTTTTCGCTACATGAATCAACCAGTGCGGAAGGACAAGGGTAGAACAAACGATAGAGACTAAATTTGATTCAATACAAAGTGCTAAGAATCTGTGATTAGTAAATATAATGGAACAAAATTTTTTGATGACATCATTTTATATCATTTTTCAAAAATAAAATGATATAAAGATATAAAATGATAAGTCGCTGAAGTAAGTACCAACGTTAGCAACAACTTTTTTCAAACATTTTGCTCAAAGACGAAAACCAGCTCACTTATGTAAAACAATGCGAAAAATTTGCCTCTGACACCAAAATCGCTGTTTGACAACCATAGCATGACCAAAAAGTATATTTTATGTCAAAAATGCAAAAACGTTGGTGCTAGTCTCCTGACAGCACAAAAAATTTTCTCAACGTCGATTCCACCCAAATTGAGCTCCACTCATCTCAATTGAATTTGCTCAAAGCAATCCAACATCCAGCTCCGCATATCTGGCTCCTGGCTGTTCAGAGATCGGAAAAGATCGAAAAATATCAGAAAAAAATGAAAAATATTCATTAATAGCCTCCTGATAGCACAAAATAATTTGCTCAACGCCGACTACACTCAAATCGAGCTCCACTCATCTCAATTGAATTTGCTCAACGCAATCCAGCATCCAACTCCGCATATCTGGCTGCCTATTGTCGCTGAATATTTGGTGTTTTATATTCTTATTTCAATTTATAACTTCCCACGTCTTCTAACTCACCCTAGGTTTCTATTACTTGTAAGGGTGCCTTGAGCAGCTAATCTGAAAACTAATAAGTAGAGGGATCACATATTATAATGATCGCAATTCAGTTTGAAAATGTTGAGTGGACCACATGAGAAGATATCGCGGGTTGGCCACCCCTGATCTAATGTTTCCTGCTTCTTCGTCAAGTATAGCCTACATTCGATCGCTCTGGCTTTATGTGCCAGATAAAATTGAAATCAACCGGTAGTCAGATGAACACGAATGTGTCGGCTAGATTTCTTGGATCGTTGCAACATTAAGGATTCATGCAAATTTTTCTCAATTTTTCTATCTGACTGTATAGACTATCTTACACCATACATCCATCTATAGACTGCAACTGCGTTATCGTGCATAATATTAACTAGGTGATTAACTGATTAACTGCTTGTATGAAACACATTGACAGGTCATCCAATCGCGGGTCGATCACACAGCTGCAACAATGATAGAGAATATACTTGATTGAATCGGCCATTAACTTGACTTAATGAGAATTGACCTGGGCATGGCTGTAACTTCAAACACGGAGTTGTGTCGATGTTGAGAGATGTGAACTACACCTGCTGATGATTCCTGATATTTGATGAAATGGCAGCTATTCAGGTCTGTTCCCATTTTACAACCTAGGATGCAGCTCAATATTTAGTTATTCTATTTACATAGATTTAATGTGCACAAAACTTATTCAAAAATTTAAATTGCATTAGCCTACATTGCACTTGCATCGTGTAGATACATTATTTAGATGCATTCCATCATGTATGTTTGCATGAACAAGAAGATTAGTTTTTTTACTGAAGGATTATTGTTGTATTTGAACATAACAGAAAGAGACAATGTTAAAGCCGTTCTCATTGTTCATTAGTCGTCATAGCAACACCTATTGCCTCGCAAATAAAAACGTCTGATAGAATCATATTTCATGCCTTGTTGTGCGACCACCGTGACCATTCTGGGAAATTTTTTGTTCGATTATTAGGCGATTGTAAAAAGGTTCCAGACTCTAAGTGTGTGGTATGATACAAATTACACCCCTTGTGAACAATTGTGAGGAAAGATTGTGCAATAATTTTGAAACAGTCAGCAAGAGGTAGCACACAAAAACTCCAGATAATGTACATGCATTAACCATTAGCTGCATTTGTGTGATTACCATTCGCTGTTTGGGTCTTTGGTACACTCAAAGACGTGCGCAGTCTTTTAGGAAGGAGGGTCAAGTGCACCAAAATCAGATCCGCAGTTAAAGCGGATCAGATGGGATTCTATCGCCCCTATGCAGAAACAGAAAAATTCGATGAGCATGAACTACATTTCAATAGTACTCACGCATTCACCTTACAGTGCACCTGTGCGGTCTATGAATTTCTGCAGACCCGATCACCTCAAGACATCGACACTCCATTTCAAAAGATATACAGAGGACATTGCTTCACACTCATAAGTGGGCAAGCAAAAACTCCCACATTCCAAACAATTTTGAACACGCAATAAACATTCAAACCATATTCTAATCAAGGAGTAAGGATGATTCTTATCCGGTTTGATCAGTGTGCAACAAATTTGGCAAGTTTAACCATAAAATACGCAAACTTTCATCCAACATGTTTATTCTTGCAGAAGCATTCATTGCTGTCAGAAAAAATGTTGGGCCATGCCCATAGCCTCGTTGACTCCCTTTAGCACGCCTATGAGCATACTCGTGTTGAGGATAACTGAGTCGGTTTATACGTGTCAATAAGAAAGCAGAGAGCATATATCAATTTCGCTTGCTTTGTTTGTGAGTGATTTGAAGTAAATATTTAATTCACATTCAGTGCACGAGATACTGAGTCAGAGAGGGATTCACTTCCCATGCGCACATGTTTCCAGATTTTGCATTCAATCAAGGAAACATTTCAAATAATGGACTTTGAATGCTACCTGTTGAGGTCAACAAGATTCAAACATTCGCAGCAGGATTCTCAGCATCCTTTTTATGTGCATCTTAATCAAGGAAAAATATCAGCTTGCGAACAGACGGAGGTAAGTTGATTGACTGCAGCCACACGTGTCACGTGCGTATCGCCTCGCCCACGCAAATGCTCCTTTTAACCCTATCTATCGATGCCGAGCATTGATGTGCATCGATATTCCGGGGGCCGATTCGCCTCCCCCTCTAGTGACGTATCCAAAGGTGAGAACAAACAGGATATGTCCCCACGAGAAATCGCAGCTTGTGTGAACTTATCCGCGTTGTGAACCTTGCAAATGTATTTTGACCACAAGCTATAAAACCACGTATTGATTGTGATTTCCTTAGTTCTAGGAATACCTAATTAAGTGCTATCATCACGCACTCAATTGCACATCGGTAAGCAATTTTCACTCACTTCATTTTCTTTTTTTCATTAGGATTCCTCAAAAATGTGTAACCCTATAAGCTAGTGTCATGTGCTAACAGATTGAAATGCAGAATTCAACTTCTTGTGTTAAAAATTCATGATTGTTAATGCTTATTATCTGTTGTAGCAGGGTAAACCAGATGGGCGGCTTTAATATGAAAACACTTCATTTTCAATCATCCGATGCATTTCATGTTGATAATTATCTTTGCATAGCACTCTTGCACGTAGTCTAAAATTGTTAATTTCGCCATGCCTTTTTCCATTAAGTGCCTATGACTGAGGAGGCCAGTCATGGGCACTAATCAGATTACTATACCGGTGTGCCTATGTATGTTAATCAATTCGTAGAATCGAGATTGTGATGTGACCAGCTTTTCAGAAAATTCAATACCTTCGCACTCAGTAAACAGTATAGCCTAAAATCAAATTTAATTTTCTGCCATGGCAAATGAACTATTACAATTCGTGCGAATCGAATACAGGTATGGGCCTAGTCTATATAAAAAGTGAAGATAAAAACAATGCTGCATGGGACGAAGCATTGCACACTAGCGAATGACAAAGTGCAGAGCTCTACTCATAGAGTAAGTATGTTAGGTAGAGTGGCAACTCCGCATTTATTAAATCCCCAATGTGTATACACTTTCGATTTTATTGAATGAGTGAACTCAAGGGAGATACAGGTGGTATTGTCACCAATTGTGAGATACGCAAATTTTGCATAAATTACAACGGAATTGAGTGATCATGATTGCAATACAGAAGGAATGATATTATTTCACAAATTGTCAGTGTGATGACAGCCTTGGAGATTTGATGTTTGCTAAATTATCAATTCGATGGGTTCTTAATTGTTACTTTCATGCTCAATCTCAATAGTATTTTCTTAAGCGTGATCATATCACAGTTGCAACGTGCCACTGGTAGAGCAAAATCACATAATCAAAGACAATGACTTCATTTAACTTTCAAAGATGTTGGGTCCACATCACTAAATCAAGAAATGAAACATGAATTTAATGAATCATAAAATCATGCCGGTAAAAATTGAATTAAAAACTTGAAATTTCAGTCAAGAAAGCAGGAATAATATCACGACTTTTTCATGAAGACTTTCATTATAATGCGGAGCATGAAATTCCCTTGATAATCAGCTTGATTTCCGCTTAGTTATGCTTATTAGCAAATATTATTCCTTTTGATATCCAACTTGTTTCATACTACACATAGAGGAGTCATCTC
Organism: Prostheceraeus crozeri; assembly: GCA_907163375.1. Classification (NCBI taxonomy): domain Eukaryota; kingdom Metazoa; phylum Platyhelminthes; order Polycladida; family Euryleptidae; genus Prostheceraeus; species Prostheceraeus crozeri. The sequence continues at coordinate 25,339 of CAJQUW010000623.1, read as the reverse complement.
GGTAGAAAATGGCAAGATTTCAAAGATGCTCAAATAATTTTTTGACCACAGGAACGTTATCTCCACAAAAAACTGAATCTTTTGATATAAAAATTTTCACTGTATACAGATACTTTTTTGAGTCGACACTATATAGGCTATCCCTACTCTATGGCTCCACTGTTTCTAAATTGTGCTCATCTAATGATTAAATTTTCGGTTTCTTCCAACATATGTTGCAATTTATATGATTGTTGAACAATGCAATTTCAAGGCCTAATGCAATCAATCATTCATTGCTGAAATGCAACGCAAAAACTTCTCACAATGAAATTCTAATCGTGCAAGTCTCATCGAAATTTGTGGTTCGTAGGCTACACTTCTTGAGTTCAGATGAATTGGGCGCCATTTTTGAAAGACAGCTGTCAGTGCCGCTAGGTCAAGCTTGGCATTATATGCAAAATTGCAATGATGTTGTAGAGCAACATCTTATGCAAGAGCTCATGCATGCCTTTATAGAAAATGCGTTTCAGTCCAAAATTGACTCATAGCCGCTGTTCTTTTTGAATAACCTACACTTTAGCTGAATTTGTCAAATTTGAACACCTAATAATCGTGCAAATCCCGAAAGCTGCCCAGCAGATAGAGCCCTGGCCATACTGTGCAGGCACTTTGATGCAAATAGACCTTCAATACATAAATGGCATGCTTCTTCACAAGTACAAAAGCATTTGAAATAGAAGTCTAGAATCAGCTCTATCTCATTAACTTCATCCAAAATAACTCGGAAATAAAAACACATTATTTTATCATAATTCTGAATTGTATCTCTGGAATGCAAAACAAGCAATCAATCAGTTGTCACTGATTTCATTATAATTGCTAAGACAGCAAAATGCAAACCGAACATCATTGAAAAATGTTATCTCTGGCCAAGACAACGACGGTGAATGAAACAGAAATCATCTCCACATTAACATTTCGCCGTAGAATCACCTTATCAAATTTTACAAGTTACATTCAGTCACTCACTGGTAGCTGAAGGGAAGGATCAATTGCTTTATAAAAATTATAAAACCAAAGCATATGCGTGAAAAATGACCGAGTTTTCACTGAAAATGTACTACTACTTTTGAAAACGAAGTTAATATTTACATTTTCAACAGTAAATCATTAATTGTACGTTGAATCGATGCAGTAATCTGGGATTTAAATGTTCACAATGAAAATTGCAGGAGTAGGATGAACAACAATTTCAAACCTTCAATAAAAACAACAAACAGATGACTTCAGAGAAAACACAAAGACGATTGTAACTAGTAGTACTGATAATTTGTCAAAATACAAAACTTTGAATAAAAGTATCAAAAGGTTCTCTATGCAAAAAACGAATGCGGCAATCAAAATGGAAACATACAATAATTGGAGGCGGTCAGTCATATTCATTTAACAAAATTACCAGTGGTAAAAATGATCTGAGCAATCTTCAAAAGCCGGATTTTCTTGTGATCTAGGCTCCACTTCAATATTATTATCGTCATCCGAGTCAGATTCGTTGAAGAAGTCATCATCAGAAGACTCATCATCCGAGGCAGCATAGTCTTCAGGTACTTCTTCATCTTCATCTAGTTCTGCTTTTGAAACATTTTTGTCATCATCTTCATCGACTCTCAAATTTGACTTAGAAGAATCAGAGTTGTTAGCTAGAATCCATTCACCAGCATCAATATCAGGAGGTCTTCCAACAATCGGCTTTCCAGCACGCCGCATTTTTCGCCGACAAAATTCTCGATAGCAATTTATGGTTTTGGTGACCTTATCATTAGAAGCCTTCACTAATGACGGGAGAGTAAACCCTGACGCTTCTTCTGCTTCTTCTGTGATTTCAATGCCAACTTTATCTTCATTTTCAGCGTAATCTAGATCTTCAAGATCTTTTAGGATCCACGGAGGCTGAAATGGAAAACAAATCGTGATATTATTGCCACCAATGTTGTCGATCGAAAAGGCAAGTTAGTGAATAGGTTCTGAAGCATATGTGTACATACGATTCAGTAATCCTATCAGTTTGGATAGCATTCAATGACAAATGCAACAAGAATCTTACAAGGGTGAGAATGTGGTCACGGGCCTCAGCGGAAATAAATGTTTAAGGGGCCCCAAATATAAAAGAAGAATAAATAAGCCAGACTTATTGCAGCCCCCGCGGATCCGACGAAAATTCTCATCCCTGATCTTAGTAAAGTTTTTAATCGAAAATAGACCCTTTATTACTAACAGATTACTGAGTACTATTTTGAAAACCACGAAATGCTAATCAAAAGCAAAGCATAATAAGGTGAAGGGAGCTGAAAAAAAGGAAGTAAAAAGGCGCCATCTATAATTGTATTTAATGTAATACACATTCTGCAATTGTAGTGTAGCTGTCGAATTGTTGGGCCTGTAGCGATAAGTAGCATGCATGATTTTGAACCAAACAGACTATCTGAGAATGATAGCATAATTACCAAAAACGTGACAGTAAAGCACACTACAGGCTTCGCTTATTTTACTCGATCAAGAGTATCTCATACGTCCATCCATCTATCACAGATTCGCCGCTCTAAAAAATTCGTTTCACAGCACGTTACGGTGGGCTTTAAATATTTTATCTCTAAAAAATGCTCATCTCTAATTCTTGAAAAAAATCATTCCTCATAGTCAGCTTATCGAAAAAAATATACAGTTATCTTTCAAATTATAGCCTAATCTGCATTTCATACGTCTTATAAAATATATTACTGATTTTTTAAATACTATTGTAGAAAGACAATACGAAAACTATTAAGCATGAAATAACAAGATACTTTAAACAATAATATATGTTAAAGGAAATAAATAACTTGGCCTTTTTGCGTAATTGATATACTTCTCACACTGCAAAATGTAAAAAGGTGTTCGTTAATCTAAGCAGCATTATATAGTTTGCATTTTTTAATCAAAGAAATAAGCCTTGCTGCTGTTTTACTTAGAATTCTATTTTCTCTCCTCTTAAGCTTACACCACTACAGGCCTTGTCAAAAGTGTAAGTGTTTGGACATATTAACATAGCAAAACACAAAAATGTTTAAAAGTCAAAGAGATTGATAGAAAAGTCTAGGAAGGTAAAAAGTATCAAATAATTAAATTGTCCAGTGCACGGCTCTCTTCGTGGGAATTAATGGTCGGCTTTGATTGTTGAATTATAATACTTTCAAGAAATCGGAGATTGATGGGATCTTTGCGATGTCCGATCACTTTTACGTTTGTTCCTCAGTGATTATTTTGTTCCAATTGACAACGTATTAAATGTCTATGTACTGACGAACTTTGTTGTGTTAAATGTTCCTTGTTTCGGATGTGAAGTTTTCGTATCGTACTGCCAATATAGATTTGATTGCAATTGAGGCATTTAATTTCATACACTACATTTTGTCGGTTGCAAACACGTTGGTCATTGATAGGGCAGTTCATTGAAGAACAAAGAAAACCGTGCACTGGACAATTTAATTATATGATACTATGTACCTTCCTAGACTTTCTATCAATCTCTTTGACTTTTAAACATTTTTGTATTTTGTTATGTTAATACGTCCAACCACTTACACTTTTGAAAGCTTAAGCTTGCGAAAGCTTAAGAGGAGAGAAGATAGAATTCTAAGTAAAACAGCAGCATGGCTTATTTCTTTGATTTTAAAAATAACTTCTCATACTAATTATCAATGAAATTTGTAATAATGCTGAAAATTTGCTAATTTGAATACAAATGAACTGTCTATGAGGAATAATTTTTGTCAAGAATTAGAAATGGGCAATTTTTTAGAGATGAAATATTTAAAACCTACCGTGACGTATTTTTGGTAATTTGAAGGAATTTCACTTCCGATTGATTCAGAGATGCAACCTCGACCACGCAAGCTTCGACCTTGATGAAGCAGACTTTTATCGAGATGGGACTGAGTAATCAAATAGTTATAGAAATTTCTCACAATTCATGATATCTGTGTTGTACTTCGTTTCTTCATATTGATTTCTTTCATTATACTCAATCAAGGATATCTGACTGAATTCATCTCCTCCTAACATTATCGGAGGTTATTCAGGTAGGCAACGCCTTGCTCGCCACACAGGATTCAATGAAACACTTGTTCTCCAGAAAAAATATATTGGTTACCGACAGACGAACAAAGATGCGTGCAGATGCATATAAAGTAGTATACGATTTGATTTGTCAACTAGTATTTTAATCAACAAAACACCAGTAGGAAAACTGTATATGCTATTTAAGCTTATACTGTCATTGTATTATGTAAATGTAATATCTCGGTAAGTATCAATTATCTGCAACTGACAGAAAGACTCGCATGTAAAAATTGTGTTCTCTAAAAGTGCAAAAACTGGATAACTCGTCGCTTTTAAATCACTCAGACTAATTTAAGAAGTCATTTCACTAAACGTGCTTTGTATATGGCTGTGTTGCAGTCAGCCAGACCATTTTAAAAAGACGCACCACTCCTAAAATCGTTTATCATGTTTCAGGGGTGTCAGCATGTGCCACAACTTTATGTTTGAAAAATACTTTCTTCAATAATGAGTTTAGAAGGTTGGAATGTGAAACTGGCCCAATACTTTTTAAAAACAGCTCTTTGCCCCAGTTCTTATACCATAGCTCGACAACTGGACCTGACCAGTCAGTCATAGAGCCTTTCGGGCTGAACTATGTAGGAAAAAGGAGTGGAGCCTGCTGGCACATGTCAAATGAATAGGCTTTGCACCGCTAGTCTGAGGCATTACTGTTTTTAAAGATGGTTAAGTTAACTTGGTTGCGCCAAAAATCTGTCTACTTTTACGGAAGCTTTAACTTAAAATTGCTGTACAGTGCGCGTACAAATTGCTTTACTCAAATATCGAGCATTTATTAAACTACAGTTTATCTTGAGATGTGGCCGGCCGGTGGACGGTTTCTTAATTAATTATTTCTGGAGGCTACTGCTTGAAGGCCTACAGGTTCATTGGTTACTTTTCGTTTCATAGGTTCTCGAAAAACTTTGTCAGTGGCCTTCTGCTTCCGCTCATCTACCGTCTTTTGCTCATTCATCAAATAATCGAATTCGGCATCCTTTTCAATCAGATGCTTCAGTGCATCTTCCTGTACTTTTAGCATTTTCTTTTCTGGTCCATCAAAACTTCAATTTTAGCTTGCTTAATTTCAATTTCTTTCAGACGCCTATCCGACCTTTTTGCCTCTTCGAGTGACGGATACATATCCTTCATATTTTGCAGTTTTTTTCTTTCTCCAACCTCAGTTGGTCTGCTTTGAGCCGCTCGCTATACGCAGCGTGGGCGTTGTAAAAATATTCCATCAAACTACTAGAGATGGGCAAAGGTTCAGTGTTCCAATTCATCGCTCGTAGGCACGACTTGCTAGCAACCAAAGCCCTAACTGTTTCTTTTCTGAGGTTCGATCTCTTCTTCGTAATTATGTCAAGCAACATGCTAAACTGCCGCTCTACATCTGCATTTGCGGGTAGAATGATAATCATCGCTCGTGCCAAATTCACCAATGTGGGGAAGCTGTTCTCAGAATCCGTGAGAGGCGAACTTTGTCGGAGTCGAGCCTCAACTTCCAATGAAGTTCTTTCTTCAGGACTGATGACACTCGGCAACATATCAGTAGCAGTACATGCATTGACCCAATGCTCAAAGTCGGGACTCGCTTGGTCTTGTGGCGCTAGAAGTCATTCCCGAAGTAATGAAGTCATTTCTGAATGGCCAGTAATCCAAAGGTTTAGCGGTGCCTTTCTCGAAGAAAGCGTGTACTTGTTTCGGGACTGTTGACTGATCGCTAGCTGAAAGAGCATTAAACGATTTCCGGGCATCTGATCCAAATGAGATGTTGTAGAGACCTAGCCAAATTTCATCTTTTACATCGATCTTACAAACAGGTTTCGATAGTCTGGTCGGCTTAACTAATCGTAGAAGACACTTTTCGATAAATATTATCATTGAGGTACTTTTGCTAAAATTATATCCTTTGACAACAACAATAAAATCGTCAATATAGTCAATTATAAATTTAAGACCAAATCATATAATGTTACGTTTACAATGAAAAGCTCCAGATTCGCGCCTCGATCTCAAAATTCGAGCATTCGCGCCTAAAATACCCATTTTCGCGCCATAATCGGGACACTGCATTACATATGAAAGCGATAAAGCAACTGATTATACAATAGCTTTAACGCACGTTTCCACTCCAACCTTAATGCGAATCCCTAGTGAATCTGACAGTCCTTATAATTCATGAATTCTGGTCCTAATATGAAATTTATGATTTGCAACGGTTTATATTCTTCAGGCACTCGGAGTACGTGGTCTAAGTGTGGATCAAAAATTTGATAATTTGTTCTATTCATGAAAACTACTCGGTACTACTAAGTACAGGGATCGTAAAATCAAGATAAGTAATCTGATAAAAAATTGACATTTTTTTAATCTTCTAAATTGTTCATTTGTCATTCCATCGCATCCTCTCAAAATTCTTTCCGGCGATATAAAAGAAGCAGTTAAAGAAAAAATAAATATACTTCAGAAATCTGACACTCACTTCACCGAGTAAATGTCGTTGTATATCGTCAGTCGTGTCATATTTAATAATCTACAAAAAATGATATTACTAAAAATGTTAAGGCTGTGCCAGGGGTGCACCGATTCTTTTGCTTGCACCGGTTCTTGGGCCAGTGTGCCAAAATGTACGAATTTTGATCAAATCGATGCTTTACTGTGAAGATTCATTTACTTCATTAACTCATTTTATCTGTTATCTTAGTCACAGCAAATTGAAAATAAAATATTTCAAGCATACAGTATAATTAATCCAACCAGAGAACATTACTCAATTCTATTCAAATCAAACTCCATGGCAATCCAGGGTGTCAGCGCAAATTTGAATAAAAATTTCCAGGATTTCCAGGGCAAAATTCATTTTCCAGATTTTCCAGGGAAATTTACCAAAAATCAGGGGTTAAATTTGAACGAAAATGCTCAGACTTTCTGCAAGGAAATTTTACTCAAATACACGCGTCAAATTTAAAAGAAAAATTCTGGGGAAAATCTACCCAAGGTTCTGTGCTAAGGAGCTTGCATACCATTAAATTAATATTATTGACGAAAACAATTTGAAAGTTGGCGTGAAATTGGCTGAATTTTTAAGGCGCAGGTGATTCCAAATAAAAAATACCAGTATATGCATCAGACGGCTACATTATATTTCTAGAAAAAAATGAAAAGTTCGACAACTGTTCATAGCTAACCATACCACGCAGTTCGGTCTCATTCATGCTGTATACGGTATGATAGGAGCAGGCTGACCAAATGATTTCGGAAAAAAGCAGACTTGATTTTCGGACATGAAAAATCGACATAATTTCACCTTAATAGGAACAATTTGGCAATGTGCTACCTGTAAGATCCAAATGCACCTAAGTTAAGTCTACGTGTATCGTACATGCAGAGGTAAATGTCACAAGATTAATATATGAGGTCAAACTTCTTTATTTTCACTTTTTATTACTTCGAAATTAGAAAATGTCGGATCAAAGTCAAATCAAAGTTCCTTGCAATCAATTTCAGTCAAGTTCCAAGACTCTGCGTTCTCCACACTTCTTCTTTTGAAGTATCTGAACCAGTTTGACCATATTCTTCAGTATGAAGCGTCAACAAGAAACAGAACAAATAACTGACCTGATCGGTAAGAATACAAAAACGTCACTGGAAAGAAATAGTCCAAAAACTGAAATATAAGATAGGTGTCACTCACAAAAGCAAAATATACCGTAGCTACGTCATTTTCCCAATATTCTCATTGTTAATAGTTTTCCATTTTTAGACATGATAATCATATTATTACGCGCATCCGTGAAATGGTTGATTTTATTTGAACTGACGCATTTCAGGTCTCAACATATGAATTTCCGTTCAATTTGAAGAATATGCTGATAGAACTCTTGAAAATCATACAAATACAGCAATGATAGAAAAAAGCAGACTTTACCAAAAAACAGATCAAAAACAGACTTTGCAGACTAGTCTGCAAAAAGCAGACCATTTGGTCACCCTGGATAGGAGACTCCAGTCACTGTAATGTTCTAAAAACAAAAAAATTGTACGAGAATGAAGGCTATATTTGCAACAAATAAGTAGAGATATGAAAAATATAATCTGTAAAAATAGAAAACACTTCAACCATAGTTTAAGTATGACTTCAACAACTTGCAATTAGTGTTTTATTAAGTTTATTTCCAGTTTTATTTCCGTGAGTTTTCCAAGATTTCCAGGTTTTCCAGGGTAAAATTCATTTTCCAGGTGTTTTCCAAGCTTTCAAGGTTTTCTAGGGAGCGCGGACACCCTGGCAATCAAACTTCAAATATCAATTCAATTCACAATGAATTTCAATATCATGAAAACGATACTTTTTAAAAATCACTGTTGTTACAAAATATACGATGTACTTCCTGATGTTGAGAGAAAATGTGAAAAAGGTGAAGAAATTCGGCAGTTCAAGTTCATGATAAATCATTTTAGGACATGGAATCTCGATTCCCGCGACATAAACATTTGAAATCTAATCGTGAATGCCGTGTAGGCCTGCCCTGCTGCTGCTCCTCTTGTCAAGATACATGCTATCTTGGTATTCCAGTGGACAGGGATCTGTCGGAAAGATATTCTTCTTGGCTGCTTGAAGCCGATCGTTATTTATTTTTTTTTTACTGAATTTTCACCCCCAGCACAGCTATGAGCCATGAACAAAGCTAGGGGTTACTCAATGAAAAACTAATAAATTGTATTATTTTAAATAAATAAATTAAAAAAACAGATCTTCTAACAGGGTTGGTCGGCAAAAAAACCCACCCGGGGTTTTATCGGGTTATATCCGGGCGGGTTTTTTCGGGTTTTTTATACCGGGTTTTTCGGGTTTAATCGGGTTTTTTCGGGTTTAATCGGGTTTTTCGGGTTTAATCTAGTTATTTCGATTTTCTTGAAATTAAGAGGTAATCTCTTATTTTAAAATTATCATTTTATTGAAAAATCAAACTACATTGCACACATCAGTGTAATGTAAACCATGATTAAAATACAATATCATGAGAAAATATTGGTGAGTACTTAGTATAGGTTACTGTATTTTAGCCGTACCAAATATTCAGATAATTACAGGCTATCTAAATAAGGAATCATATGAAGTTATTCTCTCACCTACATTTACGAATAGTATACTTTACACAAGATTGGCTGTTATCTAAAATTTATAAGTTTTTTCTATTATTGTATTATCAGAGAGAAAACACATGTGTAGAGGTCTATAAATTGAACTTTATATAAAAAATATGGTCAAAACGGGAAGATCTAATGAGTCATCTGAACATCGATCACCAAATATCTGTTTGTCATACCGGTATTCCAAAAGTAAGAAAATATAGGCCTAGACAAAAATATAGGCCCAACTGTTATCAGTGTTACTGCTACTAAAGCTAAATAATACGCAGTTCGTTTCGTCGAACTTTCATATCATAATTTCGATTCATTTTATTTATTTATTTATTGATAACCTGAGGATGGTCGTTTGGTGTGGTCGAAAGACCTCGTCCTAATATGTGAAATCGAGGACGCACGCTCTTTCTTATGGTCCGAAGTGTCCGTCGCAGACTTGCAGCCTGCTGCGGTATCAGTAATGACGCGCGCGTACCACGCACGCGCCACCCCGAACTCCCCATCATTTCCGAGTGTCTTTTGTATGCTATAATAACATTAATGACCAGACTTGTGGGCAGTGGCTTTAAATCATTGTTTGCCAATATCGATCTTATCTTACGCACTTTCGACTGCACCAGCCACCCAAAGACATGCGACCAGCAGCATCAACCAATATGCGTATGCTCTCCCGAATTCCCCATCATCTCACGAATGCATCACTACAGTCCGCTGTTGACAAATCCAGGCTGGCTGATGTCCGGCGAGTCAGGGATGGACAATGGGCATCATATCAGCATAGGCGTTAAATTTCTTGCGCAATGAAAACATCGGACATTGACATATTATTCGGTTTTCCTTTTCAATATTTGGTGTTGTAGTAAGAAACATGTAGATTACGGAATTGTATACATTCCATACGATGATTTTTGAGAAGAGGCAGAGTCAATAAATCAGAAAAATGAATTGGCATTACTGTATTTTAATTAGAAGCATCGAAAAAATGACATAATATGGAAAAATCCATTTCACCCGATTTCGCCCGATTTCACCCGATTTCACCCGCCCGATTTCGCCCGCCGGGCGGGTGAAATCGGGTTTTTTTCTGACCGGGTGGGTTTTGACCAACCCTGTCTTCTAATCTGATTAAGATGTCCCCATCAGAAACCTATTCGCACGCCTCTTGAAAGTATGAAGATTGTATTGGTCAGGGAAAGTGGTCTGGGGAAGCTGATTCCAAAGCTGCGCCGTGCGAACAAAAAAGCTTTTCGAGCGACTCACAGTACGTGCGCGTTCTAAGCTAACATTATAGCATGTGAGTGCATTAGCTCTGCGTGTGCTTCTGGAGAAGATCTTAGGTTTGGGTACGCACTCATTTACTGCAGAGCTGCTTCTACCGAAATAGTACCTGTAGAAGAGACTGAGTGAAGCAACATCCCGTCTGACGGAGAGCGGCTGCAATTTGCTATCAAGTTTTTCACCCATGAGATTCTTGACACGTTTCTCAACCCGTTCAAGGAGGTTAAGATGCGTTTGTGGGGCGCCTGCCCACAGATGACAACAATACTCCATCAGAGGACGAATAGTGGACTTGTAAAGATAGCAGACAGTCTGTGGTGGAAGATAGCTGCTGGCACGATAGAGACTACCAATGCGTTGAGCTGCCTGCTTGCTAATGGATTGGATGTACGGTTTCCATGACAAGTCTTTCGTAACCGCTAATCCAAGGAAGGAGATGGAATCTTGTTCTCTGATCCTATTATCTGACATCTTAATGCTATGATCATCATCTCCTTTAAGTCGTGAGTGCAGAATACTCTGAGTTTTTGAAGGATTGAAGGAAACAAGCCAATTGGCGCCCCATTCTGAGACCCTGCGTAAGTCTTCATTAAGAACGTCGCATAACTGCTGACGTTGCTGAGTGTTTTTAGCGAGTCGCTCATTGGAATTGAAGAGTGTTGTGTCATCTGCATACATCACCAATTTACTCACTAGGCAGTCTGGGAGGTCGTTGATGTACAGCAGAAAAAGAGTGGGTCCCAAAATTGACCCTTGAGGAACTCCTGCGTTGACAAACTTGGTGGAAGACTTTTGGCCATCTAAGACGACAGATATCTGCCGGTCACTAAGGAAAGAAGCAAGAAGTTTGTGGAGTTGATCAGCAACTCCATAGGACTTTAGCTTCATAAGGAGTCCCTGATGCCAGACTTTATCGAATGCCTTGGAAATATCCAAGGCAACTGATCTCGTCTCACCTTGTCTGTCAAGGACACGACTCACATATTCAGTGACATATGAAAGAAGATCTGCAGTTGATCGAGAGTGCCTGAAGCCATACTGTTCTTCTGATAGAAGGTTCTGAGTTTCAAGGAAGTTAACAATGTGTTGGTTAATCACTGCTTCAAAAATCTTGCCAGCAATTGGAAGCAGGCTGATAGGACGGTAACTAGATGGAAGAGATGAGTCAGAACCTTTCTTTGGAACTGGAACCACGGAAGCTACTTTCCAACAAGAGGGAAACTCACCGGTGGATACACATCTACTGAACAGTTTAGATAAAAGTGGAGAAAGCTCAGGTGAGAGATGCTTGAAGACCGAAACCGGGATGCCGTCTGGTCCACTAGACTTAGAGCTATCGAGACCGGCGATGATCTTTTTGACGTTTCGGACTGTGACTGAAGGAGGACTGACTGTCTCATCAGTGCGCATGGGAATTGGAGGTGGAATTCTACCTCCATCGTCTAATGACGAATTCTTCGCAAACTCTTTGCAAAGAAGCTCGGCTTTGTCTGCTGAGGTTGTCGCCATAGAAGTACTGACTTCGGCATGACGGAGTGCTGGGATGGAGGATTTGTTCCTATTGGTGACACTGTTGTAAATCCTCCAGAAGTCCTTAGAGCCAAGCTTTTGGGTAGCAATGGATTTCCGTACATACAAAGCGTAACGGCTTTTGGCCTGATGTATGGTTTCCTTGCAATGTCTACGTGCGGTTTTGTACAATTCAAGATTGCCAGCGCTACTGTCACGCTTATACTTATGGAAAAAGTGGTCACGCTGGCAACTTGCAGCTGCACATTCTGGTGTAAACCAAGGTTGTGAGTGAGGCTTCATTTGGAAAGTACAGTGAGGGATGTAGGCCAACATCCCTATCTGAAGCCATTCTGTCAGTTCTTGCGCCGACTTGTGGACGTTCTCGCTCAGAATCAAATTCTCAGCTTGAACTTGACTAAGAAAAGTGCGGAAGCCACACCAGTCTGCTTTGGAGAATTGATAAACTGTTCTATGGAAGGGTGCAGACGGTGTGGAGCAAACTTGTTTGCCAGAAACTGTGATAACACAGTGATCAGACGTGCCGAGGGGAGAAGTAACCTTGTGTGAAAAACAAGTTGGATTTGAGGTGAGAAACAGGTCAAGGAGATATCCAGTATCCCCAGCTCGGTCAGGCACTCTGGTAGGACAAGTGACAATTTGACTAAGGTTGTGAGAGACAGCGAAATCCTGGGCTGCCTGACCGGAGAGATCGGTGGTGCGTGAGTGCACAAGCCAGTCAACATTGTGCACGTTGAAGTCACCAAAAACGGCAACTTCAGCGCTGGGATACTCTTGTAGAAGAGAATCGATCTTGTCAGAAAGAACATTGAAAATATCCGCATTAGTTGATGGAGAGCGGTATAGGAAAAATAGAAGAAGAGTGGTCTTCTGCAGCGGCGCAATGAAGGCAAGATACTCATGCCTTGGATCCTCTGAGCTACAAAGCCTTCTCAAGGGAAGGCTTGTCTTGGCATAGACTCCAAGATCATGACAAGGTGCTTTATCCATCCGGTGAAATATGTATCCATCAGGAGTAACGTCGCTTGATGACACACTGGGATCTAACCTGGTTTCCGACAGGGCCAGAAGATCTGGTGACTTACCTTGCAGGAAGATGTTGATGTCGTCGTAATTGGACCTCAGTCCTCTTACGTTGCTGAAGATGATCCTGAGAGGGGTTTTGAGCTTGACGGCTTGACTACGTTTCTTGTGTGTCTTTCTCATTTTCATAATTTCTCATAGAATATCAATCAAATAAACGAAAATTATACTGTACAACAAAGTGATACAAGAAACTTTGGAAGGCATCAGAAAAACGTAAATAATAGCAACAAAGCTGCAATAAATAATACGCAAAAAAAGACACTTATAGGCACAGTTCATGTCGCAAAAGCTTGAAGAAACCCAAATGAGAACCCCTTTGCCGTAACAATGGGTACAAGTCAGGTAGGCCACAGAGGAACCGGATACAGCTACACGGGCTAAACCCCTCAGTAAAGCTACCCACGCATGTCCGTGGCAGTGGAACTGTACCGCCTTTTTTCGAGCAGTTGACCGGGCCTGCCTCCCAAAGCATTACCAGTGGGTTCGGGACCCTCGAACTACCTGACGCCCGTATGCCGTGAATACGTTGGATCTGTCACACCTTAACCTGCAACAAATGGGGAAGTGCGAAAGACAGCAGTGGAAGGAAGTTCGATCACAAATGAGCCAAATACAGGGTGTCCCAGATAAATCTGGACTTTTAATCATCTTTTCAACTATGATTGATTTTAACTGTAAGACAAATCAAAACAGCTCCATTTAGTGCCAAAACACATTTATTCTGTAAAAACAAAACCAAGAATAGTTATTTAAGTCAACTTCACTCAAAATGGCCGCCCTGGGCCTCCACTACCATCTCAAGGCGGCGCCTAAAGCTGGAGCAGGCCTTGGCCAGGGTTCCTCTGTCAATTTGTCCCATTTCCTGGACAATACTGCTCCTCAGAGCTCCCAAAGTGCTGTCAGGCTTATTGTTGACACCTGCTTCAACCACGCTCCACACGTAGTAGTCGAGAGGATTGCAGTCTGGAGAGCTAGGAGGCCAGAGGTCGGGGGACCAGTGGTACGGGAAGTTCTCGTAGCACCAGGCCTGGGTCTTCCTTGCCTTGTGGGCTGGCGCGGAGTCCTGCTGAAACACGTAGTCTTTCCCGTTGGCGACTTGATCCATCCAGGGCTTCACCACCGAGTCCAGGATGTCGATGTAGGCATCCGCGTTGAGGCGCAGTCCCTTTTCAAAGAAATGAGGCGGCATGACGTCACCATCGCTGCTGACGACACCAATCACCATGACGGATGCCGGATGCTTGCTGTGCATCACTGTTGGGACGTCAGCAGGGTCCTCGCACAGCCACCTGTCGTTCTGGCGGTTCACCTTACGGTCCTGGATGAAGTTCTTCTCATCGGAGAAGAACCTCAGCAGTCCAGCGCTGTTCCGCCTCAGGTAGTTGAGCAGGGCCTGGGCTTTCACCATCCGGTTCTCCCGCGTAGCCTCCGTCAGCAGCTGGCGCCTTCGTAGGACGAACGACTGGAAGCCGAGGTCTTGGTGCACGGACCTGTGGATGGTCGAACGGGCCACGTCCATCTTCTGAGCCAGATGCCGCATCGACTGTCCTGGATCCTCGGCAAAGTTGGTCTTCAACTCCTCCAGGAAGTCTTCGGACCGCTTGCTGTCGGATCGCCGCTTGTGGGGCTTCCTCTCTGCTGTCACTTGGTCCTTGTCTGGTGCAGCCTCATAGTCCTTCCGGATGTTGTAGACGAAGGACTTCGAGTAACCAAAGAAAGCAATGATTTCGGTAGCTGTTTTACCAGCACGCAGACCTACCAAAACCGCTGCACGTCGCTCCAACTCGCGAGACATGATTGAAAAATTCAAATTTAAGTCAATTTGCGCGCACACTGTTTCAGATACGCTTACTTGTAATGCGCACGCGTGACAGGTTCACGTAGTATCAGCGGTGAACGCGATATCACGTGACGGCATAGACATAGTAGTAATGTAGAAACACACAGATGTTCCCTTATAACCGATTTGTCTGTCAGCAGCTTAGATTGAAAATAGTCCAGATTTATCTGGAAGACCCTGTAAGTGCCATGACCAAAAACCTGATTCAACAACATGAAACATCTGATGACTGTTCATATCTCGCAAACCAGGGAGTGGTGTTAATTGGGACGGCCGAAGCCTACCACACATTTAAAATAAACAAACGTGGAGAAAAAGAATGAAAAATTAATCAAACATAAATAAATTCAATGACCAGTAAAATAAAAATAATATTCCAGAGCCTGCTAGTTAGCCGGAGCACGGTCACAAACCGCCGACAATAAACCTTTCCGACAAGGTAGAACCCAAAGAAGCATGAGCTTCAGACGACAAAGCCTTATTGCGACTCCGTTTTCACCCTTTCACCGCTTTGAGGCCGCAGGTTGAGTGAGAAAGGGAAATGTCGAGAATGCGTTATGTCGAGATCTTGACCTTCCGCATAGTGACATGCAGATAACGTGACATTGCTTCGAACCTGTTTGCATTTCTTGATATGTTCAGTCACTTTAAAGAAGAATCTAAAACTCTTCCTCTGCTGCATATCATTTAAAGATGAATCACGTTTCGTCCGCCACTGAAGATTTAATCATTGTTATTCTTTCAATCATTTTTTTGTTGCCTATCCACATAATTTCTTTTTTCATCGAGTTTTAGAGAATTATATTAGATATCATAATCACGCACAAATATGATGACAGTCACTTGCAAGTGTTGGTAAATAGTATGAAAGAATACTGTTACAAGTCTGTTTCAAATTCTTTAGCACTATTAGAATTTTCCCATCACTCCACAAAATTTGCATTGGATTATAGAAAATATAAATATGGAGGATAGAGACCCTACCTACAAAATTTTGATATTTTAATTGATTATCAAACGACACTCTAGAGCGCGAAACAAGTTATATTTCGTCCATGCTTTAATAGGTGCTTCAGGGAAAATTTTCGGTGCACGCGTGCACCGGTTATCATAACCGTTGAACCGGTGCGTGCAACCCTGAATGCAAGAAAAATGAATACGATATTCAAGGCTTCATTTCAAATCCATATCTGCCGGTATTCAAAATGTTCTCCAATGCGTAATCTAAATGCGTATTCAAGATTCTTGTGTCCAATGCAAGCACCTGTTGAGATTGGACGAAAGGCCTCGTAATATTAGATAATTTCAATGAATTTTGTGACTCTTTATTTGCTAAATTGTTATTGTAGCCATTCTAAATCATGTATTGAATATTTTCAAGCATATGCTTTAACAATTATTATTTTTTTTAATCTTCAACTGCTGGTATAAAGCATATTTTGTTTATGATGCAGTAATAAACTATTCAAAACTATCATAGATTACATTGAGAATTTCAGTGTGTTGACACAATGTTGTTAACAACATGATGAAAAGCAAGAATTTCTGTTTTCATTTCATGCAAGCATCCGGCATCAAGGTCAATGAATATCACGTAACTTAATTTGTGGCCGACCTTGACCAAACTCTTATATACGTTGCATCGCTGAATTCTAGTAAAATTCGTTTGTCTGAGGCTGATTTTAATGAAAAATATGGCATCCAAGCTGGTTTCGCAGCTGTTCATGTGATGCCCCTTGAGAAAGACTATGAGAGCAGAAACGCTTGGTGCATTGAAAATATTTTTACTAAATTTCTGATAGCTAATATACCGTCAGATGAGCAGAACACACGAGTTTTGTAATGAAAAACGTAAAACAGTACGTGAAAGTTCACTCCTTTATTTTCAGCAGGTTTTTAGTAAAGCTATGTACACACGTTTCGAGCATTCGCCCGTCTTCTGGGTAATTAGCGATAAAATGAGCCAAACGATGCCTGCTTGTATAAGTTAAGGAACAAGATTCACTGTTCAGAAGTTTGTAATTTTTCTTGTTTGTTTAACCCAGTTGAGACCCGTTTAGAGGAGAATAGATGCATCTCTCTCCTAGTATCAATCGCAAGTTAGAAATTACAAACTTCTGAACACTGAATCTTGTTCTTTGCTATTTATATAAAAGCAATCATTGTTCCGCTAATTTTATCGCTAATTCCCCAGAGGATGGACGAACGCTCGACACATAGAGAGCGTGTGTACGCAGTTTTACTAAAAATCTTCTGAAAATAAAAGAGTGAACAATCACGTACTGGTTTACGTTTTTCATTATAAGGGCCTCCTGTTAACACGACACAAGACTTTAGAAGCAATGATGTGTCATGGGTATATTTTATTCCGTTGTTAAATACTTCATAAGTATGTCACTATTAGTAGCTGGATTCATAAATAGTACGATGATACTGAATTATTATTTCTAGAAGTGTTGAACACCAATAAGCAGTCGTCAGAAACACTATACGAAGTTTTTCAGCCGTAACACGAACACGAGCACGACACAAAACACGATTTCACTACCCTAACAAGCGTGCACTTCACAGCTCTGCTCAAATTCGGGCACTGGACAGAGCGCTCGGCCCACCACCGACTGAAGCTCCGAGCAGGAAGCGGTTTATGCTCTTGGTTGGGCCATGTATTTTTCACTTGTTTACATATACATACAGGCCTTCAGCTAATCTAGCTGAGAAGGACAATGAAGGAATTTTATTTATTTATCTTTCATCATCGAGAAATATAGTGCCTTCTAAATAGATTGTCTTCAGCCACAAAAGGCTGAGTCATTAAATTGTCTCGATAAAAAATTTTACAATATATCCTCGTCAACACGAAAATAAAGCACGACTCCAATTGTCAAAACACGAACACGAATGACAAGGCTCAGCATGAAGCACGATCGTGTTCCTGTCACGAACGCAGACCTATCGTGCACATATGTGTTAGTTAACATCCACTAGGAGCCAGCTAGTTATATGATTTGTGTTTTATAATTAGAACTAACGGCTACTTTCATGCGATGCTCGTCATCGTTGGGATTAATATTTCTCACATTTTCTGTGGATTCACATGAATTCACTAGGGTCACATGTTTGAAGTGTCGTAGTAAGGAAATAAAGAAGCTACTGTTCAATATATACAACGCAATTTCTATTGTAATTCTTTATCTTCTCCAGAGATCATCCTACTTGTAATTGCTTAGAAGCTTAGAGCTGACTCAAGATTTCCCGTGGGCATGATAAATTTCCAGGGATTCCCCGATTTCTCCGATTATCGACACCTTGTGCTAGATGATGGTCACCGGAGGCGACGAATGATGTGATTGATGACAGCAAAGAAAACCAAGCTCTGGTTCAATGAAAAATTGAAACGACGGACATGCTGGCCATTTAGAACCAATCTATATTATGAACGTAACAGATCTCTTCTCAACTGCTTATTCGGAAGTTGTCACTCGGAAATCGCGTGTTACACTGAAAATTCGTTAAATATGATCTTACCGTAGTGACAGATTTCACCAGACGTGGCCAATGCTGCGCTACAACAATTTTCTTGATTTTGACGCGGATTTCGTACTCAGTGATCTTCACCAAACTGGTCTCAGGATCCACAGGAAGATAAAGGTCCACGTCAAAGCCGAGAGCTTCACCTTGAAATTGACAACTGAAATGAATGAATACGTTTGCAAATACGAATTTTATCTTTACAGTGATCTTGATTTAAATCACAAGTTCTGCCTCTGGGATTTGACGATTGGTAATTGTATTGTAAACTTAATGCATTCCTTAACTACGGTTCTGCTAAGAACAAAAGTTAGGTTTATAACATTGGATTCTTCATGTAACACAGTGGTTCCCAATCTTTTAATGTCTCAGTGCCACTTAATATCTTACACGTTCGCCGCGTACCAGTTAGTCTCAAAGATATTCTTTATATGTTAGGAAAGATATAATTCTTTTATATTTCAAGGGAATTTATTTTTGCGAACAAAACAAACTTGAAACACAGAGCAGTCATTCTACAAGTTGAGGATGCTTCCGAACAAATGAAAATAATTAACTACATACCGGCAACTAATTCAAATATATATATTATATATACAATGAACATATTAACTAATGCGAACACTGTATCTGTTTGTTTTCCACCAGCTAATCAATGCGGGGCATGATATTGCTAACAGCACACCGAAAGTCATGACCGCAGGAGCCACAAACCGGTTCCGACTTTTCGATTTGATAGCCATGAGGGCTGCAAACCCCTGTTCACACTGCCACGTTGTAGGGAAAATTAGCAGGTGAGGGATGACTTTTTTCTTAACGTCGGATATGTGGAGTCCATACTCATCCAGAAGTCAATACAAGAACTTGGTTTGTGTTTCACTTTGTGTTCAGGATATACTGTGTCAAATATTTACTATCAAATACAGGTTGTGTATCGTTTTTAAGAAACACAGCCTATATTATTTGTGAACACCGCTAGCCTGACAAAGTTGAATGTAAATTTGTATTCCAAAAGCATTTTCAAAATACGTGAGGCTCAAGCATATCTAAAATGCATGGTTTTGTTCTGTCGGTCGCTGAATAGATGTCATTGCATCGCCTGTCGCATTGATATCTAAAAAAGCTACGAACTTTGATGTGAATGGATGAAATCTATGCACAAGACAAGTCATCGTCTTTTGAGACTGTGAAAAGTGATCAATTGCATCGAATTTTGTCGTCGATCTAATTTTCTCAAACTGACCAACAGTTTTCCTTATAGATTTGGTCTGTGACATGAATAGATTAAATTATCATCTGGATACATACAGCCTACTTCGAACAGGTACTCCAGTACCATATGATCAGCCCTCGCGTACCACAGGTTGGGAACCGCTGATCTAATACCTTCGAGGCAACCTCGCAAATCATCGGGGATTTTTATGTTCTCTAGTAAAGTACACGCACCATTAGCAAGAACGAAATTTTAGTATCAAAGACTCATATCAAGATAGGAAGCAAACATTCGACCTAATCAAAATGATCAAAATAATATATCATCAAAATTTCATTTAAAGGTTATTATTTACAAATTAGTGGAAGTATCAATTATTCATTAATAAAATGAAATGAATATACAAAGCTAGTCAATTTAACAAGCGCAAGAGAAACATTGCTTCAAAAGAAAGTACGATAAGAGCATTTCTAATGACAGGTATCAGTGTGAAGCACAATACATTAAGTTCAGCAAGTACTTCTAGACACCCTGAAAGTGCAATGCCGAAAAATACGACAATTGTCAAAAAAGCATGATAATAACCTAAACTTAGAAAAAGTCATAGAAGTGTCCCTAATGACAGAATATACATAACAAGAATATAACCCATTCAGCTGATCATAAAAATTTCAAAAAGAAATCAATGTAACAAAACTTACTTGAGATGAATAGAGGATGTTGTCATGAACACTGGACAGGACTTCAAAGTATGTTGCTGAGCTATGTTGATCGCCAGGAATATATACTTCCGACCTTGAAGCCATCTTACTTCCGGTTGTCGTCTACAAACATGAACGAATTCTTTAATTAAGTGTTTTAATAAACCATTAGCAAAATGTTGAAACAACTAATGTGAAGTACATAATCTGTACGACCGATACAAACACACAGGCTACTTCATTTTCTTCAGTCCATTAATGGAGGCTGTGATACTTTCTAAATCACTCTTCAGTTCGCGTGCACGTTTTGTTAAGGAAAATGCTTCTTTGTACATGGCGTTGTTATTTGTCATGATATCTTATGTTAGGGCAAAAGTTTTAGACAACAAAAGATTTTCAAGGCCTATAACACAGTAATTCCAGCTTATTACCTTTTTTATTCTAATATAGCCGAAATCCCCGCACAGGAAGACAAATAGCTGAAACTCCCGTTAATTCCCGTTTTCAAGCTTGCGGTGACAACCATGACTTACAAAAAAAGAAAAACACTGGCGCAGAAAAATATTCCTATTTACTTCTATCATTAAAAGTAATTCCATCATTGAATTATCATAAAAATAATTTCTATTTACTGGAAAACATAGCGAATCGTAGGCCAGAAGCAGAAAGGCAACATTCCTTTTCGAATGTAGAACATCAAACATGAAAAAGTCCACTTAGTGCGTGGATAGGATAGAAAGACGAAGTGTGACCGGTCATCTTCAGCACCACTCCAGTAGGCAGCGTTTCCAATAACCCAGCGGAAAACTTCCGCGCAGAGATCCAGATGCACCTCTAAGTATATCAGTTATTAGCTAACACACAGGCCTAATTTTGAAAAGGAAGACATTTCCACGCGTGCCTTTAATTCATAAATACACAATACTTCGGTCTTTCACTTTATTGTGTGCCAAGTTGATGTTACGTTAAAATATTAAATATGCACATAGATGGTGAGCATTCATCAATTGGAAAACCCTGTGTTTAGCAATAAAATAAGCAAATTAAATTCACGAACTTTCGAAAAATAATCTCGTCCTCGTAACTCTTGTTGTGGCATCATTCCTCAATGGCTTTCTTGCAAAAACACTAATAATCAGATTATAACAGCTGAGTTGTTGATCAAAGGAAACCTCTTTCAAAAGCGAAACGCTTCCACTTATATATTCAAAAAATCTTTCAAAACATCAAAATTCTCCATTGAAATATTTGAAAGCGCGCATTAGGCCTATAAGCAAACAGATCACTCATCGACGAATGTAAAATATGAATGACATTAGTGGAGCTCTGAAAAAGCGTTTCGAATTGACTAAATGGTAAGCGGGCACAGCTGACAAAACCTAGGTAAGTGAGTGTCAGATTGTTTAGGTAAGAAGTCATACATGACGTACTGACGTACATGCGAATGTTGAAAAGATAGCGAATCCTCGAAAAATGCTGCATTGCATTTAATTGAATGCAGCACAATCATTTTTGACCGAAGCCTTCGTCGGGCGCAATGATGCGTCAGACGCAGTCAATGACTTGTCAGAGTATCAGATGCCCTCAGCTATCAAAATTCGCTTCATTCTTGTTTTCGACTTGACTTGAGAACAAAGAAACATCGAATGACGGCTAGCAAACAACACATTTCCATGAATTTGAAGTCAATTGCTTCTTTGAAAACCGTGAAACGCTACCTTCGCAAAACAAGACTTTTTGAAAGAACACGCGCCCGAAGGCCATCACTTACAAGAAAATAAAACAAAAAAATATTGATTGGTGCAAAAGGAAAAATGAATTGACTCAAGAAAAAGGAGACTGATAAATGCTGCTTGCATCTGCATCCACGACAGAGGGTACCGGTGAAAGATTCAAGCCTTCGATGCTTATAAAAGCGCGAAGTTCCCTCGGATAGCAGTCCGCTCTGACAGAGTGCGTCAACTTGTGCGATGCAATGCAATGGGATGCTACGGAACCGGAATGCAACAATTCTCGGGAGTTCCAGAAACTCGATGCTACATAATTCCCTGTCTGATGACCTGTCGACACATTTTTGCTGCACGATGTCCCATTACACACATCTGATTCGACTTGCAACTACGTGGAAATAAATTCATATAGATTAGCTAGCACAAAGTCCTGATCTTAAATAATTGAGCAAATATGAGATTATTTGAAAAGATGCAATGCAATTCAATGAACCTTTACACAACGATTGAAGCCGGCTGGGCAGCAACATCGGGGGAAAATAAGGTGCCTGTATAAAAACATGAACAGAATAATTCAAACTGTGGTTTCAGTTAAAGGTAGATATGCTAGATACTGACTTTCTTCGTTAATGAACTTCTCACCTCATTGAAATAATGATCTTCATAAAAATCATATTTGCTCTTTGAATATAATGTCTTCAATCTGCCCAATTCTTGGAAGTAGGTTAAAATTAAAAGAGATAGCATTTGTATTTTTGCGCATCGGGAGAAAATATATTTCCTTTAACAGAATCTTAACTCAGATATTAACAGAAAAAACACTGATCTAAAATATGTATAATTACTTATCCTGCTCAATAAAAGCTCATGATCAGTAATGTACAGTATATATTTTTTCAGATTTGGGCGAATACGCCAAACGACGGATCCTAACCGCGGATAGACGAATCCTCGAATTTGGATTCACGCCCAGCCCTACTTTCCTCGCATGCCACACATATAAACAGACACGACACCATGAATTGATCAGTCATTGTAATAACAAGTGACAAACATAACCAAACTTCGGATCAGTTATCAAATTGCATAACTACGTAAAAACATCTCTTGCGAGGGAACGACTTAAACTTCCGCGCTGCACAGACGATTCCTAGATTCCTCTCCATTTCCGCGCATCGGCGCAGTATTGGAAACGCTGCCAATAGGCCAAGACGTCAACGTATCGAAGTTAAAGGCTTGGGAATTCAAAATCATCCCTCTTAGCCTTTTTCTTAGCTAACTCTTCGAAGAGGACCACTGCCGGCAATTAGACTTCCACCCGTAGCAACACCCTCAGTTTTGACAAACACATTTTCGAAGCTACTGTAGCAGCAGGAACAGGAAGTGACTATTAACCTGGTTGTATTAACACCTAAATGCTGAATACTTTACAAAGAACTTCACCTTTTTTTACCAAATTTTCGCCCTTACCGCAGGTACGAGCCGTGAACGAAGTTAGGGGTTGCTCAATGAAATAGTAATAAATTGTATTATTTCAAATAAATAAAAGCAAAATAAGGGATCTTCTAATCAGATTAAGTTCTATACGGATACTTAGCAACCCTCGGCGACTGACACTAAACATATGAGCTTTGACGTCACTAAAGTCAATAGCAACCGCATATTGTCGTCAGGTGAAGACTGAATAGACTTAATCGTTTATTACCGGTACGAATAGAGCAGTCTCTTCAAGGTAATCGGGTACCTGGCGGAAGGTAGATAATTAAGAGGCAATTAAAACACGTATGTAATTATAGAAACATGACTAAGTGATGATGTAGTTGCTTATAGGCATGTTTAACGTAATTATGATTGCTAACAGATCAACAATACAGGTGGGCCTATCCTAGCAAACGTCAATCTCAATGCAAATTCTTCGGCTTATCGGATAGTCTCTCCCTGATTTCAAACGTTCATTATTCCAGGGTAAATTGATTTTTAAGTCTACTTTTTCGCATAATGGTTTGAGAATACCTCAAAGTTTTATCCCAAAACAAGTATTTTGATAAAGCGTGATTTTTGTGGTCTAAGTTTCACTTGTAGGCCTTAAGCTAATGAAATAGAAAAAGAAAAAAACGAATTAGTTCAGAAAATTATCAATTCTGTCTGAGTCCATGCTGAAGTATGCGCTTTCTGTATTCTATTTCTAGGAAAGATAATCTCTGAAACCAATCAGGTTTGCAAGCTCTTGATGACTTCAATTTAATTAAATGCCAGTGCGATGAGGAACCTTGCTAATAGCGACTAAATTGAACCGTGTGTGCCCAGACCACAGATCCAGACTAAGACCATAGTCCAGATATCTGTGCACTATCGGTTATGTCATATAAATTGTGATTAGAAATCTATGCTCAAATTCGAATAGTTGTATTATTTACCATTCATTGAAGCGATTTACACAGGTGTGCGTTCGGTATTGATTGCATGCCTTGAAGATTTGAATTGAAATAGAAAGAATGAATATTTAGGCTCATTTCACGATGCCATCAACTGTTATTGTCGTATCAATGGCAGCGTTAAATTTCGTACATCTGTCCAAAGGAGGTGACCTGTTTTGCATGATGCCAAACCATCACCATCGGACAGGCAATTAGATTATTTCAGGGAATTCAAAGACATTGATGGCTGATGGAGACCGAAGTGATCAATCATCCTCTAATGAGAGTGATGACATGATCGAACACATCATCCTTCAATTTCACTTCGTTCTTCCTCCAGTCGTCGGTTGAGCAAGCCATATTCTACCATTCGAGATCATTTGAAAAGGGAAATCGGAATAAATTCATAACATAGCGCAATAGTTCAAACACTGAACTCAGCTTACAAAGCTGACTAACTTGTAATGAGCATTTGCTTAGAATCAGAAGTTCGTCATTGCATTGACATTCAGCTACATTAAACCATCAAATGCTTGCAACACCTGGTTGATTTTAGAGATTATCCTCCCTAGAAATCGAATCCCAAAAGCACACACTTCAGAACAAACTCAAGCAACTCAAGCAGAGCATAACTCATTCAGTTTTCTGTGCTTTATTCTCTTATTCTATGCAAGTGAAACTTAAACCATTTAACTATAAAATCGATCAAGTTTTATCAAAATACTTGCTCTGGGATAAAAATTTGGGGT